>VCCN01003229.1:83263-104534 GCA_006491835.1 Architeuthis dux
CAGCTGCATTTTGCAATATGAATTTTGATTGCTTGGAAGCCATGGATGGCAAAGTGAGACTTCAGAATAAAAAAGGAGACATTCATACTTTAATTTCTGTGACAGCTTTTTATATTTTGTCAAAGAAGTCAACTTACAAAGCGGCCCTGTCACAATGAAAGGTGGAAGACTAAGTAAAAGGGCCTGTAGAAGTTTTCTGGATATGTGGTATCTATATGCATTTTCTAAATGTGGCATGAAGTACTGAAATGTTGAACTGCCAGACAGGCATGTACTATAAAAGAGAGGAATAACCCTCAACTACAATTAGGATTAGTGGAAGCAGCAAATTTGAATGGTTAGCAGGGATTGACCTTTATTCTACCTAAAATGTGTCACAACCTTTACAATGGTCATCTTCTACTGAAACTAATTCAACAAAGTTCAGTTTCTGGAGAATGTTGGGATAGAGATCAGCTTTTTTCTCTATTTGCTGCAGTAATGTTTTATGAAGTGGAACAAGCTAATTTAAGTGCCAAATGTCCTCAATATTCATAGAATAACAATGAAGCCATTGGGTAATCTTAATTGGTGAGAGCAGAAGAATGGGGCTTGATATTCCTCCATTCCTTACTTTTGCTTGATCCCGCAATTTTTCCATTCCCATATGATGGTCATTATGCATGTAGGTGGCAAAGATGTCTTCCAGGCTGCGTAACATCTTAGCAGCTTCTTTATCACCATAATGACAATATAACTGAGTACTTTTTTCACTATTAAGCAAAATACAATTGTTAGGTTCAGTTTGCAGTAGAATTTCACTAACATTTGTCCTCTTACTTGGAACAAAAGATCCTGTTCCTAAAAACAAATGAGGTGGACATTTGCCATCAGTTTGATCTTGTTCTTTAGACTGCTCATCCACTTCTGCATGGAAATGCTGGAGCTTTTTTTCATCTCCTGATATTTGACACGCTTCGGTGACATAACTTGCATTGTCCAGATATAAGCACGGTCTTTGTTGTATCCTTCCCGCGGTTGTAGGTGGTACTTAAGGTTTGTGCAAGCCAGCTGCAGCTGGTTATTGCCTCATCTTCCACTTTTCCATTTTCTGTGGAAATCTGACTATTAGGTTCCTTTTGAATGTTTTCTTCATCTAAATGCCTTGAGTTCTTCTGGATTGGTAGCCGTTGGTTTGGTGTCAACTTATCAGCTTTGAGAGCCAATGATAAGCTCCGGAACCTATCCTCAGTTTCCTGTTCTGATAAACAAGACTTTGCATCTTGACCAACAAACAATGCCGGATCCATGAGAGAACTAACTGGTATGCTTGGTAGAACCATATTGTCTGTAGGAGGTGAGGGTTGTGTAAATGCAGCTCCTGATAAATTTATCACACTTAAGCTTTTTGATGCTTCACTGGCCTCAGAAGGATTTTCAACCAGTTCAGTGAGTTCTGGCATTTTCATGTGCATTTGTTCATGCTTCCGAGCAGTTTTATTCCCCAGTAGCTTGAAGAGTTGTGAATTACTGTCAGGATTCCATCGAGCATTATTGGAATTATCCTCAGGTTCATTTGCAGCTGTTTCAAGAACCACCAGGTTTTTATATGTAACCACCTTTCCAGCATCCAATGTGGGTGTAGTCATCCTGCAAGTACCTGAGTTGATTTGTCAAAGAGATGATGGTCGAGGTGTATTAGCATTCTCCATCGATACTGCTGTACTTGTTGCTTTGGAAGGTGAAGCTTCATTTTTGTCAAAAAACTGAACCCTTTTTGTTCTAGAATTTAGTCTTTGACTACTATTACAGATACAAGATTTATTTCTATCATCTAATCCACTCTTCTTAACAGATGCTGTTGGTGGAGCATTAGTTACCTCTACTTCAGGTTTAAAAACAGTTTGAGATGTCTTTCTCCATGCCTCAGATTTCTTTTGAGATTTATATGAGAAATGAGACTTCTTAGAATCTTCAATGTTTTTTGAAGATTGCTGTAGGATACCACTAACCTATTTGTCTACATCACTGTAGGAATCAACATAGCTCAACTGGTAGTTTATTGAACGTGAATCCTGCCAACCAGTGCTGGAGCTATAGGAAGAATTCAGACAACCATATGACAAGTGGCAGCCTAAAATGTTCAGTCCAAATGGCACTGGCAACTTCTGGCTTCTTGTGAGCCAGAACCTGGGGGCTCTCTACTGTAGTCTCCCCAGGTTTCCACCATTGCTGCAGGTATTCAGGTTTCCATGGCCGCTGTATGAACCCTGTGAGTGGGCACAGAGTGAGCACTGGCAACTTCTGGCTCCCTAGTAGCTAGTACTCCTGGCCCTTTTGCAGTAACCTTACCAATCCTCTGCCACTGCCCTAGGCATCTTGTGCTAGGGGGTATTGTCTCTTTAAAAGGGGAAAGGGACAGGACATGGTCTAGTCCTGTATAAAGGTTTGGGGTCACAGTGTGTGTATCAGCAACTTCTGGTTTTTCAGGGGCCAGCATCTGGGGGCTTTCTTCAGTAACCTCAACAGATGAGAGAGACTGATCAAATTCATTTATCAGACACTGTAGTTTGTACAATTCCATTAAGGAAAAGGCCCTCTCTCTGCTCGCATATAAATCCTGCTGCTTGCCTTCAGCAACTTCCAACTCTGAACTTGTTGCACAAATTTCATAGCATTTCTAAGCTTTCTTCTATTTTTAGTCTCAACAGCCTGATTTAGTTTTGCAGGCTAGCCTCCATGTTGGACAAACTACGTAACAGACCTAACACAACTTTTTACTTATAATTTTTAATTATCGATTAGCTTCTGCAAAAGCGAATCTATTTTATCAAAATTTTACTTACTAAATTTTTCAAAATGTTAACTTCTATAACATTAATTTTTACTAATTGTTTTTGCAATGTGAACTCACTAGAAATTTCTACTTATTTCTTTGGAAAAAGAAAAACATGAATCTTCATACACAATGCCTTTTTGTAAAATAAGAATTTATTACAAGTTTAAATCTTAACCACCCAAAAAGCATGTGCCATGAATTCACTACAATGATAAACTTAGTTTGTAATTAATATTAATTATAATAAATTCCTACAACGTGAATTCCATTATAATTTTAACCCCTCATGAATAAATTTTATCATAGGGAATGTTTTTTCACAATTATATCGAAAATATTTTTGTTACCGAGTAACTATTTGGGAAGGGGGAAAGATCCTAAATCCAAAGAACGCAATTTAACCTTTGGAAGCGGTCAAACGAAAAGAAGAAGCAAAAACCCATTACCATGTCAATTGACATAGGCATGTATAACGGTTGTTTGCGAAACAATTCCTCTCCTCACGACTTAAGCCTTTCATCAGTTAACTTGGTGACAGGAGTATGGTAATGATGACTCCTGTCTCCAGGGGGAGTGCATAATGAACGCTAATGGTCGAAATTCTCGGTAGTTTGACTTTGGTGCCTTCGGCAACTCATCTCTGTCTCCAGAGATGGGGGGGGGGGGAGTAAACCAGATCATTTTGAATTACCCTCCATTCATGCACATTGATTGGTTTCTGGCCTTCAGGTTACTTCCGGGACTTCTAAGATCTATAAGAAAGTTCATAATGCCCAGCCCAGTTTTTTCCCAACATCCGTCTGAAGGCCTACAGATTTTGGCTCCTCTTTTTGTCCGAACCCTGTTACGTAATAAAATTTTTTTTTTTTTTCGCTCTATTCATGTATCACAATACAGTAAACTTGTGCTAAGGACTAGCGCTTTTCATGCAGTAGCATGGACAAAAGTTTTCTGTGGGAAATCGATACCTGAAAAATAAAAATGTTATAAAAGATAATTTTATTGTTAAGATCTTTGTGCGATTAATAAGAAAGATTGTAGAATAATTCTTTGAGTAAAATATAGAACAGAAATTATATTTTTGAAAATAAACACTGAAAAGTTGCTTATCTATAAACAAAAAAATAATTGTTTATTGACGGAATATACACCAATTAAAAATATTTACCAGAAATCAACTAATTACTGGATTTCAATAACATTTTTGGTATTTATTTATTTAAGGACGAAAATTTATTTATGAAGTTCCCATTGCAATTTTTTATGTGATTACCCTGCCTTTATTAATTTGATGATTTATTTTACTTATGCAATCGTGTTTTCATTGGGATTTACATATTAAAGATAAATCCATGGATAAATATATTCTGTTTGCCTTTTTTTTTAAAGTACCAGGGCATCATAACCTCTGGACAACAGGAGTCGGCTTGTGCTATTTTTAGAACTGATTCCTGCTTGTCTAGACAGTTGACCTCGGGGTCAACCTCAGCATCTCAGTTTTAGGCAATACTCACCGTCAGTCAACTTGCAGATCAGCCTGGCTGCATCAATTTAGCATCTCCTAAATCAAGCATATCTAAAGATCGCCTGAATCTTCTAAATGCTAACCACACTATATTCTAGTTTCCTCCCTATCTTCTCAACCAGTACTAAAGCCATTAACTAAAGTTAATACTTAAGTAGATGAACTAAGAACTTGACTTATCTACCTGTGTTTCTACATAGAAAAAAAGGTAGGTTGTTTTTATATATATATATTGTTTGACTTCGTGACTTCCTTCGAAGCCCAAGTCATCACACAGGTGCCTTACTCTGGAATTTAAAAAACTGGAAAATCAAGTAAAATATTGTTTTTCTGGGCAACTACTTAGTTTTATTTGATTCTGTAAAAAGAAAAAAAATCAGTACACCTTTAAAAGATTTTTTATAAAATATTTCGATTAATTTGATATTTAAAAATTCTTTCTCTATCCTGGTCGACTAAAATTTTGTTATTAATAATATGACAATGCTGAATAATAAAATATACTGTTATGATGAAAAAATATTTACCAGGGTATTTTTATGTATTTTTTCATTTTTTCTTTGTTGTTTATTGAAAGCCATGTATGGAAGCCAGTAAGCATCGTAGTTATTCTTCCTTTCGCGTTATTATCATTGTAGTTATTCCTCTTATATTCATCTTCGTTTGACGATTATTTTTTAATTATCTGGCATCAAATATGACGTTATGATTGATTTATTACCGATTAAAGTAAACAATGATAAAAAAACAAGAAAACAACTTAAGAACGAATTTAAAAAAATTAATTACGGTTTTAAAATAGGTTATCGATTCCCTAAATTCGTAAAGAATGCGATGTTTATGTATGCTTACTACTGGACTTATGTATGCTTCCTTACCGGACTTACCAATGTAAGTAATTTTTATATTAATACACATAATTCCTAAGTTTTGTTTGTAAAATTTAGCCTGAACATTTACTCTTGCGGTCCGCGGCTAATTTTCTATGATCAATGTGGCTTTTGAGTTGTGCAGGCCTGATCTAAACAGCAATTTCAGATATCTGAATACAACCGAAAATATCTAGATTTGAATGAAAAACATCTAACTTTGGCCACGCTCACAACTATTCTCTCAGATAATGGATCTTTGTGCCGTAGAGACAAATTTGGCCTGACACCGTTTTCACTTTCGCACTCAATAAATTCCTCAAGTTAATTTTTTAAAAAACAACCTTTTAACTTTGTTAATCAGAGAAAACCTCTACAAATAAATTCCTGAAAAAAAAGTCTTAGTTTTATTCAAGTGCAGTCTTGAGATATTCTTCTTAATTATCTCAACAACCAAGTGTCGTCTGCCATTCACTCCGACACACACTCGCCTTAATTCTTGTCTCCAACTCGTAAGTTTATTCAAATCCATTTCATTATTTTACATTCTATCAATTTTTTAAACTTTTTCTTTTCTTCCTTTTCTACGATGTTCAAAATACTAAAAATGTATTAAATGGAGTATTTTTTCCAACATAAAGCTGGGTAAATAATAGAAAAATCCGATCAGACTAATTAAATTACAATGTCAAATGATTTAATGCCACAAGAACTTTTGGAGATAGATGTCGACACGATATCTCCAGAAGTTCTCTGTGAATTTCGATGAAATTTTGTGGAAGGGTGGCTACGGAAAAACTGATAAGATTTTGGGCTGATCTATCTCAATAAAGAAAGAATTCCTAGATCCGCACCCAAATTCCTTATTGCATTGCTCAACCTTCCACAAAATTTCATTAAAATTCATTGAGAACTTTTGGAGATATCCTGTGGACAGACACGATATTATATGGTGTGGGTGGACATATAACTAGGACGTAGGGAGATAATTGTTTATGGATCTGCCTCCAAATTTAATCACTTCCTCTGTGGCCTATTGTCCACTTCATAGCTAAATTTCATTGAGGACTTTCAGGGATATTCTGTGGAAAGTCATGAGGATATACATAAATGTATGAAAACAAAACGGAAAAATATCTAGCAATCAAAAGAAAATTCCTAGATAAGAACCAAAATTTTACCAATATTTCCTTCTTTATTAAAAAAAGTACCAAAGATTTTATTAAAATCCATTTTTTAAGATTCACTTTAGTTAACCTAGTGGAAAAAAAATTTTTCTCTTTTTCTCAACTAGATTAACTAAAGTGAATCTTAACCAAATCAAATCCAATAATTATTGGATTTGCGGTAAAAATTGAAAAGCTCAGTGTTTTCCCCGTCAACATTTTCTAATACAAGTTAAGTTTGTTTTGCCGATATAACATGAAAACATTGACCCGTACTTTTTTTTTATTTTTTAATTTGGTCTTTTTCCTTTCCAGCAAAAACAAGAAAAAAAATATTTATGAAGTTTTTAAAATAGAAATAAAAAGAAATTCATAGTAACAAACTCGGTCTTTTTTTCAATGACCACTTCATATTCGCCTGTACTTAACTCATACTAACTCTGTCCCTTAATAGTTGTTACATTTCTGTATAGAAATGTATATATAAATGTAACAACAATTATGGGACAAATAAAATAGTCTGTCCCGTAATAGTTGTGACATTTCCATATAGAAATGTATATATAAATATAACATACTCTGTCCCATAATAGTTGTGACATTTCCATATAGAAATGTAACAATATGGGACATAGTATTTTATACATTCATTCAGCCACTTTATTGTTTATTGTTAATCCATATTGAATATTGGTTCTATTTACTATTTAACTGTAATGCTGAATTGGACCCTTATTTTATATCCGTCGTACAAAACTACATCTTTGAAATATTTTGGTTACTTCTGTTGTAATCTTTTTTCCAGAAAAATATCAACTTATTTTCTGATATGCTTTTTTATCTGTTTTTTTACAAGTAATTTTTTTTGTTTTTGTGCTTTGTGCATAAGACCTTTGTTTGCAGATCTTCCCGGGTGTGGTTGTGCAGACCCATGCAGATTCCCACCCACAGGCCCACAAAGGTGGGTCTTATGGATTGAAAAAGCACAAAAACAAAAAATTACTTGCAAAAAGAACTGATATATAAAAGCAAATCTTATTTTCAGATTAAATATCGATTTTTATCCTGTATGTCTAACGGCTTCTATGAATTGTATTAATTTTTCTCAAAAATGATAAATTACCCAGAAAATTTCACAATGGAAGTATCCGAAATACTTCAAAGTTGAAGTTTCATGTGACGGATAGAAAGTAAGTGTTCAGTTCAGCAATATCATTACATTGTAAATAGAACCCCCTTCTAAAACCTAAGATGTTTTTTTTCTTCAAAACTGACACTTTTCCAAAGATAACGGTGGTCTTTTTGATTGAAAGCACAACATTTTTTTCCTGTCTTAAAGACAAATATTAAATCTGCTGTATATAATGTAGTATATATACAGGCTGTCCTGATTTTACACTGGCGATGTGTTGCTAGAGGATGTGGCATAAAAGAATTGACATAAAATCCATCCAGGTGTACAAAATTTTAAAACACGCTGCTTATAATTAAATACTTTTCTGATGATCAAAAAATGGTTCAGATTTTGCTGAATTATTGTTCAATCTAACCCCTTTCAGTCCTACTCATATCTAACTTGGTCAAACTGCCACAGAAAATGCTACATTTCAGAGAGTGTTTTTCAGAAGAATTCCAACCAAGTATATGTGTATCAATAACAAAGCATTGTAACCATTGAAATCTCAACAGGTAACACTTTTTCTAGAAACAAATCAACTTGATTGAATGAATGGTTCAGAATGAGAAATTACAAGATAAAAAAAAAAAAAACAGTAACTCCAATCTGGTAATTAAAAAAATGCACATCAATTGAGAAATCAAAAAATGAAAATAGATCAAAACTTTTATAAAATTTAATAAATGTATGAAGCAAAAGATGGTTTGAATTGTAATTGTATTTCAAATAATTTTCATAGTTTCAAATAATGTGGGTAGCCAGCACTTTCTTTAATAATCTTTTTTTATTCACAGATTTTGGCTGAAGTGGAAACCAATTGAATTCATCAGACGGTGGTATGTAAATATTGTACAAAGAAACAGAAATCTTTATGAGAATACATTAGCCAGGAGACACATATTGCTGAGTTTGTGGAACTGATGTTTCAAAGGATATAGCTTTCTGAACATTTCATGGAAATAAACTGTATTTCTGTGAATTGTATGAATCACAACTGAATAAATGCACAACACAGAATAAAACAAACAAGGTTCTTCTGAAGTGTGTTCAATTACTGTTTCCAGGATTTCACACTTTAGAAAACAAACTTGGAAGATCATGTCAGAGGGAAGCCATATTTTTTAAGTATATAAATCTACAATTTACAAGCAGTTCATATTTAGAAATAATCACCCAGTAACAAAATTGAGATAAACAATATTCTCTCATGGCAAATCTGCAATTTGCAATGAGTTTGCATTTAAAAAGATATATGCAAGCACATACTGAGGGAACTATATAATTGTGAGTCCAGTGTATACCCATCTTCATGGAATTCAAATTCTAAAATATGCATGCTAAAACACACTAGAGAGAAACAGTATTGTTGTGAAGTGTGGATCGGAATTTTGAAATTATTTCTCAAAAGACATTTTCAAATACACACTGGTGAGAAAGTATATTGTGTGTGTATCATCATTATCAAAGAATTCAATTTTTAAAATATGAATTTCAGGATTTCACACATCGGAAATGTGCAGGTCGTCATTTTTAAATAGTTCCCCTTTAAAAAGCATATTCAAATATAAAAGTAAAGAAACCATATACTTGTAAATTGTGTGGGTTGGCATTTTCAATTAAAATTAAATATGCAAACACACACTGGGAAGAAACCATAATCATCAAACAAATGTTAATTTGCATTTTCCACACTTGTAATACACCCTAGATAGGAATCATATTTGTGTGAAGTTCAACATTTTCTGATTGTTGATCTTTCAAAATGCAAATCTACAGTGGAGAGAAACCATATTCTTGTGAAGTGTGCGGTTTGGCATTCTCAAAGAGTTCTGATTTGAAAACACACATTCGAACACACACTGGAGAAAAACCATATGTTTGTGATGTGTGCGGCTCAGCATTTTCCCAGAGTTCCTCTCTAAAAAGACATATGCGAACACATGCTGGTGGGAAACCATATTCTTGTGAAGTATGCAGTTCAGCATTTTCACAGAGATCAGATTTGAAAACACATATACGAACACATACTGGAGAGAAACCATATTCTTGTGAAGTGTGCGGTTTATCATTTTCACGGAGATCAAATTTAAAAACACATATGCGAACACACACTGGAGAGAAACCATATTCTTGTGAAGTGTGTGGGTCAGCGTTTACCAATAGTTCAATGTTGAAAGTACACATGCCAACACACACTGGAGAGAGGCCATATTCTTGTGAAGTGTGTGGGTCAGCATTTTCACTGAAATCAGATTTAAAAAGACACATGCGAAAACACACTGGAGAGAAACCATATTGCTGTGAAGTGTGTGGCTCAGCATTTTCTGATAGTTCAAATTTAAATGTGCACATGCGATCACACACTGGAGAGAAACCATATTCTTGTGAAGTGTGTGGGTCTGCATTTTCACATAGATCAGATTTGAAGAAACACATGCGAACACACACTGGTGAGAAACCATATTCCTGTGAAGTGTGTGGGTCAGCATTTTCCGAAAGTTCACATTTAAAAAAACACCTGCGAACACATACTGGAGAGAAACCATATTCCTGTGAAGTTTGCGGTTCAGCATTTTCACAGAGTTCACATTTAAAAAGACACCTGCGAACACACACAGGGTAAAACCATAGTATTGTTAAGTGTGTGGTTCAGCATTTTCCCATAGTTCATCTTTAAAAAGACACATGCTAATACACACTGGAGAGAACACAAATTCTTTTGATGTGTGTAGTTCAGCAATTTTCCATAGTTCAAATTTAAAGAAACGCATGCAAACACTGGAGAGAAACAATATAGGTGTGAAGTGTGAGGTCTCTCATGACTAGAAGTTCACAACATCAGCATTTTCAAAGATTCAACATTGAAAATTATACAGTTATTCCTTGCCATTCGTGGGGGTTAACAGCACCATTTGGGCACAAATGCACTAAATCTGAGAATAGTTTTTGCTGCCCCCTCCCCACAAACCCTTTTGGTCACCAAAACCATAAATCTTGTACCATAAACCTTTTGATAAGCAAACACTTTACCATGCTCAAATTGTAAATGTACAAATAAATGAATACAGTAAAAAATATACAGATAATTAACGAAACACATAAATTTCATAAAACTCCAGTACAGTGAATTGTAAAAAAAATTTTAATGCCTAAAATATTGTTCAACTAAGCGGTTCACAAGTGTAAACAAGTTTTCAACCACGATCATCTCCAGGTTATTATTGTCTACATAAATAATTTTAGTTGATAATTTTCTACAATCTCTCTTATTAATAACACAAAAATTATTAGGTTAAAATCAATGGATTGCAAGTTCCTGACACTTTTTATCGACACGTCACTTTCTGTCAAAAGTTTGTGGTAGTTGCTATATCATAAATATATATGCATTTATGGTGTTCTTTTTATACTGTACAGTATTCTATGATGTAGTTTTTCACGGTACACCATAAAACTCCCCAAAATATTCCTATTATTCAAGACTGAACCACAAATTATCAAAACTGTGAATGGAAAACCTGCAAATGACAAGGGATAACTATACATACAAAAACAAATTCTTGTGATTTGTGCAGATCAGCATTTTTGTAGTCTTTGGATTTTAAAAAATCACAATCAACCACACTAGAGAGAAACAATATTCTTGTAAAATGTGAGAATTTGTATTATTGTGGAAATCTACATTGAAATTCCACATGCACAAAAACTATATTCATGGAATGGAATATCTTTTTCTTCTCATGTAAGTTGACGGAGAAGGGCTTTGTATGTGTTTGCCTTCTTACTGACTTTCTATTTGGAAATACACTTTTTCAATGTGCACCCCCAAAAAAGTTGTCTCATCAAATGGCTTTGTAGTTTTATAATGTTTCATTATGAAGTTATTATGACTGATGCCAGCACAAAATGAAATATATCTTTTAAAGAAATGTGTGAATACTTATTTTTTGTGGATTTGCATAGATACAAAATATTTTCTCTATGTTATTTTTAGAATCTTTTCTCATAGAGAACATATGTAAGTAGATTGTGGAAAATGTTTTGCATTAGAATTTATAAAAAAGTATCCTAAATGTTTTACTGAAATTGTTTTTTACGCATATATTTGCATGTTTGTCTAGTTGTGTTGTTGAAAGCCTATAAATGTTTTCTCTTTTCCATATAAATACCAATTTGAGTTAGGATTTCATACGTGTTAATCACAGTTTTTGTAGCAGAGAGAGAAAATTAAAGAGAGAGAAAGAATCTGAATTTAAAACAGTATAGCTTCACCTCAGCTATGGGAATAGACATTTGTAAGTTGCTGCTGCTATGGAACTTAGTATTCCTCTTTCAAAATAAAAGATCATGAAGTGAGATTCCTGAATCGTAACAAAACTGATTTTCCCGAGCTGCTTTTTGAAAGTTTTCATGTTTTCATCGACTAACAAAGCAGTTCCATCATAATTGTAGTTGGAAATCATTGTAAGATTGTTTTACATGTACATCGTTTGTTGAGGAGGTAGATGAATTCCTTAAATTCTAAAAGTAGAATATGGTATGGGTTGAGATTCTGTGAATCAACACTTGCTCTATTACTATAGTACTATACTTCCCTCAACTTTTATGATCTACTGGGTGTTTAAGATTAGCGATTTTAGCCAATTATAACCTTTAATTGGAGTTGTTATTTTTTATACATATGACACATAAATACTATGGTATTTGAAACTGAAGTTATAGCCGCTACAAAAAGAAGTAATACTGAGATGTCAGACATTCATCGTATTATCTGGCTGTATAGCAAATGAAAAATTTGTAATTACTTTACCAAGTATGTAACATGTATGTTTTAATATTTATGTGTATTTTCTTAATTTTGGGCCCCTTTATAACATAGGCTATAGGGCCCCCGGCTGTAGCCTATGTTATAAAGGGGCCCAAAATTAAGAAAATACACATAAATATTAAAACATACAATTGTTACATACACCTGCCTCACTAGCTTAATCCAGCCCTCTCTATCTTTTTAGATGACATTGCAGATTGAAGCTGTGGTATTCATGCTTTCAATTTCATTGTATTACAATCATGTTATTCACTGTGTAGGGTGCATGATTTATTTTATCTAACAACACATATAGAATAGAATGAAACAGAGTTCAAATATCCGTAGTAATGGGAAAAGTTAGGCCTATAAAAAATGAAAATGTAAAGAATTTAAAATTCTTCCAAGTTCTCTTTTGTAGATACTTATTATTCTGTGTGTGTCTTTAAAACAATTAATTTCTATGAAACATTGAAATTATAAATGTTCATTGTCCACAAATTGACAGCAAAATGAAAGTATTTTACTTACTCTGTATATTTTATTGCTTCTTTTCTATAGATATTCTTTCTAATATAAACATTTTTGTCTCTAACACTTTCAATTTTAATTCAGCATATTTTTGTTTTCGCATAATAAATATTTAATAAAAAATAACTGAAGATCTGAATTTGTTTTTCTGTTTCAAAGTTATAGATATTGATTACCTCCCTTGACATTACTGGTTTGACAGACCTTTTCTATTTGGATGGTGAAGATGTGTACTTGATTGAACTCATAAATGGGAATATATTCACTCTTGCATGTCTTCAAGGCTTTAAAGCAATACTAATAGATTTCTGGATTGCTGGAGAATGTTATTCATATGTTGAGAATATAATCTAAAAATGAAGGTCATGATGAAGTATGCAGACAATATAAATTCTATGATTAAAAAATAAATTTATATGTAACCAGAATTTACAACAAGTATTTGAAATTAGAAGCCATGAGTCTTGATCAAAAGTTAACTTAGGGTTACAATTTACATGTTACATTGTTGTAGGTATTGTTGTTGAGTAGTCTTCCACACGAGGAAGGGGAAACTATGTATTATACCATTGGATAAGCTTGCTCTCATGAGAGAACAGAAGACTGGTCTTCCACATAAGGATGGGGAAACTATGTATTATACCATTGGGTCAGCTTGCTCTCATGAGAGAAAGGAAGAAGATGACATCAAATGACTAACATATTTTGGCAGCATACTGTGTTCGGGGTGATCAATGAATAAATTACTTCTCTCACCTTTTGTCAGGTAGTGAAAACTAAAAAAGCATAAACTTACATTGCAAATTTAACCCCCCACTATGAACCTATTTAGGGGGATGGGATTTTCAAAAAACAAAAAGCTTTTTTTCTAAACATAAGGAGTAAATGTTGAAATTCTCAGCCCTCTAGCTCCATTGTGTGATACATACATAGATAGCCAGCCAGCCAGACTCACTTGAAAACTGAAGAAACCTATGTTGACGCTTTCTAATAAACTAAACTAAATTTCATTGATCGACTTGGGCACAAACATAGATAAAAATCAAATACAATAAGAATAAAGGACAATGAGATTTATAAAAAATAAATATGAATTTTATTTTGATATTGATAAACAAAAATATCACATTACAAACACACAACTGGATATACCCATACACATACATACTCATAAACATACATAAATTTGAGTTATTTACATTCCCATTGGAATTGTATATGTTACAATATGCACTTAAAACTAAAAAATATGCATTACTTATGTTTCCTAAACACATTAAATTGTTAATAAAAGAGAATATTTTAAATTATCATTTAATTAAAATAATCCTTCAACTTTACCATTGTGATTTAATTAACAATTTTTTGTTGTTGCAAAAACTAGACAATCTAAAAACCAAAATTATACAAATGCATAATTAATACAAAAAATCCCAAATTAATTTTTATTTGACAAGTAAACACAATTTTACTCATTCAGAATGATTTTTCTTGACTTAACTTTATGTAAACAGTTTATTTGATGAAATTCAGGGTTGGAGAATGGTAAAAAGTCAATCTTCCTACCTCACCTTATATCGAGGGGGGGGGCTGGGTTAGGGGAAATGGACCCCTTCTAAATCTGATCATGTCCCTACCCAGCCTTAGCTAACTACACTTAGATTTAGTAAAACTGAACAATTTCTCATTTGTGTCCATAAAATCAAAAGGATTTTTCCATCTAACAAAATAGAAATTGTGCATTTTGTGGATAAAAGCATATAATTTGGTACACTTTTAGCCAAAGGCATTCCAAAAGAATCTGGATATTGAGCCATCATGAATTTTCAATATGTCGCCCATGTCTGCTAGCAACAACTGCTTTTATGGGGCTGGTCAAAAACATCTGATGCATACTATGAATACTTCTGGACATGCCCATCAGATGCAGGTCAGTCCAGCTATGAACTTGTCTCCTGCAAAGGGTTCTGTTAGGCAGTGCAAGTGCAAAAAGCTGCCTTAGACTGAACAGCCCCGTTACTGTGAAGGGGGTGCTGAATAAACTTCCTCATGATAGACCCTAGCTTTGGGTAGTTATTGCTTTCACTTATTTTGAGTCTTGAATTGTGAGATAGAAAGAAGCTTCTGGACAATTCTAAAAGTTCCAAATTTGAATTCTGCATCACAAAAATGTATGATTTAACACAGATCATCCATATCAGACTAGTCAACACAACTTCATTGCAATTAAAATATTCATACCAACCATTTTGATTTTTCGATAACTTGCATGTGTTATCCAAATGGCAATTCACAAGAACTATGTATGGTGAAAACTTTAACTAATTATGTCCTCAATATCATATTATATCCATCGCTTATAAGAAAATTGATCTAAAAAACAATTGTCGCTGGCAGGCATATTGAAATAGCTGCCATGATTGAAAATTCATGATGGCTCAATATCCAAATTCTTTCGGAATGCCTTTGGCTATAAGTGTACCAAATTATATACTTTTATCACAAAATGCACAATTATTTGGCTATAACTAAAGATAAACTAAAAGATTTTTTCATTACTGAGAATCTAAAAAAAGTGATGGTTCAAAACTAAAAATGTTTTTTACTGACCTTAAAATAAATTTTTTACTTTCAAAGCATTTGTTCGGATTGCATCAGCTTTTATTAATTTATAATAATTTATTCGTCAAGCAAAGGTAAAAATGAATTACCTCCCTTGTCTAAGGAGCATAGATTTCCACCACAAAAGTTGAATCCATATGCCTCCTCACAAGCGAAAAATATGAAACACAGGCTCACCGTGAGGGGGTACAGCCAGGGAAAGTGCATGTCACCTGTGATAGATGTGACACAAGATCATTTTTAATGTAGGGACATACACACTTTAGTATTTAACGATCAAATAAACACAATAAGAAGAAAATAAAGCTAGACACAAACACAACTTATTGAATAGGATATATCTAGTGAATCATTCCTCACTAAGCTTAGCACAGTATGACACAAGGCCACAAATGTAGAGCATTCAGTGAAAATCGAATGTACTTCAGTAGTAAGGCTGTGCGATACGAACTTGATAACCATTGCTCCAAGGCGACAGTTATTTTGTTGAGGAAACAAAATTCAAAATGGGAACTCAATAAATTTTACAGATTTCAAAATAAAATTTATACTTTGAGGTGTGTTAGAATGGGACCAATTCATTGGCTTGTGTCTGGCTAAATAATCAAGCTATGTGTACATGAATTACCTCCCTTATATCATAGGTTTTTTTTCTTTTTGGAAAGAGACAAAAAATATGGATTTTAAGAAAAGAATGGTCACGTCTGACTCTGAAATTATAGTTTAATATTTTGTAATTTTAGCCATTCACTGAATCAGATGAAAAGTAGGCAGAGTTTAATGATATGCTCAATACATATCATTTCCATGTAAATGCTGTAGCAGTGGATTTAATAAAATATTTTTAAGATGTTGTCTAAATCTACTCATACAATGCGTTGAGTCAAATCCTTAAATCTAAGCAACATATTAGAAAGTATTAGTTTTTGCCAATAAATTTTGACTTCTCTCTCATCCTGAAATTAACATCCTAGTTTGGAGATGCCAGTATTTATTAAATGGAATCAGTGATGAAAAACTAATTTTCCTAAAGTTCAAAGTCATTTTAAGCTAAGATTTCTTTCAAATTTTTTAAAACATGGTACTTTATGAGAATTTTCATCTACCTTTAAAGGACAATCTGAATCTTGTGGAAATGCAGATCCACACATTTAAAAATGACATTCATCACAAACATCTTTTATTAGCTAAAAACAAAAGGAATGCCTTTTGGAAACAGAGTATTCATCCATGTGTTATTTCATTGGGTAAACACAGGACAAGAATATGGTTTCTTGATAACATGAGTCCTGATGATTTGAAAAAGTGTACAGGCACAAATATATTCAGAGCATTTTTAATCTCTTTGGTGTGTCTGCCCTTGTCTTCTCAAACATTATTTTTTAAATCTAAGCTTCAGAAAACACTGAGTTGGCTTTGTGATTAATGACTTAATAATTTATATAGTAACTGAATTGAAAGGTATTTTAATTTTTACAAATTTATATAAAACTTTTGTTTATATTCTCATGGTATGATGAAATTATACATATACTACCACTATTTTGTCCATAATGCTCATAGAGAAGTGGTGGAGTAGCAGTAAAGTCAGTGGAAAGTAATAAGAAAAGATAGAACTTTGTCTACATATACCAGTTTAAAGGCAGTCAGTGCTAAATTTCTTCCACTACTGCTAGAATTTGCTGTGTCAATGTATTGATTTGTTTAATAAATCTTAGCTATGATATCATAGGTTACATAAACAGCTAGTCAATCTAGACTTTGGAATAAAGAAGTAGTTGTGGCTTAGACTTGAATCTGCAACCCATATCTCTTTATTTTTAATATTTATCAAAAAACGGAAAAGCATAAAAAAACTGGATAAAAGAAATATAGTCCATTCCTGTTGACATTATATTGCAGATAGACAAAGAAATGAATACTTCAAGAAGAATATCATGTTTTTATCAGGTGTGTTTTTTAAGGTTGATCCACACATTCACAGAAATATGGTTTCTCTTTTTAGCATGTGTGATTTTGTTTTGTTTTTAAAATGAAAACTCTTTCTAGAAGACAATCCATACACTACATAATAATATGGTTGCTCTCTGGAGTGTGTTCACAAGTGATCTTTTAAAGGCGAACTGTTTGAAAATGCTGTTCCAAACACTTCACAGAGATAGGGATTCTGTCTGTTGTGTGTTCAAGCAAGACCTTGAAAATACAAAACAACATACTTTATCCAAAAATGATCTTGCTACACTGTGTGTTTGCAAGTGAGTTTTTACATATGAATCCCATGAAAATGCTAATGTATATACTTTGCATGATTAGGGTTGCTCTTTGTCTACTATTATATGAAATGAGTGAAATACTCAAAATACACTTCCCCTCAGTGTGTTATAAGTGACTTTAAAAATTTTGCTTCCCTTCAGTGTGTATTCGCATGTGTGTCTTCAAATGGGATTTCTGAGGAAATATTGATCCACACACGTCACAAGAGAAGGGTTTTTCTCCAGTGTGTGTTCGGGTGTGTTTCTTTAAAGCTGAACTGTCTGAAAATGGTGATCCACACACTTGACAAGAGTAAGGTTTCTCTCCAGTGTGTGTTCGTATGTGGGTTTCCAATGTTGAACGGCCTGAAAATGTTGATCCACATACTTGACAAGAGAAAGGTTTCTCTCCTGTGTGTGTTCGCATGTGTTGGGTCAAAAGTGTACTGTCTGAAGATGCTGATCCACACATTTGACAAGAGAAGGGTTTCTCTCCAGTGTGTGTTCGGATGTGTCTCTTCAAATTTGAATTCTGTGAAAATGCTGATCCACACACTTGACAAGAGAAGGGTTTCTCTCCAGTGTGTGTTCGCATGTGTTTCTTTAAAACTGAACTCTGTGAAAATGCTGATCCACATACTCGGCAAAAGAAGGGTTTCTCTCCAGTGTGTGTTCGCATGTGGTCTTTCAAATGCGAATTTTTTGAAAATACTGAACCACACACTTGGCAAGTGTAAGGTTCTTCTCCAGTGTGTGTCCGCATGTGTTGGGTCAAAACTGAACTGTCTGAAAATGCTAACCCACACAGTTGACAAGAGTAAGGTTTCTCTCCAGTATGTGTTCGCATGTGTCTCTTCAAATTTGAATTCTGTGAAAATGCTGATCCACATACTCGACAAGAGAAGGGTTTTTCTCCAGTGTGTGTTCTCATGTGGACCTTCAAATGCGAATTCTCTGAAAATGCTGAACCACACACTTGACAAGAGTAAGGTTTCTCTCTAGTGTGTATTCGCATGTGTCTCTCCAAATTCAAATTCTGTGAAAATGCAGATCCACCCAATTCACAACAGTAAGATCTCACTTCAGTGTGTGTTTCCATGTTTTTGTTCTAATCCGGACTTTTTAAATAGTCTGATACATAAACTTTGCTCGAAAAAGGTTTCACTCCAGTGTGTGCCTGCATATGTACATAAATGTGAATTCAGTGAAAATGCTGATCTATAGACTATGCTAGAAAAAGTTTTGTTTTTTGATTTGTAATGTGAAAATGCTGATCTACTCGACATGTGTTGGTTCACTCTTCAGTGTCACTTGACATTTGTATTCTCAAAATTGAAGCCAGTGAAAATCATGATTGGCACATTGCACAAGAGTAGCATTTCTTTCCAGTGTGTGTGTATACAAATATGTTTTGAAATGTGAAAATGCATAGTCCCGCAACTGCCAAGAATGTGTAAATGCTTGTTCAAAAAATGGTTTCTTTCTTCATTCTTATCATCAACATCAAATTGATGATTACAGTTTATGGCCTTCAATTTTTCATTGCAATATCTGTGAATAAAGAAGAGGTATTATTGAACAAAATACTAAACACATGCATTATTTGCAACAATACAATTATAACAACTCAGTTTGTGTTTCTATGAACTTTCAAACGTCATCACTTGGCTCGAGCACAAATTTATTAGTCAAAGGAAGCACCATTAGAATTGACACAGTGTTGCCAACCTTCCAGCAGTGAAATTATTCTATCAGGATAAAAACTGGGATCACGGGAGTCAACAAATGTTTGGTGTACACCTGCTGACACATAAATGCATCTAAGGCCCAGAAAAAGTGGTAATCAAAAGGGGAGGCTTTAATCTGACATATAGATGTTTGCATTAAAGCCTGTTTGCACTAATGCAATGTTAAACGGCCATTTATTTTGTTCCAACCAAATACCAAACCATTTATGATCGTAAAAACAGAAAAATGAAACATAGGAATAACTTTTCATTTTTAAATCTTACATTGAACAAAAGTCTAACAGATTCGGAAGAAATGTATAATTCAGATATGTTGATTTTTTCTTGAGTTGCTGTGCACCACAAAACTTTAAATTCAAATGAAAATTTTGAATGATTTCTTTACTTGTCTGGAATTCATTTGTGATGTTGATTTTTTTCTTGAGTTGATGTGTACGTAGAGAAAGGTTTGAAAATTATTTTCCTGAAAAAAAGAACCCATCTAGAACAAAGGTTTCCAAACATTTTTCTTTTTATCACAGTTACCACTGAAAACCAACCTTCGCAGCGCTAAGTCATCGCAAATGGAATTAAGATTTCCTTGAATTATTAAAACTTTTGAATATCCCACGGTGCCCAAGGGAGCTAACCACAGCGCCTTGGGAAGCCAAGGCACACACTTTGGAAATCATTAATCTAGAATATAATAAAACAAAATATATTTCTGTTAAAACAAACAATATTAAAAAAAAATAATTATTTTAATGTAGGGAGCCAGAGGGGCCTACCATGCACCCTTCTGGTAAACAGAGATCACATTGTTGTGTATATCAGTTACAATAGCAGAATCCTTATTTTTTGTAATAAATTGGAATTTCAAATGATGTGTTCCTAATTATTTTTGCTTGCTTTCTTTGAGTAACAAATATACAGCAGCAACTATACAATTATAAAATTAAACTAATTCTTAGTATGAAGCTGTCTAATTATACATAAATTAAAGTTATTTCAAATTATTCTTTGTTGAAATTACTAAATGGAAGGTGGGGGTACTAGTAATTTTATTGACAAAAGTGGGGAATGACTCGAAAAGGTTGGGAACCACTGGTTTAAGAAAACGCACCAAGGCTAAGGTAAAATTCTGTGAAAGAATACTTTTCTTGAAACAAGTGCTCATTAAAATAACAGACCCCACAGCAAATAATTAAAAATAATATTAATCACTGCTACACACAACACTGGTTTATTGCTGGGTTTAGGTTATTCATGTGTTCTATATGTATCTATGTATCCATCTATGTGTCCAGACTTCACCCAGCCCTAAGCGTTCATGCAAGAAACCTGAAATTTTGCGCCCCCCCCCTCAATGAGTAGGGAAAATGTTTTTTTGTTTTTTGAAAATTCCCTTTCTAACGGTATATAGATATATATATTTACCTCAAGAATTAATTCCACAATCCATAGAATTTGGACTGTGCACTTGAAGTTTTCATCGTAAAATGCTGAATACCTAGCAGCACGTTTTAGGCTGTAACTCTTTAAGCCCAACAGATACATATTGGGAACATACAACGTTGGAAAGATGATAAAATTCCCTTTCTAACAATATATATATGTATATACCACAATCAAACATTAATTCTACGATCCATAGAATTTGGACTATGGACTTGAAGTTTTTTCGTAAAATGCTGAAAACTTAGCTTCACGTTTTGGGCTGTAACTTTTTGGAAGATACAAGATACAAATTGGGAACATACACCGTTGGGAAGCTGAT
>VCCN01003229.1:112831-127559 GCA_006491835.1 Architeuthis dux
GTCACCGGTGGGAAGACAAAATCCGTCCTTTTAGATTTGCAAAGATTCGGGGTGATGGTCGCTCATATGGTCCGAAAAATGTCCCCCAAAAACATCGGCTTGCAATTCAAAGAGGAGAATATCTTATTTATTTTTGAAAATATAAAATTTATATATTTTTTAAATGCGATACAAGGTCAACGAGGGGGGGTTGGGGAAGGTCCTGGTCTTCTCTATCCTAACTTTAACTCAGCTAGTCTCATTTGTTGACCCAGTCGTACTGTAAGATTCCTTTCACCATAACGACACATTTATTCTGAATATTTCTTTCATTCTATTTTCACCAAAATGCCGCATTTTCTCTATGAATATTCTACTTAATCCCACTTGTGAATCTGTATATATTTACAATTAAAAATCCCCAATGATTGATATGTATTTACAACTTGGTTAATATGAGGTTCCCCCCTTACATAATCTAATATGGTAGAAGAGTAAGTTAGCCGGGCGAAAAAAGGTGGATGTTGGAGGTTTTTCTTCTTTTTTCGAAATGTCCCACATCCTCCGGGGAACTTTACTTTTTGTCATCTACGGGGGAGGAAGGGAGAATACGAAACACAAAAAAGGGTAATTAGCTAAGTTAATCTGTTAAAAAAAAAACAAAGGTGACAAAACCTATTCTAACTTAACTCGGGCTGGGTTAGCATGTCATTTTCCCAAAATCCGAGATTCTTCCCACAACCAGTAGCTTCCAGATGCCACTCTAAATTAGCTTCATTCACACGACACAGGTGCGCGACTCTCATCCACCTATCGCCGAATTCCGATGAAGACGATCTCCTCCTCTCAGCCCTGATCTTCACTTTAAGTTGATGATTAAAGTAGGAGATCAGCTGCATGGAAGAAAAGATCTCGCCCTCATGGAATCCCTTCTGACGTGTCGTCCACACCACGACTCTCAAAATGCCAAGTAAGCACAGGAGCACATAGTGTTCCTCCCTATCCAACGACGGTACCACATTGCTACACACAGCACTCCTTTTGGGTCCTTCTCGGGAGAAGGCCGACTTGGGAGTGGGGGGGGGGGCGTAAATGAGCCCCCACTGTGGACCGGATCTTTCTGATCCCTGCAGTAGGCGGATCTGCAATTGATCCCTTTTCAACGGCTTCCTTAGGTGAAAGGGAATCTTGAGTATTGTCGGTCGGTTTCTCAGGGACCTTCTTTCCCTTGCAAGCCGCAGCGAGGTGAGCACTCTCGCCGCAAAACCAACACACTGGCCTCCTGCCACTGACGATCACAGGGATCGTCTTCCGACCATCTATGTCCAAACAGTTGGGAATGGAGAGGAAGGCTTCTTTGTCAATCATAATTTCAAACCTCCACTCTCCGCGCATACGGTCGGAGGACACAGCGACGATATCCCCATATTTCAGGAGATATGCGCCTATGTGTTCTCCTAAAACGTAGGAAAGTACCTCAAATACTGCTACTCTGGTCCGCCTTCGCCTTGGGTATTCCACACGGAGAACATGGTCCTTCGTGTGGAGGTCCGTTTTTTTGAGGGCCACACAATCTTCACGCAAAAGCACACCACTCCACAACTTGGTCGATTTTGATCCCCCAAACGGTTAGTGATTTGATCACTACGTCTTTGGTTGACCTGACAAGTTTGTTCAATTTCTTGTCGATCAAAAAGACTGACATCATTTTCTTTTTGATGTTTTGTAATTTGGGCAAATCTACAAAATTCCACCCTCCTTGACAAGGTGGGTAAACTTTTGGCATCCGTCACATCGTTTGTTAGGGTTAGGTTAACCCTAACCCCAACCCTTTACACACTGAAGAGTCTTTTTGGTGGTTGCGTCAGTCCGCCTGGTATACTGCCTTTTTGTCAGCAAAAACAATGCGTCCTGGTCTTTTGAATGTACAATAAATCCAAACTGGTAACTCCAACTTTATGGATTAAATTTTCTTTAAAAACAAATTTAGTTGCATAAAGATGTTCCCCAAAAACATTGGCTTGCAGTTCAAAGAGAATATCTTCTAAAGAGCGACAATCAAGGGAGATAATTAATAGAAACAGCAAAGGAATCTTTGTAGTCCGGGGGCCAGCAGGGGTTACCGTGCACCCCCGCCCCAATGATTCTACATTTAGGGTACCAAAATGTTCCCAAGAAAAAAGTTGGGAAGAACTACCTCATTTGCATAAAACAAAATGGCCGCTATCTCACCCCCCCCCCAAAAGACTTTCATATTTAATCTCCCAATTGACATATCTGAGTGCTTTAAAAGCTAAATCATGGTTTTCCGACATGAGGAGTCCATAAATACACTTTCCATTACCATAAAAGTAACTTATAGGTATTCCAGTATTTTACAAGGATATATCAAGTATATGTGTTCTTTATAGGCCAAGGTCTATCAATTTTGGATTGAATTCATGATGAAATTATCTTTCTAACGATATATGTATGGTATATTACTATATTATTAAGTCCACAATCCATAAACACTGGACTGCGTACTTGAAATTTTCTCGTAAAATTCTGAATACATGCTGAGTGCTTTCATCAGTACATCTATGGAAGATGTTTTGCCAGCATCCGCAGGAATTTGTTGAGGAAAGGAAGCCTGATCTATTGATGAGAGCCCGGTCTTCTGTAATGAAGGTTTTGTGGCATGCTGGCTTGATGCTTGAGATTTCTCCATAGTAATAGTTTTCAAAAGTGGGTTAAAATTGACTCCATTTAAATACACTCAATGGTAAAGAAGGGAAACGGCAACGAATGATAAAAACGACAGAGACAAACATTTTTTTATTCATTTAAGGGTGTAAATTTAGTTAAATGTCTATGTGTGTGTGCGTGTGTAAAAGTCAATTGTCTGTACATATATGTGTAAATATGTAAAAGTGGAATCAGCTTACTTACAGTTTGGGGTGTTTTATACTCTGGCCTGTCTGTAGCGCGTGTGGACAGCACACATCTCGGACAGGCCAAAATCATAAAGGGAGCAGCGATCATAGGATGAATGTAAATAGAAGTCAAAAATTAATAAAAATGATTTACAATACTTCATCTAATAAAAGAAATAAAATAAAATAATCGTTTTTTACTAAAACTCAAACACTGTCATGTTGGCCTTAGTACGAAAGTGAAAAAATATTAGCTTCTTTAGCGGTGATCGGTCAAATCAATCCTCATGATGAAACTCTGTTACCAAAAAAATTCAGAAAATCTTTATCTATTCCCGAAATACAACACAGCATACACACAATGGCAAAGTAGGACGACTTAACTGTCAAAAATGGATTGGATCATAAGGACTGATTTGACCGATCACAGCTAAAGAAGCTAACATTTTATTATTTTTGTACTTAGCTGGCATGGCAATGAGTGTTTGAGTTTTAGTAAAAAACGATTAGATTTTTATTAAATTTTGACTGCTATTTGCCCTCATCTTAATTTTTAGTGTTTTTTTTAATCACAATGTGCAAAATGGTTTACAATAATTATAGCTTTTTCTGACAGCAGTTAATTGCATCATTAAGCCAGCTTCAGTGTAGTTAAACGAATAATAAATCCTGTTTTTTAGTTTTTTACTAAAACCAAGTTGAATTGTAATTAAAAAAACAACTAAAAGTTAAGATGAAATAAATAGTAGTTAAAAATTAATAAAATTTGTCTAAATAAGAATTAAATTAACGTCAAAAATTAATAAAATAATCGATTGCTTTTTTACTAAAACCAAACAATAACAATGCCGACACAGCCTTACTGAAATTGTGATTAAACAAATTAAAAATTAGGATGAATGTAAATAGCAGTAAAAGATGAATAAAAATGGTTTACAATACCTGATTTCATAAAAATAAAATAATAGTTTTTTACTAAAACTCAGTCATTGTCGTGCAGCTTAGGACAACTTAACGATCAGAAATGGACTAACAATGTTGTTTGGGCAAAGTACATCTATATAAGCAAGGATTACCTCATTTTTAGCGTATTTCGGGAACAGATAAAGATTTTCAGAATACGTTTTTGCCAAACATTAGAGCATCAAAAAATAAGTAAAAACGTACTAATGAAAAATTCTTGTCTTGTTTGCAATCAGAGTGTAAGCAAGGGAGCATTATAATCAGGTGACTTAAACATGGGTAATCGATACCTGATGGAAAAAAAACAATTTGTATATGAAAGTTTTATTTGCTAACTTGTCAATCATCAACTACAATGTATTGATGTATTGCCGATAATAAAAGTAATCATATTAAAACCTTGACTTTGAAACAGTTTAAATTTATTTACTTATCTATTTATTGCAATATGAAATATGCAGATTCATAAGTAAAAATAATCCAAATAAAAATATCCTTCTGACAAAAAAAGTTGCAGTCAGCAAAAAGCCCAGTCGGTGAAACATAATTTCGGCAAAGCATCCGCATGATGAAATGGTTGTCGGCTGTGTGTCTGCAAAAAGTATCCAATACATTTCAACATCCTTATGCAGCTTCAGAAGATTGGCAGAATTTGAACCAAAGATTAAAAAATACAAAAATAAAAAGTTATGTACAAAAATCAGAAAACTTTGGTCCAAATTCTCTCAATTTTGAAGATGTATAAGGATGTTAAAATAAACATTTGCACTCACTGTATCTGAATTCCCCCCTCCCCAACAAATATTCAGCCATCAACCTCAATACACACCACAAAACCTAGCAAAGACTTGAAAAAGAGTCATTAACATACCAGCTTTTGTTTGGACAATCTAATCTCTTCTTCCCATCTTTGATGTTGACACGTTTTGGCCGATTCATTCTACGGCCTTCTTCAGGTGTAATATGTAATATCTGTCAGGAAAGAGAGTCTTTGATGGTGCAAAGCAAAAAAACAGTATTAAACAGAAAATTTAACCTCCCCCAGTTGGTACACAAGAATATTATCAGTACCAGTCAGCGGTGCAAAAAGGTAGGGGACCCCTGCCTTAAAATAACAGTGTCTTTCCAGTGAAAATTAAGATGTACATGTTAAAAAATTGGGTTTTTTTTAAAAAGGTATCAGCACATATTGCCATATGAGAATTAAAATGAATAGAAGTATTTTTTTAATCTTCACTGTGAGTTTAAAAGTGAATTTTGTGAAAATTCAGATCGACACACTTGACAATAACATGTGCTTTTGTAATGCTGATTCCTACACTTCACAAAATATGGTCTTTCTCCGGTGTGTTCGCCTGTGCCTTGTCAATGCTGAACTCACACTGAATGCAGAGCCACTCACTACACAAAAATATGAGCTCTATCCAGTGTGTGCTTGCATGTGCCTTTTTAATGCTGAACTTGCAATAAAAGCAAATCCACACACGACACAAGAATGTGTTTTTTCTGACTAGAATTCCATGAAAATACACAACCACAAATAAGAGTTTTCCATGGTGTATTTCTAAACCGAGTTCAGGTGTTGATGGAAGCTTCCAATGATCAAAGAGTATATTGACCAAAAGTTATAATAAAAAAAATAAAAACTATATTTTATTTCTGTGAAAATGCTGATCCACTCTTTGTACCAATAAAGTTTCTCTCTGTGTGTTCACATGTATATTTTCAAACTGGAAAATGCTGATCCAGACACTTGACAAGAGTAAGGTTTTTCTCCCATAAAATACTTTCCTTTCCTTTCCTGTTCTTGTGAGAGTTCCCATGTTTTCTGCCAATTTGCATGAAAATAAAGAATTACAAAATGGATATAATTTTCTTGTAACATTTTTTCCATTTGTTCTGAAAGTTGAGGTAAAATACGTCCGTAAAATGGCAATAACACTTGTTTACCTTAAAATCAACTAAGCATTATGTGCCTTTTTAACAATAGAAAAAAAAGAAACACTCACCCACTCGATGCTAAAAAAGGTGTACAAATAAAATTAAAATAACTCAATTTCCATACTTCCATAATGTCTCGCCCACTCGATGTTAAAAACAGCGCACAAATAAAAAAGACATTTAACATTTTGTGCATATTCCAGGGAATCTACTGAAAATTCACAGAAAAGTATATTAAAAAAAAATAGAAAGTCATTAAGGCACATTAGAATATGGGTGATTTCCAAATGTTATTAGGTGATCTTTTGAACACAAATTCCTTGAATATACCATTCCACACACGATTAGAAACGTTTTGTCTCCAGTGTGCTTTTAAATAAGAATCCTGTAAAAATATTGATCCATACATTGCATGATTAAGGTTTCTCTTCACCATGTGTTCTCATGTGTACATTTAAACTGGAACTCGTTGAAAATGCTGATCCACAAATTTGACAAGAGTAGGGTTTTTCTCCAGTGTGTGTTCGCATGTGTACTTTTAAGCTGGAACTCTGTGAAAATGATGAACCACACACTTTACAAGTGTAGGGTTTCTTTCCAGCGTGTGCTTGCATGTGTCTTTTCAAATTTGATCTCTTTGAAAAGGCTGATCTACACAGTTGACAAGAGAAAGGTTTCTCTCCAGTGTGTGTGCACATGTGTTCTTTTAAATACGAATTCTGTGAAAATGCTGATCCACATACTTCACAAGAATATGGTTTCTCACCCGTGTGTGTTTGTATGTGTCTTTTCAAATTTGAACTCTGTGAAAATGCTGATCCACACATTTGACAAGCGTGGGGTTTCTCTCCAGTGTGTGTTTGCATGTGTAGATTAAAAATGGATGTTTGTGAAAATGCTAATCCACACACTTGACAAGAGTAGGGTTTCTCTCCTGTGTGTGTTCGCATGTGTCTTTTCAAACTGGAACTCTGTGAAAAAACTGAGTTACACACTTGACAAGAGTATGGTTTCTCTCCAGTGTGTGCTCGTATGTGTTGTTTTAAATTTGAACTTGTTAAATATGATGATCCACAGACTTTGCACAAATAAGGTTTCTCTCCAGTATGTGTTCGCATATGTTCTTTTAAATTTGAATTCTGTGAAAATGCTGACCCACATACTTTGCAAGAATATGGTTTTTCTTCAGTGTGTATTTGCATGTGTCTTTTCAAATTTGAATTCTGTGAAAATGCTGATCCACACACTTGACAAGAATAGGGTTTCTCTCCAGTGTGTGTTAGCATGTGGTTTTTTAAATGTGAATTCATTGAAAATGCAGATCCACACACTTTGCACAAATAAGGTTTCTCTTCAATATGTGCCTGCATTTATACTTTTAAATATGAATTCCACGAAAATACTAATTTATAGACTATATATAAAGATACCTTGTGTGTTTGGATGTGGCTATTTAAATATGAAGTTTATAAAAACATAGTTTATTGTCAGTGTATGTTTGAATGTGTAATTTCAAATGCTGATCCATGCACTTTATACAAAATACTTTTCTCTTCAGCATTTAAAACTGAATTCAGTAAAATAATGAGTAGCATTTCTCAGCAGTGTGTGCATGTGAATATGTTCTTAGATGTAAAAATGCATAGTCACACAACTTAAAATAATGTATGAACATGGTTTTAAAAAAAAACTTTAATTGATGATTACAGTTTCTTCATAGGGTTTCTCTTCAGTGTATGTTTGAATTCAATGATTACAGTTTATTTATCAGAATTCATTCTCCACCAAAATTCATATCTGTGAATAAAGAAGAGGAATTATTAAAAAAAAACAGTAGATGCATTATTATAAAGCATTATTTGCAATTGTAATAACTCATTTCATCAATCTTTATTGGATGAAGTATTGTAACACACTACTTTCATTAAATTTGACTAGTTTTCCCTTCATCCTAATTAAACACCACTACCAAAGGTTTAGCTTATTCATGTGTTCACCCATTTATATGTATCTATTTATCCAGACTTCAGCCAACCCTAACCGTTCATAGTAGAAACTTGAAATTTTGCACACACACACACATTTACAAAGGGCACAAATACAGATTAAACAAAACAAATAAATTTAATTTTGATATGTTTAATTTAATAAAATGTTAGTGTTAATTTTGATTTTTAAATGCTTAATTTGAATTTAAATAAGAAATTACACCAGATATTTCAAATCAAACAGGAAAGCATGCACAATAATTTTGGACGCTAAAATACAAGTTTTGAATATGTGGCTGGAATCCGGGATGTCCTTTCTTTTTTTTCTTTTTTTACATAAAATGAATTCAGGGCTTTCTTTGTTTTGTTTGTTTTAAAAAAGAAAAAGAAAAAAAACCTATTTTGAAAAGAATAGAAAAATTTTGTTCTCAATTGTTTTCTTGTTTTTGATGGAAAGGAAAAAAGTTTTGTCAAAATAACCCATGAAAAACAGATGGTATTGCAAGATTATTTATTTGTACATAACTTATTAAATAAGGTATCCCTACCTTGTCTTCAATAGTATTTTAGACAAACAAAAGAAATTCATTCATTAAAAAACAAAAGGCTCCAAATTGGGATGCCTCTATGTTCCGTCTCGCATAACAACTGGATATGAATTAAATTTGATCATCAAAAAATGCATTTCTGATTGGATTGATCTGCTCAGCTGATCACAATTTAAACTTAAATCTAATATCAAATATAAATTTCATTCAATCCTATATTTAAATTCAATTATATAGATTTAATTCTTTTATGACTTTGAAGAAAATTCTGACAAATACTTTTAAATTAAATGAAAAACTATAGGTAATGCTCCTAGATCAGACTACTGCACGAGCATTACCTCACCCAAACTGAGAAAAAAAAAAGGAGAAAGCATAACATTTGTCCATTTTGAGGTCAATTTTTGGCCAAAAAAGTAAATACTTAATTTGCATTTACAAATTTCCATGCAGTAAAAGAGGGAGATTTAAAAAATTTACTATAAATCACATAATTTTTAGATGTTTAGGAAATTTTCAGTAGTTATTTAAAAAGAACGATTTTCAGTTTTTTCTCAACACCCACTTATTCCAACCCCCCGCAACTAGTTAAACTTTCATTCCTCCCGTTTATTCCATTCCACCCGCTAATTACATTTTAATTTTTTCCAACCTCCCCACTAATTAGATTTTCATTCCCCGCCCCCATTATTAGGTACTCAGGAGTATTTAAAAATCAAAATACAACTGGCAATATATTAAAAACGATTCATTAAGCAAAATAAAATTTAAAGTTTGTTTTTTATAAAAAAAAAGATGAAAAATGAATTCAATTTTTAATAAATTATCAAAAAGGATTTGCCTAATTTCGGATGATTTTTTAAATTCGATAAATGATTATATATTTTCCCAAATTTAAAAATAAATGAAACGAAAGAGAATGTTATCATTACTTCTTTTTTCTGGTTTGTCTTGCTTAAAAGTTATGTAAAGAATAACAAAAGAAAGAAAGCTGTGATATCTGGAAAAGTATCATCAGGAAATCTGCCCATCAAAACATAATTTTAACATCAAATAGTTTCCGGGAAAATTTAATAAAGTTTTTATGGCAAGACTTTTGGCACAAGGTGGTCCCAACTGGAATTCTGAGTGTGAAATAAAAAGAAATAAGCAAGGCAAAACAATATAACCGACAATTTATTCAAAGCAATAATAATATAATGTATCTATTCCCCTTTGTTAGGTATGAACAGAATGGCCGAAATATTTCAGCGTGAAATCGACACATGAGAAATTTTTAAAATCTGGCAAAAATCAACATATTATTCGATTTTAATCAGATTTTTTATACTTATTTATTAAAGGATGAATTTTTAAAAAGAAGATTTTCCATTCCAAATTTCAGAGAAGAATATTTTTTTTCATATGATTCCTACCCCACTTTTTATTAATTTGATGATTTATTTATTTTATATAATCATGCTTTCATTGATTTTTACACATTTTACAGATATATCCCTCGAGATACTAATTATGTTTACATTTTTAAAAATAACATCCAGGAACTGCTGGAACAGTACTCTTACCTTGGGATTAAAAAACAGGAAATAAGATTTTCTTTTTGTTCGTAAATTAAAAAAGGTTTTGTCAATTTTTTATAATTCAGGCTTCTGATCTTGAAAATATTTTTTTTTTCAATCAATATTTTTAAAAAAGAAAGATTTTTCATCACTTTTATTGATTTATTCCAATATTTTGGCAATTCTTGAAATGTACATTTATTATTCTTTTTATATGGTGGTTCGACTGAAACTTATATAAAAATATTATAACAAGGGTGAATAATTAAATATAGTGAAATGATGAAAAAATATTTACTGGCTGTATTTTTAATATATTTTATTCTGTTTTTGTTTATGTAAATTGACCGCTATTTCAAATTATGGGAGCTGCAGACATCAACATACCTGCTTTTTTTTACATGACACAGCTGTTGTGCATTAATCGTGTTTATTTTTTCCACTCAAATATATGTGTACTGCATTGTCTACAATACATTTTTTAAAATTAGGTGTCACTCGCTTGAAATTTTTTTTCATTTTGTTCATACGTACGTGATTGACTTAAAAAATATTTCCATATGTTTTTCTTACAAAATACCCTTTTCATAACAAAATTCATTCAAAAATGAATACTAAAATTTTATTTTGGCTAAATATGCTAGCTTAGCTATCACGTTATTCCAGTTTTGGGTTTTTTTAAATGTGTAAAGAATGTCTGCTCAAACTTTTGGTGGAAATAAAAAACGAATGAAAAATCGATAAAATGACTAAAAGTTATCAAAATTTCTAATTCAGTATAGACTGGCTGACTTACAAACTATGCAAAATTTCAGTTGAAATAATGAAAGAATCGGCGAATGTTATTTTAATACTGGACCCGTATGTAGGCTGATGATGTCAGACTTTGGCACACTATTAATAATAAGTTATGTATAACTATATAACAGAGAAGTTTTAGCCCTTTTGTGCATCCGTAGTTGATTTAAAAAATGGTTAACATTTTGCGTTGACAAAACATAGGGTTGCATGTTTTGATTAGTGCGGGTTTTGATATAGTACATTTATGGTATTGCTGTACAAACAGATATAACTAAGCATAAACTGAAAAAAACAAACACATAAAATTATAATAAAACTTTGAACAGTACAGAACATTTTGGAAGAAGGTATCCTCCTGTAGTGTACTTACTTGTTTCTGTCTAATTTTGTCTGATTTGGTTTCTTTGAGGCAATGCAAATTCACAGAAAAGTAAGAAACTATAAGAATTTTAAGCAAATTATACATCTTTAAGTTACATTTTCTTTAAAAATTGCAATTTTTGCAAAGAATAGAGAAAAAAAGGTTGTTTCAAATCGAAACAAAAATGTCTGATAATGACCAAAGATCAAGGGAGATAATTATCATTTGATAACCTATATATATATTCTTTAATATCAGCTTGATTACACGCTTGAAATATTTTCCATTTTTCTTCATTTTGTTCATACCTACCCTTAGTTTTCTTTCATGAATTCTATTTTTTCTTTCTATTTTTAATTAACGAAAATTTGTTTTTTACACAAAAATTGGGGCTTTTTAGCTGTGTGAAACAGCGTTTCGTATTTATTTCTTTTAATCTGAAAAAAGGGAAAAAATCAAACAAAACTATTTTCATTTCGTAGCAGAACGAAATAAAATATAAATATATTGAAATTTTTGGACGAAATAAATCAAAACCTTTGTTGAAACGAAACCAGCTCTGATAAATATATTATCATTATTTTTCAGTAAACAGAATACAAAATAAATAGATAATAAAAACATAATTTACATACATAAATGTGATGGGTATGGTTAGACAATGTGGAAAAGGAAAAAGAGTGAGAAAAGCTTGTTACATCTCAAACATGTTTATTATCACGAGGATAAATCTTTATGCATTTCGTCACGGCTAGCGACGTCTTCAGAAGAAAGTTGAACATGGCAGAAGTCCTGCAATTATCCACGTGGCCTGCAGCTAGCGATCCCGGATATGTGTGCTGTGTCTATCATCCATCTCATATGTAGTGGCTGAGACTGTTTTGTGTGTTTTTATGCCAAAGATCTCTGGTTTGTATGTGTGTGAGGTGGGAGTTACTTTTCTAGGAGGGGTCAATGTGTGGTGGGGGGAGCTAGGGTGTTTGAGAATCTCTGGACTGATGGGGTTCTGGCTAACTCTAGGTGACTCTAGGGGGGGTCAATGCTGATGGTGGCTGCTCTGAGAGATTATCTGCATTGATAACATTTGATTTATTGTACTTTGGTATCTTTGAGAGATTAGTGTGTAGTAGGAAGCATACACAAATGTGAAATTTGTATCATGTTGTATTTTATTATTATTATAATATTATTACTACTCTGTTATAGATTCTATCTTATAGAAAGAAAATGAATTTGAAGTATTACTAAAAGAATTTTGATTTTGTTAGGAGTAGCTTTCAAAAACTGTAAAATTCTTATGGCCAGAGTGTAAAAAAACAAAAGAAAAACAAATTTTATTAATTAAAAATGAAAAGAAATAAGAGAATTCATGAAAGAAAAACAGAAGTTGTGTCAAAAGTTTATAATAAAACATATATGATAGGAAAATTATATTTTGATGGGCACCCCCACCCCTGATAAATTCCTGATATGCAATTTTCCAGGATCCGATCGCCCCTGCCCTGAAGGAACATGGCACATAGAGATGAAGTAGGCAATGGCAATAGAGAATATTAAATAGTAATCTGTGCTTTCATGTACACAAAATCTATGGCAGTGTTTAACCAGCATAGTGAAGCTCCAAAAGTCATACAAAGGCTCCCAAAAGTATAAAACAATTTTATTAAAAAGTATAATTAAACAACATTCATCAGAAATGAACGCTGTAATTAAATTAGAGGCATGTTCTTATCAGATAGCACACCATGAATCTATCAGTTTGGTACATGGCATGTCGGAGGCACTACTGTCACCATCGTACCTTTTGGAGCCTCCTCTCTATGATGGTCAAACACAGCCTTAGGTTTATGTACAGGAAAGCAAAGATTACCATATTCTTATTTATTCGTAAATAAAAATGTTATTCTTACTTCTTTCTTCATCTGATCTGGCTTTCTTAAAGGAAGTAAAATGCTGCCGGCATCTAAAACGATGTCTAAAGGGAGATCATTAATACAAAACGTTGACACAAGTTGTGAGATGTTTGTTTTTATTCCAGCAAAATTAATCCATTCAATCACATTTTAACATTTTACATTAGTGTGGAAAAAAATTATACAATTTCTATATACAAGCACGCATCATAACAATCATATTTACACAATATCTAGGGCCTTAAACCTTTGCGGAGGAGTAATAAACATAACAATTCTTCTTAAAACCATTTACATCTATCTGTTGATAGCACAGCACTACATATTCCGGTAATCTATTCCAAAGTCCCACCACTCTATTGAATTTTCTGATATTCAATCTACTTCTATTTGCTTCTACCATATATGTGTGGCATTTCAGTCCCTTGTACACCCTTCTAGTAAAGAAAATACACCAGAGTCTGTCTACTAAACCACGCATAATCTTAAAGATTTCTATTAAGTCTCCTATTTTCTAACGATGTTAACCCTAACACTTTTAGCCTATCCTCATAACTCATACGTTTTAATTCTGGCACTAACTTAGTTGCTCGTCTCATAACCAATGTCGTGTTGCGGGTGATCAATGAACAAGTTACTTCTCTCACTTTATGTTGGGTAGTGATCGCTAAAAACAAAGTCTGAATTTTAAAATAAACACGCCGACAATTTACCCCGTTTTACGAGCCCCGTTTCCAGTCACGAAAACGGGAGCCCGGAAGCTTTCTCTGGTCGGGCAAATCACGGTGCCAACACATGTTTGTTTCGTCTCTCAGCTTCTTTTCTTATCACGCTAACCAAACGCGTTTCGAACTACACACAGCTAAAACAAGGAAGAACGATGAGCTAACAAAGGTACTAGTACCAGACGTCATTATGTGGAGCTTGGCCAAATGCTATGTCATCATTAAGTTGTGCCTCGCGTAAGTGCTCTTTGGTAATTGAGGAAAGAATTGGGCTATGGAGGAGGAACAGTAGTTTTTGGTGTTCTGCAGCCTCTTCTGCAATACGTTGTGGTTTCTGAAACAGTATTGCATATCGACTGATGAAACCGGCAGGGTTATCTTTGCCCTTTTCCCATCTTGATGACGCAAGAGGATTCTCTCTATTCTGGCTGATGGTTGCCTTTTGGATCGCCAGAGAGATCCAAGTGGCTTTGGGTCAGTGACAACAACTTGTGGTCCGTCAGCAAGAATATGATGGAACTGGCGGAGACCAAAGTCAATAGCTGTCACCTCTAGGTAGGGATGGATTGGCTCAAAACGGCCTGAGCAAACACCTAAAGTCAGCCCATTGATGTAGGCTATGATTGTTGCAAGCGCAGTGAACCTATGCAGCTGGGGGGGGTGCAAAGATCCAGAGAAAATTTTGAAATTTTAATAATTACAGGAACATTTTGAGGCCATATGAAATGGGTGGGGGGGTAACTATACTTATTGGTGGCCAAATTTCAGTTGGTTATAAAATGGCTACCCCGATTGTAAATAGCTATAAAATGGTTACCCCGGTTGTAAATTGTAAAGTCCCACCCACTCGTTCACTCAATGTTAAAAACGGTGCACATTTTGTTTTTCGTTTACCGCTGCATTTTTAGGAACGTATCTCGAGCACTAACTGAGGTGTTACTGTATTAGGTTGTTACACATGAGATTTCATTTTTTTGTTGTTTAAATTCTGATTAAGTTGAATCTGAACAATATCAATCATTGTGACTTTTAGGT
>VCCN01003229.1:130430-142223 GCA_006491835.1 Architeuthis dux
ACGATTTATTTTGATCAAGAAATTTATACCTGACACACGTTAATGAAATATTTGATAAAGAATTCTTAATACTCATCATCAGCCTTTTAGCCATAGGACCTTGCCCAAGATCTTGTCTTGTGATCTCTTCACTACTACTTCTCAAACATAAACAAACATCTCCCACCCAGGGTTGCCAGATAGTTGTTGTTGTAGACGTTTCTAGCCAAAAAACTTGCAAAAAATGGCCTAAATTGTTTGGTATAGAGTTTTGATCAAATTATTTTGTTAACGTTTGTCAGGAAAGTGTCGGATATAGATTTCTTTATCAGAATATTTCGTTAAAGTGTGTCAGGTATAGATTTTTTGTTGGAAATATTTTGTGAACGTGTGTCAGGTATAGAATTTTTTATGGAAATATTTTAGGTATAGATTTTTTTTCATTGTAATATTTCACTAACAATAACATGTGTCAGGAAAATGTCGGATATAGATTTTTTTCATTGGAATATTTCGTTAATATTGTCAGGGATTAAAAAAACGTGTCTCAGGCACCGTCAGGTATAAAAAGTAGCTCCGCACAAATTTTAACCATTGTCGAAATCGACTACGGATGCCCAAAAAGAGCAAAAATAAAGAACGTAATTCAATCCATAAAAATGACTAATTGTATTAAATAACAATTGTAAATTGTAAAGTTCCACTCACTCAATGTTAAAAACGTCACACAACTTTTGTTGGCTGTTTTTAACATTGAGTGAGCTAGTGTGTAGAAAATTCATGGAAGAAAAACAGAAATATAACATAAATTATATTGTTATTGCTTTGAATAAGTTTAATTGTTTATATCCGTAGAAAGAATTAATTAGTAATAAATATTGCATAGCTCACGTCATCCGATGTAACAGAAAAGCTTTTGTTCTTTTGTGCATCCATTATCGATTTCGACATTACAATGGTTAAAAACTTTTCCATTCCCAAAACCAAGGATTTCCCATTCATTTTCTATTGCATAAAAACTGTTTTGAATTTCATTGAATGAATTGTTGGCACTATGAGAGCAATGGGGCTCCTGATCGGAAAGTGCCTTTTGTTGTGTAGTTCAAGATTAAAATGTACTATCTGTTCTTCTCACATCAACAAAACATAGCATTAACTTCCTATTGTCAATTTTAAACGTTATTATTAGGTATGAACATGATGGACGAAAATTCCACGTGATACCGACATGTGCGTAATTTAGAAATCTAGCAAAAAGCAGCATATTGTTTGATTTTAATAAGATTTTCGATGCTTATTTATTAAAGGGGGGATTTTAAAAAAAAATAATTTTCCTTTCCAAATTTTGGAGAAGAATAATTTTTTTTCATTTGATTCCAACCCTACTAATATTAATTTGATGATTTATTTATTTCATATAATGTTGCTCTCGTTGATTTTTACACATTTTACAGATATATCCCTTGAGATACTAATTATATTTACCATTTTTTAGAATATCCAGGGAAACCTGGAATGGAACTTTTACTTTGAGATTAAAAAAAACAGGAAAATTAAGTAAAATAATTTTTTTTTCCCAGCAAATGTTTTGTTTTATTCCATTATTTTTTTTTCACTCCATATTTAAAAAAAGAAAGATGTTTCTTCATTTTTTTCGATTATTGTGCTATTTTAGAAATTGTTTAAAATGTATATTTGTTATTCTTTTAAAAGATTGGTCAGACTGAAACTAATATAAAAATATTATAACAAGGATAAATAATTAGATATAACAAAATGATGAAGCAATGTTTACTGCCTGTATTTTTAATATATTTTCATATATTATTTTCTGTTTTGTTGTTTGTATACATTGACTGCTATGGGAGGCTTTAAGCATCATAGCTATTTTCATTTTTTGCAGTTTACACATTTGATTGACCCAGACAACAACTTAGAACGCACAATTTTCTGTGGTGAATTCTAATGGCTGCCTAAGGGTGTGCGTGAGTTACCCATATAAAATTAAACAAAAACAGGGTTAGGGTAGGGTTGCTAGTAGTCTACTCAATCCTTGGTAAAAGCAGATGACAAAGATTCTATTTTCTCGAAGTTTTGGCAGGGAAAAGAAAAGATCCTTATCTCTAATAATTCAGAAGTTCCATTTTACAACAATTGATTTGTAAAGAAAGTTTTAAAAGGTAAGTTTGTATCTATCAGATAAAGCAAGTACAGAGTATGTCAGGGTAGATAAATCGAAATAAATACATTCCCTAAAAAATGGATTATGACCGCCTCCGTCGGCCTTAGTATTGAAATATTGATCAATTCCATTGAAAGTTGCCAATAGATAGTTTTAGAAATTCGTTTTTCATTTTTTTATAGCAAAATGTATGACATTTTTAGCGCAGTTTAGTTGACCGATGATAAAACTAAGTATTTTTGCTAAAATTATCTGGATTTGAAAATAACTTTCTTTTTGGTAGATTTTTAACTACGGATATTTAAATTTAAAAACTTTGCTTACTGTCATTGATAATGCTGTCACTATTGACTTTTTCACTGAATGTAGAAAACATCAAATTTTTAAGAGTCAAAATGTACGTTATAATTAATGAAAATATTTTATTTTTTGTTCAGACAAAAATTTGGGCTATTTTATTTCTAGAAAAACATCTCCAAACTTCCAAAAAGGAGGACACTCTAGCCCAGGGTTCCCAACCTGGGGTCCAAGGTCCCCTGGATGTCCACAAAAGGTATTACTGGGGAGGGTCATTTCCAAAAATCAGGATATTGCTTCTAAAAAGAAGGACTTGGACAGATTTTTTTCTATAGAATATACAAAATGCTTAGAAGAATTGTTGATTTGTCAAATATCAATGCCATTTTGTAGTAATTTTTGAAAATTTCACTTTGGCAGACTCTGCACTGCAGTTAATCAGAGGTCTATTTACACTGTAACTATCACACTAAACTAGAACCACACTTTTCATCTATCATACAAAACTATGGCATTGAAGAATTTGGTTACTTTTATTATTACCATCATGGAGACTAGCCCTTGTGAAGGGCTTTATCTAAGCTAAGATATTATTAAGATCTTTTACAAAGACTATGAAAAGGCAGTTCTTGCTTTTATACAGCATTCAGTGTTTCCAGATTGTGTATTTTTGTTTTACTGTATAATAAATTATTTCTTATTTTCTGATTAAATATCAGTGTTATTTCAATTTTATAATCTTAGGTTTAGGGTTTAGAGTTAATGTTTAGGGTTTAAGGTTAAAATAAATTGTTAATATTTTAATTATTTTTATTTTACACTTTTAATTAACCATATTTAAGCATGAGACGAAAACTTGATTATTCTTAAAAATGAAAAATTGAAGGTCAGATTCCTTTTCGAAATACATGAGAAAAATACTGCCATACTGGCATAATCACTGAGAAAAAGGAATTCCCAGCCAAAGTTTTGTATGACCGACGGAAAGTTAAGGTCCAGTTTAGCATTATCTATATTAATATTTGAGCCCTTTGTTTGTCTGAGCCTCTTCTCCACTAAAACTACGAGGCCTATTGACCTAATATTTGGCATGAAGAAGCAATAAAAATCGACTTCCAATATAGACTAACCTTGGAGGTCATTCAAGGTCACCAGAGGTTATTCTCTGACCAATCTTCTGTTCTAGTCATTAGAAACAAAAGATTCTTATATTAGAATTTTCTACAATATTTCTCCTTGCTAATGGCACAAAGATGTCTCACAATAAATTAATTCTTCACAAGAAACAGTTCTATTTCTCTTTGTAGTAACAAAATGCATATGCACTCAAGGGCGTTTTTTTAGGGTTTCTGCTCCCTTTTACCATTGTTTGATCAGGAATTACAGTTGTTGGTATGCTCTCATTCTGCTCAACAAATATCTAACAAATGTCAGCTAAAAAGGGAGAATTTCCAAACAAAAAGTGTCCGCTAAAAACATGACATTCCCACAAAGGTGAATTTCCAAACAAACTTCTTATCAGTTTTTAGGATTTCTTATGATTTCTATTCTATTTTTTATTCTGAACTAAAGTCTTCAAGAGATTCTTTTTTGAAGTCGGTCTCTTTGATGCACTTCTTAAAGTTTTAGAATTGTACGAAATGGAACGTCCGAATCAAAAATAAATTCATTTTACAAATACATGCATGAAAAGGAAACAAAATTTTGAATATCAAACTGAAGGAAGTAATAAAGAAATTTACAACAGTCCAAAAATTATTAAAATTTAAATAAGTCAAATATTTGGATATCAAATTAGAAATTATAGTTACACCAGTACAAAAATGATAAAGTTTAAATAAGTCTATTATTCACATATCATATTAGAAAATATTAATTCAAAATAGTAAAGCATAAGGAATTATTATACGTTTAATTATATCATATGAAAAACAATATAATAAATTTTGCTTCCCAAGTTTGTCATAATTATTTGGGGTTCTTTTTAATAAGATTTCTTCCAATGGAAGTTCTGTGATATTTCTTTCACAAATTAATTTCTTTTGTGGGTACTTTTTACCTATAATGCTGAATGGGACATTTAACATCCGTTGTACAACTGTCCGAAATCATTTTTCCACACAACAAAATTCATCGGAACATAACTTCAAATGCAAAATGTCCCGAAAATTTTTTTCTTAATGACAAGTAACCAAAATATTTCACGATTGTACTTTTGTAGAATGGGTGGTAAGTATGAGTCCATTTCAGCATTATAGTTAAAAAGTAAATAAAGCTCCCCCAACCCATTAGTAAAACAATTTATTACAGTTTTATTGGTAAAATGAAACTTATTCATTTCTTATCAAAACTCAACTGAGGTTGCCAGTCTACGACTGTCAGTAAATAGTGTGCATTGGAAGTACAGAATAAACTTTTGGTGTAAATATTTTTTTTTCTGTTGTGTAAGTAAGAACATATTTCCAACTGGGGTGTAAAATTTAAGGTTATTTTCCCCCACTAGTAGTTACATAATTGTGAAACCTTAAAAAATAAATTTTTCTCAAAACTGAAAAATTCCTGGAAGAAAAAAGAAAAAAGGTCTTATTGATTGAAAGCACACTTAAGAAAATAATTTTCTCCTACAAAAACAGCAATGCTAGCTAAATGGAATATTGACCAATGTTCAATCCTGTGTTAAAAAAAAAAAGAATAAATAAAATAAACAGGTCTGGTTAGTCACTCAATAGAAATCGTCACATGACAAACGTCTTTTGGCAGCATGTCGCATTGGATGATCAATTGGAAAAGGGGGGTGATCAATGAATAAGTTATGTCTCTCGCCTTTTGTTGGGCAGTGATCACTAAAAAAGTCTGAATTTTCAAAAGCAACTAGCGTGCATGCTACTGGACACAAACTAAGGGATCAATTTAGCATAAACTTGTATTGCAAATTGGACCCCCACTAAAAACCTATTTAGGGAGGGTATTTTGAAAAAACAATGTTACATGGTTAATAATCCTTTTTTATGGGGGCTGTCGCTGACAAAACACTGACTAGCATATGTTAATTGGAATCCCAGTTCAGCCAGGTTTTTTTCTTCTCTTAATTCGAGGCTTGTTAAAAGTCTCTTTTGCAGTTTTGTCTCTGTTCACCAGTTGTTTTTTTACTTTCTAGTATCCAGACGACGTTCGGGATATTAGAAGTTTGTTATCTAAAATTGGGCCATACATCCCTGGTCTTTCCTTTTTCTATTGGTATGATTTTCAAACTATAGTTAATTTAATGATTACTTATCTGATCTTCGCATAAGTATCCGAATTTAGGGTCAGAAAATATATGAAAAATTCATGTTTAATTAGAATTTATTCATATTCTATCATTATCAATAATCTCCATCCAATGATCCACAAGCTGTATAATACCATTTTTGTAAAAGTCTTGGTTTGGGGGAAAAGAATGCTGAGAGTGTAATTTCTACCTCTTCATATGATATTTTAAGAACCAGTCCATTTATGTATTCCCTAATCCTCTTTAATATGATATGACTTTTAAGAGGGAAAAAATGACATGAAAAATTGTCTTGTAACAGATCAAGTTTCTTCTGCTGATTTTATGTCCTAACCTCCAGGATGGAATTAATTTTGTTGATTAAATATCTGCCCAGATAATATTTCTCTTACTTTTGACAGTGTTTTGAAATCTGTACAAATTCTTGTGCATGAAATCTCTTATTTATAAGTAAATAAAACATAATGTGCTAATTGGTGGTGGATATAATTAGCAATTAATAATACCTCTTCTCCTTTCAGAGATTTCAACTGTGGTAGAAAACTAATGAACTTCTCTGATGGCTGTTTGTAAATAATGTATGGAGAAACTATGATGATCAGTTCAATGGTGAATATGAAAATACATAATTAAGATAAATAAAATAATTATGTTTGTGAATTTGCTGTTTATGAAATGAAATTTGACAAAATTCACAGCAAAAATCACACATTCTTATGAAATGTGATTCTTTGTGCTTTAGAGTGCTTATACTTAAAACACATTTCTGCACGCACAATAAAAATAAGCTATATTTATGTGCAGAGTGTCAATGCGTTCATTTAAAAGAGTTCACGTAAAAGATAGACATGCAAACACACATTGAGGAGAATCCCTATTCATGTGAATGGAGTGGCTTGGAATTTTCACAGAGTTCACATTTTGAAACTCCTATGCAAACACATACTGGAGAGAAACAATATACATGTGAAGTCTGTGGTTCAGCATTCACACAGAGATCACTTTTTGAAAACCACATGGAAACACACACTGGGGAGAAAGCATATTCTTGTGAAGTGTGTGGTTCAGCATTTTCAAGGGATTCAGATTTTAAAAAACATATGTGGACACACACTGGAAATAAACCATATTTATGTGAAGTGTGTGGTTCAGCATTTACATGGATATCACATTTAAAAAGACACTTGCGGACACACACTGGAGAGGAACCATATTCATGTGGAGTGCGTGGTTCAGCATTTAAACATAAATCTTTAAAAAGCCCCATGCGAACACACACTGGAGAGAAACCATATTCATGTGAAGTGTGTGGTTCAGGGTTTTCACAGAGGCAACATTTAAAAGTTCACATGCAATCACACACTGGTGAGAAACCATATTCATGTGAAGTATGTGGTTCAACATTTTTTAGAGATTCAGATTTAAAAAGACACATGCGAACACACACTGGTGAAAAACCATATTCATGTGATGTATGTGATTCAGCATTTTCAGACAAATCAAATTTAAAAACTCACATGCGAACACACACTGGAGAGAAACCATATTCATGTGAAGTGTGTGGTTCAGGGTTTTCACAGAGGCAACATTTAAAGGTTCACGTACGATCACACACTGGAGAGAAACCTTATTCATGTGAAGTATGTGTTTCAACATTTTCTAGAGATTCAGATTTAAAAAGACACATGCGAACACACACTGGTGAGAAACCATATTCATGTGAAATGTGTGGTTCAACATTTTCACAGAGGCTATCTTTAAAACGTCACATGCAAACACACACTGGAGAGAAACCATATTCATGTGAAGTATGTGGTTCAACATTTTCACAGAGGCCATATTTAAAACGTCACATGCAAACACACACTGGCGAGAAACAATATTCATGTGAAGTGTGTGGTTCAGGATTTACAATGAGTTCATATTTAAAAATTCACATGCGGACACACACTGGAGAGAAACCATATTCATGTGAAGTGTGTAGTTTAGGATTTACAGTAAGTTCAAATTTTAAAAGACATATGCGAACACACACTGGAGAGAAACCATATTCATGCAAAGTGTGTGGTTCAGAATTTACAATAAGTTCAAATTTAAAAAGACACATGCAGACACACACTGGTGAGAAACCATATTCATGTGAAGTGTGTAGTTTATCATTTTCACAGAGTTCAGATTTAAAAAATCATGTGCGGACACACACTGGAGAGAAACCATATTCATGCGAAGTGTGTGGTTCAGCATTCACAAGGCCAAAAGATTTAAAAGCTCACATGCGAACACACACAGGTGAGAAATATTCATGTGAAGTGTGTGTCTCTGCATTCATAAGGGCATCAGATTTAAAAAGACACATGCGGGTACACACTGGGTAGAAACTCTATTCATGTCAAGTGAGTCACTCAGCATTTGAAGGAATGCAATGTGAAAAAACAAAAATGTTTAGTTCAATGTTTTCGTGGTGTTCATTTTAAAAATAGACCTGCTTGCATAGGGAACAGTGTCCATAGTTTTCTGACATGTGTGGATAATAAAGACTATAAATTTAAAATATGATTGCTTCACTTACACATTGGAAATAAAAATTAATCATATTCACTATGCTGGGTGTATGGTCTGTCCCAGGAGAAAACGTGAAAAAGTTGAAAGTTCTGCTCTAATGACAAAAAACAGAAAGGGAAAAGAATTTGAAATGATATAAAATCTTGTATCTAAATTGCCTGCTCTTCCAAACATGCTTCTGCAATACTAGAGTTGCTTCACCTACAAACTGGAAATATCTAGATTTTTAGCTCACTGTAATCTACTGCTAACCTAAACATTTTGTTTTAAAACTTTAACCTAATTGACATAATTAAACATCTTGGGCATTTGGCTTAGTCAATTAAAAACAATCAAATTACGATTGTATTAGTTTTGTTCAGTGACCACCAAGATAAACCTTGAGAACTTTTGATGGAAAGAAATGTGGCATGTCAGTTGAAACATTTTTATGATGTTGACCAAGATACAATTAATACCTGTCTTCTCTGAACAAATGCTGCTGCTCCCACAATGAATATATTAAGACTTTTTATTCCAACGATCTGTTCAATTTCTTTTTGCCTCAGATGTGCTAGATACCATTTTTGGATATGTATTTCTCTAACTATTTCTCCTGCTTAAAGATAGTCAAATGAGATTGCTGAATGGTGGAAAAAGAAACATTTTATGAAAGTTTTCTTGTTTCCAAAGTAGCTCCATCATATTTACAGCTGGAAAGTATTGGAAATCTCTTTCACATGCATATATTTTGTCAAACTCTGATGAGAAGTACTTTAATTCTTTAAAGTTTACATTTTAAGAAGGCAAATAAGTCAGATCAGGGGAACAGCACTCGATGGCATATTGGAAACAAGCTTCGACAACTGTGGCAGTCAATATTTTTGGGAAGCAGAGATTGATTTTCACTCTCCCCAAAACATGATAACATTCACTTTACTTTTAAACAAGATACAGCACTGAAAGAAGATGCAATGATCAGGCACAATACTAACTGTTCCATTAAGATGCTCTATATCTTACTTTTTTATTCAATGAAAACAGATGTTCCAAATTTAAACTATGGTATTCACTCTGCTGGGTGCATAGTTTGTCCCAGGAGTCAACATATCACTACTGAGTGGAAAAGTTATGAAAATCTTGCTTAAATGAATTTGAAATGTTATAAAATATTGTATCTTACCTTTTCTTCTATGCATGTTTCTGCAATACTTATATTGTCATTAAAAATAGTAAGTTTCTATGCAAACATGTGAACAGAGATATTAAACTGTTGAAAAGTCAGACACTTGGGGTTATAAATGCTTATCACCCATAATTTGACTGCAAAATGTAACTATTTCAGCACATTTTGTTTTTTCTTTGCATCAAAATTGGTTACACTTTTTAAAATGTTAAGTTCTTTCAATAAAATTTTGTTTTTAAATATATTTCATGTTTTCTGATTTCATCAACTTCACAATTTGCATTCTTGTTTGTATTTTTCATTTCAAAGGATGCTTCCCAAGAAATCCTGATTTTGCTATTTGACACTTAAAAAGAAGTTACTATGGAATACCAAATCAATTATTTAAGTAGTGCTGTCAAATTATGGATTCCTATATAAAATGAATTTACATTTTTTAATCTTAGGTTTAAGGGGCTGAAATGATTTGAGCAATGGCAATGAAGACTGTTCTGAATTTCAAAAATTCCAATAGCATTTTTCTTTTTTGCTGAACAAATATTTAATGAAAAATTGAAGATATGAAATTGTTTTTTCTTCTTCTGTGATGAATATTGATTACCTCCCTTGACCTTGCTGTGTTGGCAGACGTTTTCTATTTGGATTATAATAGGTGTGAATGATTTAAATCAGTCATTCTCAAAGGTGAAAATTGAGCTGAGGTTGGGGCAATTGTCTTATAGAATTTCTCAGTGAACACATCCAATAGGAACTTATTGAACTAAAATGCAATGATGAAATGACTGAATTGTGGCACTTAAATACAGCCCCACCCCAAATATTGTGTAACATATCCATGCATTTGTTAATCATTTGTGGCAAGATTTCCGTTCAAATGGATCCATTCTTAGATGTCTTCAAATATTTACAGTGCAGCCAAAATGCTTGAATTTTAGAACTTTCAGCCAAAACAATTTTTTGTAAGAAATAGATATCAGGTATCTGAAGGAGCAGGGGCTAAGTGTTCAAAGGGTCAAGTAATTGATGTAAATACTGTAATTCCTGGCTGATAAAAACCTTTTGTTCCTGAAAAATGCCCACAAAAATCACCCTGCATCTCAGCACTCGAAGGTCAAGTTGTACGGTCTGCTATTTAATCTTCAAATATTCTTGTCCGGAAAATACCTAGCTAACTATAGGGTGTGTCTTACCACTTGTAGGATCTTATCAGCCGGGAAATAAGGTATGTACATATTTTGTTTCTAAGTACTGAAATTTAGTATCCCTTGTAATATATTGTTGTCATTTTGGTGGTATTATTTAATAAAACAACAAACATTAAAGAATCCCTTTGTTTATTTGTTCAAATCTTACTTATATAAGTTTTGAGGTTCACTTATATGAAATTACCTAAAAGGAGGTAATATGAATCCTTTAGAATGAATGAATTAAAAACATAGTCAAGTCAAAGGGATGGACTGAGGTAATCAGCAGTCATTGATGAGAAGTCCATGCTCCACGTCGAAGTCACGTGAGATGAACAGAGGTCTCTGATTGGCTGGAAGGTCACGGAGATGTTTGAAGAAGAAAGCGGTCCGCCATCTTTGTTTGGGTTTGCGCAGCATATCCAAACAATGAGACACAGTTCATGTGTTTAATGAAAAGAAATAAAGACATACACATTTGTCTGAATAAAGAAAAGGCCAAAACATAAAGGAGAGACATGCATTTAAGGAACAAAGAAACGATCACGTTTAGTAGGAGAGATTAGCGTACGTGAAGGAACGGGCTTAATCGTAGGAAGGAAATTATATGAATAGGGAATAGCACCATTTAAAAGGAAACTAGAAAACATCGGATTTAAGCGAAAGTGGGAGCTTGTTGTCGAAGGGAGTTACTGTAGTGACGGACCTGTACTGGAAATGTTTAGTTTGAAAGGTTGATCAAATCTCATAACAGGGGATCCAGATTTAAAGGTAAGGTTTTCAGTTGAGGCGAGAAAGGCAGACAAGTTTGAGATCGCCGGGTGCAAAAACTAGTTTGTGCTCGGCGTCAGTAACTAAGGGATTCGCTTCGCGGTGCTTCATGTTGTAGTCTACTGCCGCGAAAGTAAGGAAGAAGAGTTTCTTATCAGAAAGAATATTTTAAGGCATTCCGCCTCTAATCTGATGTGTCGAAACTATAGAAGTTATCTCTGGTCATCTAATCTCTTGGGCGTATAGTTGAGGCATTTATTTCTAATCCGGGCAAAAAGAAATGGAGGAAGAGTAGACAAAAGAGAAGAGTTACTGGTTTAAGAAATCGGCCAAGTATAAGAATTATGTTTTACCAATCGTTTGTTCTAGAATTAATAGTTTA
>VCCN01003229.1:168225-186942 GCA_006491835.1 Architeuthis dux
CTACACAATATCTCCAAAAGTTCTCAATGAACTTCAATGACAGGGCATGGGGTAAGGAAGAATTGATTAAATTTTGAGGAGGCGGATCCATTAATTTTTTCCCGATTGTGAGATATTTTTCCATTTTTTTTTGTCCAACGCATCTCTATTAGACTCTTTTTGGTTGGTCGGTTATGTTTATGTAAACAACAGAAAGTGGAAGGAAGGGGGTATTTACCAATTGCTATGTCAAGAAGAGACAAGTGTGATGTCAGTAAATAAACATCTATTCTGATCAATCGATGACGTATCATGCGTTTGTTAAAACTGTCTTCAAAAATGGCTAAAGTTTTCAATTTCTAGCTAACTTTATAGCTAAAAATCTTATAAGCGCATATAAAAATCGATAAAATAACATCAAAATTATTTATTCTGGATAAACTGGCTGTCCTATACTGACAATACTGTGTGTAATTGCAGTTGAAATGACAAAAAAATGACGAAAAACGATTTTCCCTATGTTAAAAACACTCACGTAAAATGTTTGTTTGGAACCTAAAGTCAGCTGATGACATCACACTTTACTACTCTATAACGTCTCAAAGCATAAAATACCACTTTTTTGTCAAATATATTTAAAGTTTCATTACTGTCAGCTTTAGAAAGGATTTTTGAAAATCTATCACTTTGAAAGGTGTAGCTGAGGAGGGGGGGGAGCTATTTGAAAATGCCCCCTGGGCCCCCCAATGAAAACGGGCTCCTCTAAGCTTCATAAAAAGTAGTTCACCCATTGCCTTTTTACTGACTAATCTCACCAAATGTTTGAGGGGGCCCCTCAAAAATAATTCACCATTCAAACAAAAATACTGACAACTAACATTCCAAGGGAAACTATGAATCACCGCCACCCACATATATGCTGTGTTGGGTGTGATTAAAAAGTTGGGCTGTGATCACTAAAAAATCCGAATGTTCAAAAACCAAGCAGACACAACCTAGTGACCAATTCAGCATAAGCTTACATTGAAAACCCTATTTTGGAGGGAAATTTTTTTAAAAATCCAAAAAACAACATTTTCCCTACTCATTGAGGGTAGTGTGTGTGCAAAATTTAAAGTTTCTACTATGAATGGTTAGGGCTGGGCAAAGTCAAGATAGATAGATAGATAGATAAATACATATAAATGTGTGAACACATGAATAACCTAAACCTTTGGTAGCAGTGATTAATATATCTTAGCAGCAACCCTGTTATCCGTGAAGAAGAATAACATCTTTTTATATGGGTGCATCAAGTTGGGGTTACATAAAACAATTGTACAGCAACATTATCCTTTATTGAGTACGCGGTTCCAACTTTCAAACCCCCCTAACCATGGGTGAGGAGGCCTGATCCGGGGGGGGGGGTCCAGGAAGGCAACCACGTTATAACCGTGCTGTGACAACCAGGGCTGCCAATTCAGCCATTTTGGAGCTAGATCCAGCTATTTTAGGGTCCACCATCCACCCACCCACATTATATCGCAAACCATGCTATAACAAACTGCGTTATGATGGGGGTGGCCTGTATATGTACTTTTCTATATTCAATAAAATTGTTTCTTCTAAAACTTCGAAGCGTCCTTTTTTATTCAAAGAGTTTTTCCGTCAATTGAATGTATTGCTTTTATTGTCAAACCCTGACTCCGGAGTTGACTTTATTTCCCCTTGGTAACAACAATGACAACAACAATGACCCTCATCAATATTAGAATCCTTCTGTTGTATAGCCCTCTTGGTCTGTGGGAGGAAAATCCTGAACTTGGAGAAAAAGGAAGACTCAAAACTTGTTTATAAAGATATATTTTTATTTGATAAGATAGATTGTGTCGTGGTGGAGAATGAAGAATGGGAGAGAGACAACGAGAGCTGACAGACTGTTCCCAACAGGGGAACTGGCCCGTGCTCCCAGGCTCAGCTGCTGCCTGCCCCTCTCTAGATTCCTGTGTCTCTCTGCTGTCCGAGGGCGCTCTGTGTCACTTTTATCGAGCTCGAATGCCCTGATTTTCCAGCCACTACCTGCAAGTTCAGTTGATATCCTGTTTGTGACCCTTGAACACCAGATGTGTCTTCTGGTCCCCGACACCTTTCAGCTGATATCCTGTTCACATTTTCAACACCTGTTGGAGTCAAATCTGTGACCTCCGCCCAAATATCCAACACAATGACAATGACAACAACAATGACCCTCACCAATATTAGAACCCTTCAAGACTACTGAGGAGGCTGAAATTTGGCATGCAAACTCATTTCAACCCCCTTAGAAGATTTATAAAGAAAAATGTGGGACACTGACCCCCTTCCCCCACAGGTTACCTTATTTTTTTTTTCAGTTTATATCTAGAATTGCCTTAAATTACATTTAGAATTATGTAGATTTTAATGCAATTTATCTAGAAAAATATCTAGATACTAATAAAGGTCTTTTTCAATGAAAGGAAAAATGTTTTTACAAAAGTTTAAATATTTTCAAAACTTATAAGCTAAGTCATTCAGTCAGAGTGAAGTTTGACCCTGAAGCAGCCAGTCTTGTTGTCAAACTCCAGGACAAAGTCAGAGTTGACTTTACTTTCCTATGTAACAAGAACAAGAACAATCCTCACCAAAAATAGGGGAGTAAACTGATATGTAAAATCTCCATTCCCCTACTGTGATTTGAACTCATGACTTAGTGATCGCTATGTTGTATAGCCATCTTGGACTTGGAGAAAAAGAAAGACTCGAAACTTGGTTTATAAAAATATGATGATATATTTTTTATTGCATCAGATACATCGTACCGTGGTGGAGAATGAAGAGTGGGAGAAAGATGGTGAAAGCCAGCAGACTGTTCTTACAGGGAAATTGGTCTTGTGTCTTCCCAAGCCTAGGCGCTCTGCTTCCAAGGGCACTCTGTGTGGTTTTCCAGCCACCACCTGCAGGTTGGGGTTCTGTCAGTATCTGTTTATGACTTTTGAACATCTGGTTTGTCTTCCTGTCCCTGACACCTGCAGTTTGAGTTTTGGTCGATATCCTGTTTATGACTTTCAACACCTGTGGGGATCAAATCTGTGACCCCTGCCCATGGCTGCTAAATATCCAACAGCTAGCCTGGTGTGTTACCACCTGAACTAAACTGACAAGTCTTACATACCTCCAAAATTTATAGTAGAATTACACAAGTAGAAGTAGGAGCATAGTTTGACTCGGGAGCAGCCAGGCTTGTTTATTCCATGTAAATGTAGGGAAGAATATAAGGGAGAAACCGGCTGTCCCCTTAAAGTCAGACTCAAAGAACACAAAAAAGCCATAACCAAAGGCGAATTGGAAAAATCTAGTATGGTGGACTGTATCTGGAGGGAGAAAGATGTCCACTACCCTCTCTGGGAGGAAGTCGGAATAATAGACAGAGAATGCCGATGGAGAATGAGAAAACATCAGTTCATCAGTTAATTGTATAATGTGGATTTCGCTGCTCAACAGGAACACGAGATGGAATTCTTTGTTTAACAAAGAAAGGAACTAAAAAAAAGAAAATAGAACTTATGGCACAATAATGTTTTCGGGGACCCAAATTTGATTCATTTTAATTTACGTTGCTATAATATAGGAGGTATACATAGCAACGTAGCAATACATAGCAACCTAATTTATGCCGCTTAACTAGAATTACCAAATTTTGATTGTGGCATGCTTGTTTTGATTAAATTAAATTTTGACTACGTATTTATTTATTTTGTGTAAAAGAACATTGTCGAAAGATAAACAATAGCACGTGATATTTTATGCTCACAACCAGTGAAGACACAAAAATGAATATTTTGGATGAATCAAATTTGTGCCCAACTTATTTCACGGGGGTTGCTGTGAATGTTTAAATTTTCTGTTTGCTACTGTTGTTTGTTTTTTTGTTGCTTTGCCAGTAAAAGAGACCCTCCATCCTTCTTCAGACATTGCTGGATTGACTATGTAACAAAAGTAGCATTTGCAACAGGCCCCTCAATGTCAAGGGCCCTGCGTTAAATGCTTGCAAGCTATCAATTCCGATTCTGTGATTCTGCATTATAATCAACTTTTATGAACGACTGGATGTTTAAGTTTAACGATTTTAGCCAATTATCACCTTTAATTGGGGTTATTATTCTACCACAGTAATTAATGGGTGTGGTATCTATGTGATACATGTACGACACATACTGTATTCTTTCGTGTATAACACAAAAGATTTTGTCACCAAATCTGAGTGAAAATAGGGGTGGGGGATCCTGTTATATTCGAATGCATGCAGAAAATGTTTTTATACATTACTAAAATTAAGCCCATTTGATGACAAAGGTGATGCAACTGCACCCCACCCCCACCAAGAAATATATTTGACTTACGCAGCTAACCAACTGTAAAAATTAAATGAATTAGACAAAAACATTTCCATGAAAGTTTTTTTTATCAATTTGAGCTTTTGTCCTCAGGAACTCAGGTACAGGTGCAAGGACTGAGGGTTGAAAGGATTAACCATAATTTTTGAGTACCACAATATTTATTTCCTTCTTGTGAAAGACCTGCACACAAATACCCAGGAAATACCTAAAATAAATTAAAATTAAAAAATAAATAAATTTGAAAACAATGACTTCAAATTGAGTTCACGTGTACAAAGGTATCTTTGTTTTTCTTTTTTCTGATGAAATTGAAATAATTACCATTGTAAAATTACACAACATAAAAATAGTGTGCAAATATTGTATAACTGCAGTACACAAATTTGGAACATCGGAGCAGAAAAACATGTGGTGCCAAATGGAGTACTAGTGTTATACAGGGCTCTGTCAGCTGGGGCCTAGAATACGCCAACTGCATTCCTTGTAGAGGGGTAGGCCCCCCACTCAACCAGAGGCCACCTGTTCTTTCACCAAAGTCGCAAGACTCTAGTTACTAACATTTGTTTTGTCCATGATTTTTGTTAATTACTGTATATTTCGGTATATAAGGAAAACTTCAGATAAAACGAGACCCTGATTTGAGTCAGAATTTCAAGATTTTAGCTCAGTTTTTGTATCTGGCCTATAGGACGGCCCCATTTGTGGGATGTTTTTGGATGCTTCTAGTGTCGTCTTATCCTACAGCTCGTCAAAGAAACCCAGGAAACTTTGTGTGAACAGTCATCACACTAGGATTCTATCTAATGAGCTACAGAATCTAGTATCCGGTTTAGCAACTCAGAACAAAAGGTTCTGCAAGGAAGACCTTAAAACATACCACGGGGTGTTCGATGAGCTTTCAGTCATCAATAGGCTTGTTGTATGAGGCCACCAGATTGTCATTCCATCTTCACTTGAAGTTGATGTTATTGGTTTGTCCCATAAAGGGTACCAATATACTGACAAATCCCTGCAGCTATTGCGACAGACATGTTGGTTTCCAAAGAGGAGTAAAGCTGTTCATGATTTTGTTGAGAGCTGTGTAGCGTGTAATGTGGCTTCAACACACACTACACCTGTTCCCTTAGAGCCAAACCTTCTGCCTGACCGGCCATGGCAGATTTTAAAGGTCCTATCAATGGATACTCCTACCTTCATGTGATCATTGATCAATACTCAAAGTATCCGGAGGTAGATATTCTCACTTCAACCAACTTCAAGAGACTCAGACCTGTATATTCGCCACACACTCTATACGTGAAATTGTTTCTGTTGGTAATGATCCTCCGTATCCAAGTCACAATATGAAGGCATATGCTAAAGAGAAGGGGTTCACACTAACACCTGTAAGCCCCTGTGATCCGCAGTGTAATGGGTTTGCAGAAAATTTTATGAAGCTCTTATGCAAAATGCTTCATACGTTGACCGTTGAAGGAAAAGACCCTGTCTGAGCTGTACAATTTCCTGCTCCAATAGAAAGCCACACCCCAGTGTAGTACGGGTGTATCTCCTGCAGAAATGCTCTTCAACAGGAAGTTCCAGATGAAACTACCACAACACATGTTATAGGAAGAGTCAAAGAGGCTGGTGAGCAAATGTTCTTAGATTTCATGAAAGAATGTATCGAGACAAACTCTAAAACATGTTGATCACCTATTGAAGTTGAAGTTAAAAAGTTGCAAATCAGCTGCCAAAAGTAAACATAGAAAGGAAAGTAATTGAATGAAGTCCAATATTTCCCCAGTTTCTAAATCAAGACCTAATGTATACATGAAACTGTATTTAAGTAAGTATGAATTTTCCACAGTTCCCAAATCACTTTTTGCTCAAGATGGAAGCATGCATCATTGTTTGGCTAAATATAAACCTGCAGAGATTTTAGATGTTTACTGATAAAGAGAATATTTGCAGTAGTGAGTCAATTCAAGTTAGTCCAGCATAGTATATCTGCCACTGAGATGGTTGCAATTGTTGATGGTATGGCACAATTGCATACCATTACCAAAGCAGCTTCAGTCAAAACATGCCATGACTTGGGGCTATTTTTCAGCAACTTCATGACTGATAAATACAAAACTTACACAGAAATCCATCTCATATTTGATTCCTATAAAAGATGGATCTTTAGAATCTGCTATTAGAGATCACCAGCTACTGCCAGCAACAAACATGAGTAATACTACACTGAGAAAATTGCTGTCACACGAGAAAACAAAAGATGAGTTGATCAAATTTCTTGCAGATTATTTTATTAAATATGATACTGAGTACAAAAATAATTTTGTTGTTAGTTGGCTGGAAAATGAAGCAGCTACACACACTGATGTTACAATGTTGAAAACTACAGTTAAAGACGAAGCAGATACTAAAATAATTCTGCATGGTATTTTTGTAGCTCAAAAAGGAACCAAAACATTGAATATTTTTCTCCTGATTCTGACGTCATGATCCTAGCTCTCAGGAGATATCCTCTTCTTCCACAGATACAGGAATTTTTCCTGGGCCAGGGATTAAGCAATTTGTAACTCTAAGGCCAATTTATGATGCCCTGGGCTATTTAAAGGCATCTGCATTGACAGGACTGCATTCATTGTCAAAATGCAACACTACTGGTTCCTTTGTAAAAAAGGGCAAATAAACTTGATGGAAAGCTTTTGAATCAACCACTGATGATGTTCCTGAGTCTTTAGCTGATCTTGGTAAAACACCTAATGTTTCACATGAAAGGATGGCCATTTTAGAAAAGTTTATTTGCCAACTATATGTGCCAACAACATTGTTATTAGATATAGGTGATGTAAGATGGTGGCTATTCACTAAAAACAATTCCATGATGAACATTTACCAGCAACAAATGGTATTTACATGTAGAGTTCTATACACATCACAAGAATACAGTTTCTTTCTATTGTATGTTCAAGGGTGTTGAACCGATGCTGATTGGTGTTATGAAGAAGATCCACACACTTCACAAGAATATGGTTTCTCTCCAATGTGTGTTTGCATAAGTACTTTCAAATCGTATTTCTGTGTGAATGAAGTACCAAAAACATCACAAGAATACAGTTTCTCTCCAATGGTTCAATTAGGTTGTACATATACTGATTTTGGTAGAAAGATCACTCATCAAAAGAATATGGTTTCTCTCCAGTCTGTTTTTGCCTATGTTTCTTCAAAGCTGATTTGGTTGTAAAAGATCTGCACACTACACAAAAATATGGTTTCTCTCCAATGTGTCTTCTGCGAAAATGAAGTGTCACACACTTCACAAGAATATGGTTTATCTCCAGTGTGCATTCGAGTGTGTTCCACCAAAGATGATTTTTGTGAAAAGGAAGATCCACACACATCACAAAAATATGGTTTCCCTCCTATGTGTGTACGCATGTTTCTTCAAATCTGATTTGGTTCGAATGGAAGAGCCACACGCAACACAAGGATGTGACTTCTCTTCAGTGTGTCTTTGAATATGCTCTGCCAAATGTGCTCTCTGTGAAAATGAAGATCCACACACTTCACAAGAATATGGTTTCTCTCCAGTATGTGTTCGCAAATGTACTTTCAAACTATGCTTCTGTGAAAAGGAAGATCCACACACATCATAAAAATATGGTTTCTCTCCAGTGTGTTTCCGCCTATGACCCAACAAATGTGATGTCTGTGTAAAGGAACATCCACAGATATCAGAAATATATGGTTTCTCACCTGTATGTGTTCGCATATGTTTCTTCAGAGTTGATTTGGTTGTAAAAGAAGATCCGCACACTTCACAAAAATATGGTTTCTCTCCAGTGTGTCTCTGAATATGCTCCATCAAATGTGCTTTCTGTGAAAAGGAAGACCCACAAACTTCACAGGAATATTGTTTCTCTCCAGTGTGTGTTCGCATGTGCATTTTCAAACTTGATATCTGTATAAAGGAGGATCCACACACTTCACAAGAATATGGTTTCTCTCCTGTGTGTTTATACACATGTTTCTTCAAATCTTGTTTCCTTGGAAAGTAAGATCCACGCACTTCACAATAATATGGTTTCTCTCCAGTATGAGTTCGGGTGTTCCACCAAAGATGATTTTTGCGAAAAGGAAGATCCACACACATCACAAGTATACGGTTTCTCTCCAGTGTGTTTCCGCCTATGTAACACCAAATTTGATGTCTGTGTAAAGGAAGATCCACACACATCACAAGAATATGGTTTCTCTCCTCTGTGTGTTTGTACATGTTTCTTCAAACATGATTTGGTTGTAAAGAAAGATCCACACACCTCACAAGAATGTGGTTTCACACCTGTGTGTCTTTGAATATGCTCCACCAAATGTGCTTTCTGTGAAAATGAAGAGCCACACATTTCACAAGAATATGGTTTCTCCCCAGTGTGTGTTCGTATATGCACTTTCAAACTTGATATTTGTGTACAGGAATATCCACACACATCACAAGAATATGGTTTCTCTCCTGTGTGTGTTCTTATATGCTTCTTCAAAACTGATTTGGTTGTAAAGGAAGATCCACACACTTCACAAGAATATGGTTTCTCTCCAGTGTGTCTTCGAATATGCTCCACCAAATGTGCTTTCTGGGAAAATGAAGAGCCACACACTTCACAAGAATATTGTTTCTCTCCAGTGTGTGTTCGCATGTGCATTTTCAAACTTGATATCTGTATAAAGGAGGATCCACACACTTCACAAGAATATGGTTTCTCTCCTGTCTGTTTATACACATGTTTTTTCAAATCTTGTTTCCTTGGAAAATAAGATCCACACACTTCGCAATAATATGGTTTCTCTCCAGTATGAGTTCGAGTGTGTTCCACCAAAGATGATTTTTGCGAAAAGGAAGATCCACAAACATCACAAGAATATGGTTTCTCTCCAAAGTGTTTCTGCCTATGTAACACCAAATTTGATGTCTGTGCAAAGGCAGATCCACCCACATCACAAGAATATGGTTTCTCTCCTCTGTGTGTTTGTACATGTTTCTTCAAACATGATTTGGTTGTAAAGAAAGATCCACACACCTCACAAGAATGTGATTTCACACCTGTGTCTTTGAATATGCTCCACCAAATGTGCTTTCTGTGAAAATGAACAGCCACACATTTCACAAGAATATGGTTTCTCCCCAGTGTGTGTTCGTATATGCACTTTCAAACTTGATGTCTGTGCAAAGGCAGATCCACACACATCACAAGAATGTGGTTTCTCTCCTGTGTGTGTTCTTATATGCTTCTTCAAAACTGATTTGGTTGTAAAGGAAGATCCACACACTTCACAAGAATATGGTTTCTCTCCACTGTGTCTTCGAATATGCTCCACCAAATGTACTTTCTGGGAAAATGAAGAGCCACACACTTCACAATATGGTTTCTCCCCAGTGTGTGTTCGCATGTGTACTTTCAAAGTTGATGTGTGTGTAAAGGAAGATCCACATACAACACAAGAATGTGGTTTCTTTACTGTGTGTGTATGCATGCTTAATCAAACCTGGTTTCTGAGGAAACAAAGATACATACACATCAAAAGGATGTGATGTGTATCAGCATTTGGCCATGAACATTTTGATTTGGCCATATTTATATTTTTGGCCATTTTGTTATTGTTGCAGTTGTATTTTTAATAAATTCTTATTTTTGGTGTCTACTTGGCAGTGGCGTACACCAAGATGACTGCCTAAAAGATTTTCATATAGTTTCTTGGTAATTCTTTTAGTTTTTTCTAATGAGAGATTTGTCTGTCCACACGATATCTCCGAAAGTACACAATCAATTTCAATGAAAATTTGTGGAAGGGTGGTAAATAGGGTAGGGAAGGGTTGGTTAAATCTTGGGGCGGATCCAGGAATTCTTTACGCCACTGCCACTATGGGCATCTCATTATAAAATATTGTCTAGTTAATATTAAAAATACATAAAAAACATGACGAACTGAAGTTGCGTTTAAAAAAAGGTGAAATTAAAAAAAAAAAATTAAAAATAATGATTGTTTATAAAACATAGCAATACTGAAGTAGACACCACAAATAAGAATTTATTAAAAATACAACTGCAACAATAACAAAATGGCCAAAAATATAAATATGGCCAAATCAAAATGTTCATGGCCAAATGCTTTTTAAAAAGGCCAGATTTTCCAAATTTGGCTTTAAAATGGACAAACTAACAACCGTGGTTTGCCTTGATTTTATTAATGATCTCCCTTGGGGTTCGCTCTTTAGCAGAGGAGAACATCTCAGCGAGCTAGTCGAACAACAGACGATTGCTACTTAGTAAATGAATACGGTCCTCACTGGGTGCCCCAGACTTGTGGGCTTTTGCCCAAACTAAACTGGTAAATATCTATTTCTTTCTTTCTTTCAGTCGCAAAAAGCGATGCGTTTCTTCTTCATTTTCTCTAATGTTGAATTGCCCGGAGGAATACAGGAACAGGAGGACTACCTTGAATAATGCGCTTTTGATGGAGTGTGCTTACGGCATTGCTATACAAATTAATGTAACTAAATATAAGCTAAAAGCACACACGCACACGCACATTACATTATAATACAACCTTAAATAGCGCGGTTTTGAACAACACGGAAAATCTTTTAAACGAATAAACCGCATTAATCAAGGTATACCTATATAAGCAGTGCCGGATGAACTAAGTAGCTAAAGTAGCATTTGCACAGGCCCCGCATTTTCAAGGAACCCGCGCTAAATGCTTGCAAGTTGCAAGCTATCAATTCCGATTATGCAGTGATCCTACACAATCTTCTTTATGTGATATACAACGCATCATACATACGAAGGAAGGGTATTTGCAACTTAAGTCATAGGCGGCTGCTGCTGCTGGACAAGGAAGGATCAAAACAAAAACAAACAGTATTACTATTGCTGAAATGTCAGACATATTTGTCGTATTATCTGGCTGTGTATCCAAACTGAAATGGAATAATTTAATTACTTCACTATGTAAGTAAAAAATGTATGTGTTTAATTATTTCTGTTCATTTTCCTAGTAATTTAAGGTCCCTTTATAACATATGCTACAACAACCCCCCCCTCCTAGTCTCTTCATTTCTTTGCTTACAAATGGGGAAAATAGCTATTTACAAAACACACTTCTTTTTTAAAAATTATAAACAATTGAGATGTAATATTTAAAAAGTAGTACAAAAATATTTAATCTTCTATTGGAGAGCTTCTCAATGTAGGGGACGCGACCCCACCAGGCATCGCAGAAATATTTGAAAGTTTCTTTTTAAGAATAATTATTTAACTAGAGGGTTTTTTGGTTCTTTTAATCTCTATACAAAAGTGGGCAATCTTTGGATTCACGTATTTTCGGACATCCGGGAGTTAATCCATGTTTTCAAAACATGAATTATTACATTACATTAATTAATTTTGACACCTTTTTTTTTACTTTCCTCTTTGTATAAAGACCAGTAAAAATGAATAAAAACCTTAAAACTTATTCCAGATAATAAATTGGTTGCAATTTTTGATAACTTTTTGTCTTTATTTGTTTCTATGTTTACTTCTGTTAATTACTGTTAGATTACGATTTAAAGACTAATATAGCCTTAATACTTATTGCTTTTATAACAATGAGTGAAATTTAGGGATCGCAAAAAACATTTGTATCAATATCAATAAATTCTTTTTAGACCGAATCAGTTTTTAAAGGATGTCTTTAAAATCTGTCCGAACCACCTGGACAAAGCCCAGGGCTAAATTCTCATTTTTTTGAAAAATCATTTTAAGATGTTTTTATTTATCGAAGATATTTTTGTTCCAAGTAACTATTTCCAAAGGTGGAGGGAAGGGGGTAGAGATCCAAAATCCAAAGAACACAATTTAACTTTTGGTCAGGACGAAAAGAATTATCAAAAATCTCTTTTCTTGTCTATTGACGACGGCGTATGTAACAATTGTTTGCAAAAAAAATTACTCTTCTTCTCGCACCTTAGGCCTTTTGGTCTCTGTGAATTAACTTTGGTGAGAGGGGTATGATAAGCTAACTACTGTCTCCAGTGGGGTGTGTAATGGTCGAAATTCTCGGTAGTTCGGCTTTGGTGGACTTTGACTAACTTCGGCAAACTCATCTCTGTCTAAATGATTACTGAGCAGTTTAATTGGCCCTGTTTAGGACCAAATGCAATGATCAAAGAGCAGTTTTTAGGCTTTGCCCAGGATGATGATAAATGTGTTTACAATGATCAGTGAGCAGTTTTAAGGTCTGCTTAGTACCATGTAAATATGATCATTGAGCAGCTTTGGGTCTCACACAGATGATCATTGAGCAGTTTAATATTCTTGCTCAGGACTCTACACAATGGATCTGTGCAGAGAGGATTGCAGTTTATAGTCCTGCCCAGGACTCTACACAACTTATGTGTTTAGTGGTGGTTGCAGTTTATAGTTGTGTCCAGGACTCTACACAATCGTTCTGTGTAGAGAGGGGGGTGGCAGTTTATAGTCTTACCCAGGATGCCACACAGTTGACCTGCACAGAATAGGATGCAATTTATAGTCATGCGCAGGACTCTACACAATCGTTCTATGATCCATACATTTAGAGATATATTCCACATCATTCAATACACCATAGTGATAGAAACAGAATCTGAAAGTACCAGTATTAATGACTGCAGATAGAGGTCCTAGGGTAGCACTGGTAGAAGAGAAGTCCGAACAAAAACCACAGGCACCTTGGTTCTTAACAGTCCATAGGTTCAGGACTGTCTTTGAAAATAGACACTTTATGACCAGTTCTCTTTGTAGGCTTGCATTTGTAGCTATTCAAGGGTTTTACTAACTCTGTGTGCATCAGATCTTTGTATTCATTCATGGTCCTTTCATTGTTTTGGTCAATTAGGAAATTATGACTCTCCCAATTCATACGCCTAGAAAACTCCTCTTCTTTTTCATAGATTTTATTAAAATCAGACTTAAAGACTTTCTATCCATTGTCATATCTTGGGTCTGGACCAATCACCATGGCTGTACAAATAGTCAGTAAAACAGTAAACACTAGCCTAAAAAATGTCCATGTCTTTGTGTTTTGGACTTCTTTACTGCTTTTCTTCAGGTATTTCTTCAGAATCTTCATTTTCAAGACTCAAGATTTTATTTTCTGTAAGTGGTCAACTTCTACTGAAACCAATTCAACGAAGTTCAGTTTCTGGAGAATGTTGGGATAGAGATCAGCCTTTTTACTCTATTTGCTGCAGTAATGTTTTATAAAGTGGAACAAGCTGATTTCAGTGCCAAATGTCCTCAATACTCTCAGCATAACATTGAAGCCATCGGTTAATCTGAATTGGTGAGAGCAGCAGAATCGGGATTAGTATTTCTCCATTCTTGTCCACTACTTTTGCTCGATCCCGCAATTTTCCAAACATTCCCATATGATGGTCAGGCTGTGTAACATCTTCTCCATCACCATAATAACGATATAACTGACCAGCAGTACCTTTTTCACTATTAAGCAAAATACAACTGTCAAGTTCAGTCTGCAGTAGAATTTCACTGGCATTAGGTGGACATTTGCCATCAGTTTCATCCCGTTCTTTAGAAAGCCAATGATAAGCTCCAGAACTTATCCTCAGTTTCCTGTTCTGATAAATCTTTATAATAAGACTTGGAATCTTGACCAACAAACAATCCCAGTTCCATGATAGAACTAACTGGTATGCGTGGTAGAACCATTTTGTCTGTAGGAGGTGAGGGTTGTGTAAAAGCTGCTCCTGATAAATTTAACACACTTAAGCTTTTCAAGGTTTCACTACCCTCAGAAGGATTTTAACCAGTTCAGTGAGTTCTGGCATTTTCATGTGTTTCATTTGTTCACGCTTCCGAGCAGGTTTAATCCCACGTAGCTTGGAGAGTTGTGAATTACTGTCAGGATTCCATCGAGCATTATTTGAATTATCCTCAGGTTCATTTGTAGCTGTTTCAAGAACCACCAGGTTTTTAATTGTAATCACCTTTCCAGCAGCCTTGATAGAAGTTCTCGTAACTTCTTTCCACCTTTTTAAGCTGAGCGGTTTTTCCTTGTTTGAAGTTTAAACAATTTAGAATGACTTTTCTTTCGCCACATCCCATGTAGGTGTACTCATCCAAGCATGTGAGTTGATTTGTTGAGGAGATGATGGTCAAGATGTACCAGCATTCTCCATCGATACTACTGTACTTGTTGCTTTGGAAGGTGAAGCTTTATTTTTGTCAAAAGACAACCCTTTTTGTTCTTGAATTTGAGTCTTGGACTACTATTACAGATACAAGATTTCTTTCTAATATCCGATCCACTGTTCTTCATAGATGCTGTTGGTGGAGCATAAGTTTCCTCTACTTCAGGTTTAAGAACAGTTCAAGAAGTCCATGCCTCATATTTCTTTTGAGATTTATATAAGAAATGAGACTACTTTTGAGGATTGCTGAAGATTACCACTAACCTCAGGGTTAATGACACTTCAAGACTTTCTCCATTCCTCAGACTTCTTTTGATAGTTATGTGAGGAATGAGAATTCATAGAATCTTCAATTGTTTTTGAAGATTGCTGTAGGTTACCACTAACCTTTTTGTCTACACCACTGTAGGAATCAACGTGGCTTAACTGAAAGTTTATTGAAAGTCAATATTGCTGACCATGAGTGTCAAGAGTAACACCTTCTGGAATATTTGGGTTTTCTGGTCTGGCATCTGCACTAACTGAGATGAAGTCAATGTCCTTATTCCATCCTCCATTGCAGCCTGGCAACTTAGATTGCAGTTATGTGTGGAGGGTGCAATTTCATTCTGGTCTAATTGGTTGGAGGCAGCATAGCTGCCAACAGTAGCCATAAAACTGTGGCTTCTTTTGTGTAGTTGTCCATCTCGACCTCCTGGTCGTAGATGGTTGTTGGAATGACTCCCAATAGCCCGGTCTAGAACTTGGGTTTCTCTACTGATGCTGAAAAATGTTGGCCTCAGGTTTACTTTGGAAGGTCTGGCTGTCACAAATCTGAGTGAACTGTGATTGTAGTTCCTTCATTTCTTCCAGCCTTTTCGGCTGTGAGCACTACTCAACTTAAAGTCTACATCAATAACTCCACTGGTGCTGGAGCTATCGGAAGAATTCAGACAACCATATGACAAGTGGCAGCCTAACTGGCACTGGCAACTTCTGGCTTCTTGTGAGCCAAAACTTCTGGGCTCTCTACTGTAGTCTCCCCAGGTTTCCAACATTGCTGTAGGTACTCTGGTTTCCACGGCCACCGCACAAACCGTTGGCAACTTCTGGCTCCCTCGTAGTGGACTCATCAGGTCTCCACTGCTGCTGTAAGTACTCTGGTTTCCATCCACTGCTATGAAACCTGTGAGAGGGGGGGGCGGTGTACCTTTAAAAGTTGAAAGGGACTGGACCTGGTCTAGTCCCGTATTAAGGTTTGGGGCCATGGAGTGTGTATTGGCAATCTCCGGCTCTCCATGAGCCAGCATCCACTTTTGCAGTAGACTTACCAATTGTCCACCGCTGCCCTAGGCACCTTATGATAGGAGGGGGTTATATCTTTGAAAGGTGAAAACGACGGGGCTTGATCCAGCGCCGTATTAGGGTTTGGGGCTGAGGAGGGAGTTGTGGCAATTTCTGGTTCTTCAGGAGCCAACAATTGGGGGCCTTCTTCAGTAATTTCAACAGGTGAGGGGAACTGATTAAATTCATCTACCTGACACTGTAGGTCATACAATTTTATTATTAAAGTACTGTACAAGCACTGACACCTGTGGCACACCACTACATACACACCTCCACTCAGATTTAGAACAAGTTAGTTTGCCAGCTATCCCACATCATTGCAGTTTGTAGATCAGTCTACAATGAGGAACTGAGTCAAAGGCTTTCTTGAAATCCAGGTATAAGACATCAAACGGAACACCCTCAAAGAAATAAGTAGAAATTTGCTAATGAATTCACATTGCAAAAACATTCGGTAGAACTTAATGTTATAGAAGATAACATTTTGAAAGAATTAGTAAAATTTAGTTTACTTCTTCATGTATGTAAACAGTAAGACAAAGTCGTGAGGAACAATCTCTAAACTTAAAATGAATAAAGATTGTGATATAAATGATGAGCAGGAAATAGCAAGGGAATTAAATTGTTTCTTTCAATCTGTATTTGTTGAGGAAGATGATAAACATCTGGTCATCATTTATATAACGACATTTATCTGTTCCTCTTGACTTTGTCTTACTGTTTACATACATGAAGAAAGCCTTCAGATCTTTCTTAACTCTTTTGCAAAGATGTTTCTCATACTGCTTCTTGGCAATTCGTAATTTCTTATTCACTGCATTCCTTCTCACATATCTAGTATATGTTCTACATTCTAGATACCTCTTCCACGTGTTATATTTCCTTTTGACACACCTCTTAACTTTTATGTTGAACCACAGTGGATTTATTTTACTACGATTCGTGATTTTAACCACTGGTACACACTCTTTGACAATATCATTTAAGTACCCATGAAAAACCTCCCATGCATCATTCACGTCAGTAGCATTTACCACCAGGGACCAGTCTTTGTCCTCTAGTAGGGCACATAATCTAGCATAATCGGCCTTATTATAGTCGTATCTATATATATCTCTTACGTAAGTTGGATTTAAACATGTATCGAAGTTCCAAATTATTATAGGACACAGGACACAATATATCAACGCCACTTGATCTTACTAGATCAAGACAGCTCAGCGTGTCATGACCTCTCTGACGAGTCAGTTTCTCAACGTGCTGTGTATACAATAAGTCGCAGAATTTAACATAGAATCTTTGCGAAAACGAATTCTCGCTATCCCTTACTATACAGTTTTCCCAATCTATATTCGGCAAGTTGAAATCTCCATTAATTAATGCACCAAGCAGATCGTCATTTTCCATAATGTTTTTCATCTACAGCCATAGCATATCCTGAACATCCAAGTCATTTATCTCCTTGCTATGTTCTACATCAATATGATCCTTAACCAGTAATATTACACCACTTCTAACTTTGATTGTATCTTTCCTATACATCTTAAAACAAGTTACATTCACAATACATTCGACTATGTTACCCTTTAAACAAGTTTCAGTTCCAAATATAATGTCCGATTCAAGTTCTTTAACACGCAGTCTAAATTCATCGATTTTCTTCAATAGACTTTCAAAAAAGTTTGTAGCCATGCATTTAATAGTGTCAGTTCCAGATTCGGTCCCTTTTATCATCAGCTTACCCATTTGGTCTCCATGCTTTCTTTCTGCCTCCCTCATATTACCTCCTCATTTTTTGTCTGGGGACTACTATCCCATTTTACTGATCATTCTTTTTTGTCCATGCAGAGTTTCTTAGCTAACTCTCTCTCTATCTTTGTTTGGTCCTTAACTATCCTTACTTTTCTGTAATCTGTAGTTCGAAATATTTTTGTTACCGAGTATCTATTTCCGAAGGTAGAGGGAAGGGGAAAAGATCCCAAATCCAAAGAACACAACTTAACTTTTGGAAGCGGTCAGACGAAAAGAAGAAGCAAAAATATGTTACCTTGTCTATTGAAGATGGTGTATGTAACAGTTGTTTGCGAAAGAATTCCTCCTCTTCTCGCGACTTAGGCATTTTGGTCTCTGTCAATTAACTTTGGTGACAGGTATGGTAAGACTAACTCCTGTCTCAGGGGGGCGTAATGAATGCTTGTTCCAATGCTAATGGTAGTTTGACTTCATCGGACTTTGGCGAGCTCATCCTTGTCTCCTGGTTTTTTTATACAGATAATTTTGAATTACCCTCCAGTCATGCGCAGTAATTGGTTTCTAGACTTCCGGGACTTCTACGATCTATAAAAAGGTTAAAAATACCCCAGATAGCTTTTCCACAACATCTGTCTGAAGGCCAGAGATTTTACCTCCACTTCACCCGACCGCTGGTACATAAAGAAATTTTTTTTTTCACATATTCTTTTCTTCTTTTTTGCTATGACTTTTATTTTATTATAAAATGGCTACCCTGATTGTAAATAGCTATAAAATGGCTACTCTAATTGTAAATGGCTATCAAATTTTTATTTACAATGTAATTATAACGATAAAGTGGGCACATACTTTCCAACACTTTTACGAAAGTACAGACAGAGGTCTGGCTCACATGAGTTATATTGTTCTAAAATGTTAATAATTTAAAATTTTTAGGGGTTTGATGAAGAAAGTAACTGGGAGTTGAGAAGATAATTCATGTAAAATCCGTAAAAATGTCAGAAAGTATGTACCCACTTTATCATTATAGTTACATTGAAAATA
>VCCN01003229.1:200352-214305 GCA_006491835.1 Architeuthis dux
TTTAAGCCCAACAGATACATATTGGGAACATACACCATTGGATAGCTGATAATATTCCCTTCCTAATGATATATATATGTATATACCACAATAAAACATTAATTCTACGATCCATAGAATTTGGACTATGGACTTGAAGTTTTCTTCGTAAAATGCTGAGTACTTAGCTTCACGTTTTGGACTGTGACTTTTTAATCCCAATAGCTACAAATTGACAACATACACCGTTGGAAAGCTGAGGAAATTCACTTTCCATCGATATATATATATGTATATATCTCCTTCATTAACTAAATCCACAATTTTGTCTATAAAGTATACATGGCACTTCCTTGTAAAATCCTGAATTACCTATAAATTAAGATTTTAGGGTAAAATAAAGTGGATTTTTGATTTTTGAATTCCGCATGTCTTAAATCCATGATTTATGTCAACTGGGAGACGAGATATGAAATTCTGTTTTGTTGGTGTATGCTGGCGACCATTTTGTTTTATGCAAATGAGGTAGTCCTTCCCAACTTTTTTCTGAAAGAGAACACTCTAAGGAACATTTTGGTACCCTAAAAGTAGAATCATGGGGGGGGGGATTGCACGGTAGCCCCTGCTGGCACCCGGACTATATTTTTTTTTACTTTCATCTTAATTTTTCGGTTGCCTTTTTTCATTAACATTCAAATAGTTCTTTGGATGATTGAACTTTTGTGTAATATATTTTTGCAGAATATAAAATTACAAAAATATTACAGAAATATTATGCAAATATATGTTTATGCAAAATATAAAAATTTCATATTAAATCTTTATATATTAAAGTTGCAATAAAAAGCAACTGGAAATTATGATGAAGGTGGATACTATTATTTAAAAAGATTAATAATAATGATTGTTTATAAAACATTGCAATACTGAAATACACAACAAAAATAAGAATTTATTAAAAATACAACTGCAACAATGACAAAATGGCCAAAAATATAAACATGGCCAAATGCTTTTTAAAAAGGCCAGATTTTTCAAATTTGGCTATAAAATGGTTTGCCTTGATTTTATGAATGATCTCCCTTGAGGTTCGCTCTTTAGCAGATGAGAACATCTCAGCGAGCTAGTCGAACAACAGACGATTGCTACTGAGTATATGAATACGACCCTCACGTGGTGCCCCATACTTGTGGGCTTTTGCCTAAACTAAACTGGTAACTATCTATTTCTTTCTTTCTTTCAGTCGCAAAAAGCGATCCGTTTCTTCTTCATTTTCTCTAATGTTGCATTGCCCTAAGAAAGACTTTTTGATATTGCTATACAAATTAATGTAACTAAATATAAGCTAAAAACACACACACTCACACATTAAATTATAATAAGACCTTGAATAGTGCGGTTTTGAACAACACGGAAAATCTTTGAAACAAATAAACGGCATTAATCAAGGTATACCTATAAAGCAGCGCCGGATGAACTAAGTAGCCAAAGTAGCATTTGCAACAGGCCCTACATTTTCAAGGAACCCGCGCTAAATGCTTGCAATGCAAGTTACAAATTCCGATTATTCAGTGATCCTACACTTGTTTGTTCTACTCTGCCTTCAACTTTTATGAACGACTGATTGTTTAAGTTTAACGATTTTCGCTAATTATCACCTTTAATTCCTTTCTTTGTTTACAAATAGGAAAAGTAGCAATTTACAAAACACACGATTTAGATGTAATATTTAAAAAGTAGTAAACAATATTTAATCTTCTATTGACGGGCTTCTCAAAGAGGGAGACGCGACCCCTCCAGGGATCGCAGACACCTTTGAAAATTTCTTTTTAAGAATAATTATGTAACTAGAGGGTTTTTTTTAAATTTTAATCTCTCTACACAAATGTGCAATCTTTGGATTGACGCATTTTCTTGGGTTTCTTGAACGACCATTTTAAATAGCTAAAAGTGGCTAGATATAAGGTGAATTGCCATTTTGAATAGCTGAAAGTGGCTAGATTTAACGAGATTAACAACAACGTGATTTGAAAAACGATATCTTGAACAAAGGTTTCATCTTCATTATTTTTTTAATAACTGATCAATACGTTGTATAATTATACTACGAAACAGCACTGTATGTGGATTTGACAATATATATATTATTGGTTCGGTTTAAGAGGTAGAGCATTATTGTAGGGAACTAACTATTTACACATAGCTCTCCGAATGCATTACTTTCGAATTGAGCACTTTAGTAAATAGATATAAAAACATATAGGTTTATATGTGTTTATAAAGTAACCTACATATGCCGAGGTGACTTGGTAAGAGATCGGGCTGCTGATGCAGAGATCCGGTTTCAATCCTAGCTCGAGGCACACCAAGGTAGTCAGTAGCCACACTGATGAGTCGTAAGACGACGAAACAGCGCTGTATGTGGATTTGACAATATATATATTATATATATATATAGTCTGGGGAAACTTTGATTTCTCGTATCTGTTCATTTCTTGTAACTGTCTACACATTTCTAAATACACCCCGTTCTGCCTTCCCCATTCCGAAAAAAATCCACCGCCTGTAATATACCTTTCTCGATCCCCCCCCCCATATGTATGTACGTAGAGGGGGGGAAAAAAAATTAATTTTTGTTTTGTTACATTTCGAATTAACTACTATTTCTATAGATGTTATATCATAATTAGCTAATGTAGACCACACTTATTATAGGGGATCATCAGCTGCCTTCCATATATATATATAAAAAGAATGGTATCTTTCGATCGTTATTCAAATGTTATTTGTGAACATTAATATCTTATTACGTTGTATATTTATACTTTTGGATCCTTTATATGTGCTTTGTGTGTATACAGTTACCTGGAAATGGAATCTACCCAATTTCAGGCATATTTTGAAAAATCTAGCCACTTTTAGCCATTCAAAATAGCGGATTCAAAATGATCGTCCAGGAAAATCCAAAGATTGACCAAAAACGTGTTCCTTTTTTGCTGGTGATTATTGTAAAATGGATTAATGCTATTCACTCATTTTTAAAGTGTAAAATTTTGTTTTTGTTTACGTTTTATTAATTTATTTTTGAAAAGCATTTTTTTCTGCAATAAACACCTTAAAGCCTTTTATTATTTAGATGAAGTATTACAATTTATAACCCGGATAGCCGTTTTTGTATCTATTCTATAGCCATTTACAATCGGGATAGCCATTTTATAGCCAACCGAAAAGCTGTTTGAATTAACCACCATAAAATTGAACATTACCATCGTTTTTATTTACAATGTAACTATAATGATAAAGTGGGCACATACTTTCCACCATTTTTACAAAAGTACAGATAATTTTAAATTTTGGGGGGTTGGGTTTGATGGTATTAAAGAATGTAACTGGAAAAGAGAAAATAATTCATGTATACCGTACCTCCTTAAAAATGGCAGAAAGTATGTGCCCACTTTATCATTATAGTTACATTGAAAACAATCCTGATAAAACTGTTTTTTCTATCAAAAAAATATTCAAACATTAGTTTGGCACGTTGGATGCACTATTTCCGTTGTACCTTGATGAATTCAATCAGATCGTCCACGCCTGCATATAATAATAATAAAAATTAATTTAATTTTCATAAACTACCATACGAAAAAGGGAGATTTGGAGAAAATTCTCATGTAGAAGTATTTTCGTCTTTCAATATAGATAAACAGAGTTATTTGCATTTTAACCATTTTTTAAGATGTAAAAAGAAAACTATAAAAATACAGATATTTGAGAAGGGTCATTAATATTCAAATGGTTCTTCAACCAATTGAACTCCTTGTTATTTGTGTTATAAACATGACAAGACAAAGTCACAGAAACACCCGGGCCATGTGCTATAAGTGTTATCCCCTTTAAACATAACTTCTGTTTAACCCATCACACTCGGATTTTACACCTGAAGAAGGCCGAAACATCATGTTTACAACACAAATAACAAGGAGTTCAATCATCCGAAGAACCATTTTAATATAAAAATACAATACAAATATTTTGAACATCTGATAGACCCATCCACAAAAATCTACGGAAATTCAAGTAATTATTGAAATTTATTGAAAAACTCCAGTACCTGTTCATTGATGACTAGGTTTATTTATCTAAGTTTTTCTTGGGAATATATATTTTAGTTTAGTTTTTATCGGAAATATATTTTTCAGTTAATTTTATGAAATCTTAATGAAATGTTACGTTTGATAAAAAATTTATTTTTTTTACATGTTTTAGAAGATAATACCCTGGAGGATTAAAATCAGCCAGATTGAGGGCCCAGGGGGCTTGACTCCTTGAGGTGACCCCTCCAACATTTAGTGAGATTCATTATTGTATAATATTAGTAGAAATGCAGTAGGTGAACTACTCCATTAAGAGCCCAGAGGTGGGCGATTTCAAATTTAACATAAGCCCCTGAAATCAGTTCAATATTAATACCAAAATGTTTAATGAAGATTTAAAAAATTTGTATTAATTAAGAACTTCATCAATCTGCTATAATTTTAGATTGTAGGGTAAACAAGTCTGTCTAAGAAAAATAGCTTGTTTTTTAAAAATTTATTATAATAATTATTATGGGTTGATTCCCAGAATCTGTGCATAAAATTGAGATAACTCCTGTTAGCCTTAAAATGAACTAATGATTATCTCCCTTTTAAAAAATGGTGCACAAATGAAATAAATAAAAACAACCTTATTTAAGCATTTATTCCTTATATCTCATTCCATTTATTCCCAAACATTTTTGTTGGTTTTTAACCCCCCCCCCCATGAATATGTTTTCAGCGATAGGTTCAAAACAATGACTGTCTTTTAGATTTGGACTTTTTAGTGATCCAGCAAAAAGCGAGAGAAGTAACTTGTCCATTGATCACCTCTTTTCCCAATTTTTAGTTGATCATCCCCAATGCGGCATGCAGGATGGTTTCTGTTGAGTGATTAACCAGAACTGTTAAATTTTGGCATTTAATGTATTGTTGATTGATTGTGTTTTAACTGTTACCGCGTTCCTAGCCACGGTTGCCAGATAGTTGGAGTCGTTTCTGGCCAAATGTCAAAATTGTTCAAAAAAGCAATTTTATTATTTATTTTATTAGACACAGTATTGTAAATCAATAGTATTAATTTTAAAAAATGAATACTACTATTTACCATCATCTTAATTTTTAGTTGTTTTTTTTATCGCAATTTTACAATGAAGACCAGATTATTAAAGTTGCGATTATAAAAAGCTGAATGGGTCACAGGTTCTATAAACAATTTTGGCATTTGGCAATTGGTTTTGGCCATAAACGTCTCTAAGTATCTGGCACCCCTGTGGCGGGCTGTTAATTTTTAATAAGAACCATCATTAATTCTCAACTCGTATTTTCTTTTGTCTTAATTTTTATAGTTGATTGTCACCACGGCAGTGAGTAAACAGCACAGATCAGAAATAAATAAAAAATAAGCTCTAGACGAGACCTGAACTGGTACCCCTTTTACGTGCCTAGAGAAGCGATGAAATACTTGAGCACATAAATACAAGTGAATAAACTTGTGTACTATTAATATAAAATTAAATTAAGACACATATTTTTTGGGACATCAACAAAATCTTAGGTCTTTGGTGGATTGTTTTATAAGCAAATCAGTTTGAATAAATACTAATGATTTTTTTTTTTTTTTTTTACAGATTTTCTGACATGAAAAGAAAATTTATATCTAAAATAGTTTTTCAAAATTGTGAAATTCATTGGATAAAATTTTGATGGTGACATAACGGCAGAAAACACGGTAAAATTTACTGAAGAAAAATATTATCCATTTAAAATTTGTGTATGTAATACATAGAAAAAAAACTCCTGTGAGAAAACACACTGAACAGAAATCATGTTTTGTGAAGTAGGTGGATCCACATTTTCAAAACATTTGAAAAGCCTCATGGAAACACACGCTTGAGAGAAACCATATTCTTAGGAAGTGTGTGTATCTTCCTTTCCAGGTAAATCACATCCTTTTGAACTGTGTAGATCTTTGTTTCTTCAAAAACCAAGTTTGATTAAACATGCGTACACACACAGAGAAACCACATTCTTGTGTTGTATGTGGATTTTCCTTTGCACACACATCCAGATTGAAAATGCATATGCGAACACACACTGGAGAGAAACCATATTCTTGTGAAGTGTGTGGCTCTTCGTTTTCCAAGAATGCACACTTGGTGGAGCATATTCGAAGACACACTGGAGAGAAACCACATTCTTGTGAAGTGTGTAGTTCTTCCTTTGCAACCAAATCAGGTTTGAAGAATCATGTACGAAAACACACGGGAGAGAAGCCATATACTTGTGATGTGTGTGGATCTGCCTTTACCCACACAGGCAGTTTGGTGCTACATAGGCAGAAACACTTTGGAGGGAAACCATATTCTTGTGATGTGTGTGGATCTTCCTTTTCGCAAAAATCCAAGTTGGTGGAACACGCTCGAATACACACTGGGGAGAAACCATATTCTTGCGAAGTGTGTGGATCTTCCTTTCCAAGGAAACAAGATTTGAAGAAACATATGTACAAACACACTGGAGATAAACCATATTCTTGTGAAGTGTGTGGATATTCCTGTACAGAGTCGTCAAGTTTGAAAATACATATGCGAACACACACTGGAGAGAAACCATATTCTTGTGAAGTGTGTGGCTCTTCGTTTTTGCAGAAAGCACATTTGGTGGAGCATATTCGAACACACACTGGAGAGAAACCATATTCTTGTGAAGTGTGCGGATTTTCCGTTGCAACCAAATCAGGTTTGAAGAAACATACACGAAAACATACAGGAGAGAAACCATATTCTTGTGATGTATGTGGATCTTCCTTTATACAGACGTCAAGTTTAAAAATACATATGCGAACACACACTGGAGAAAAACCGTATTCTTGTGAAGTGTGCAGATCTTCTTTTACAACCAAATCAGGTTTGAAGATTCATGTGCGAACACATACAGGAGAGAAACCATATATTTGTGATATCTGTGGATCTTCCTTTACACAGATATCAAATTTGTGGGTTCATAGGCAGAAACACATTTGGGAGAAACCATATTCTTGTGATGAGTGATGATCTTCATTTTCAAAATCAGAACTGAATACAACTTAATTGAACTATCACAGGAGAGAAACTGTATTCTTGTGTGGTTTTTGGTACTTCATTCACACAGAAATATGATATGAAAACACACACTGGAGAGAAACCATGTTTTTGTGAATTGTGTTCTTTTTCACACCAATCAACATCAGTGCAACAACCTTGAACATACACTGGAGAGACACCATATTCTTGTGAAGTGTGTGAATCTTTCTATTCACAGAATAGGTTAACAGAGGCAAACATACTGGAGAGAAACCATAATCGTTTGAATCTATATGTATTTTGAATCCAGTCAAATTTGGATCTCCACTTACAAAGACATGTTGGAGATGAAATATGATCTTTAGGTTACTTATAAATTTAAATTTGCCAACGCCTGTACAGGTGTCCCCAATTATACAGCTGTCCCACCAAAAAGCCAACCACATTAAGATCGAGCAGCGAGTACCAGGCTTCCCAATTTAGCTAATTCAGAGCGATATAACAGTGGAGTATTGTATCATGGAGAAATCATATTGTCAGTTTTGCTTATCTGGGGTTTTAAAACATTGGCTATAAAATGGCTAACTTTAGAAAAATGGCTACTTCCGTTTAACTTCTTATCTAGATTAGTTTATGGCAAGAAGCATTATACCAAAATACTAAGCTTTTAATTTTATTATAACCTTAATAGCCGATATCAATATGTTGTTTAGAACCATCAGCACTACTTAGTCTTTTGTTTGTTCGTGACATAATTAAAATAAATAAAATTACATTGTTTCTTCTTTGACTTAAAATAAATTTTTTCGGTACACTGACGTTTTAATTAACTTTTGAGGTGCATCCAAATATTTTCGATATTCTTATTTTTTTCCTTAAATAAAATAAATTACATTGTTTCTTCTTTGACTAAAAATAAATTTGTTTTTCATTATGCAACGATTGTTTGATTGTTTTGCCTCGCTTCTTATAATTAAAAATTCCTAACCCTACCCCGCTCTACCCACCAATAACACTAAACAATATTGCTAAAGTTAAACGGAAGTAGCCATTTTATAGGTAACCGTTTTTAAAACACCAGATATGCAAAGATAACAATTTTAGTGTGTAAGTCTGATTCTTTAATCTGAAATGTTTTTTGAGAAATGCATATTAGAAACCGTCAACCAAAACTTTCAACATAGGTTTCTTCAGTTTTCAAGTGATTTTTTTTTTAAAGATTTCTTTTTAGTTCATCCTTCATTGGCTTAGGATAGAAAGAATATTGTCTAAAGTTTTAATTACAAGATTGAAATGTTTGCATTATGTGTGCCCCTATGAACTCTGTGCTCTTATTAACATCTGAGATTTAGATAGTTTGACTTTATAAGTTGGTTTTATGAATTCGACTCGTGGGCGCAGGAGTTTCAGCTATATAGTATATGCAATGTTAATATGAAGTATGAGTAGTATGAGTTTCCATACCTACAAACGGAACCGTATGATACGTGGTCTGGGTGACATGATTATGATATACAATGCCATATTGTTAAATAAAGTTTTGCTTGCAACCTCCAAATTCATACAGTGCTTCGTTTTATTACAATTTATTTAACTAAAAATAAAATTCAAGCATGGAGACGGTGGGGAAACCAATGTGCTTGGACATTGACCCCGGTTTACCAACAGCCGACAGGCATTACCAACATTGGCAGACCATCCTCCTGGACTACTTTGAGGATTACCAGCAAATACCAGGCCCTGTTAAGCTGCGTGAGCTTGAGTGTTTTCGAATATATTGAAGTGTGTGCTAATTTCGATGCTGCCATCTTGAAAGTTGACAACTTATTTATTAAAACCCCCAAAGAGGGTTTTGCTAGGCATCTAATGTCTACCAGGTGGCAGAAGCCAGGAGAATTCCTGGATGAATTTTACAGGGAGTTGGAGAAGAGAAACTGCAACTTCCGGGACCATAGTGCGGAGGAGTGTGGCAACGAGGCAATACAGGCATTCATTGCTGGCATAGCCTCGCCTGCGATACAACAGCGCCTCCTAGAGAACAAAGTTTGGTCCTACAAACGGCTTACAACCAGGCCTCTGCGCTAAACATAGCTCAGCTCAATAATGATATATATGCAACCCTGGAGTCCCACAGGGCTGCAGTAGTGAACTCTGGACCACCACATATATGTGAAAAGGATTCATTTAACCCTCCAGTTGCTCTTAATGAACCAGTTGTGGCTGCCAACACGAGACGTAAATGTTTCTTACTAGTTCCAAAGGCTATGTTGTTGTGAACCTAACCCTTGGCCTTAATAACCAGTCATATTTGCCATACGACTTGGCATTTTGAGGGATCTATGTTCTGACCTGATGCTCAGCCAGGATTTCTTGTGCCAGCATCGGAGAGTAAAGTTTGAATACGGCGGATCTCCGCCTGAATTAACTGTGGATGGTGCTGGTCAATTCTGTGCATTGGCCACAACAAAAATAGAAGAGCCAACCCTTTCCCCAAACTTATCTCCGTGCTGTAAACCAATTGCTGCCAAATCAAAGCGTTTTAGTAAGGATGATCAGGCCTTTATTGCAAAGGAAATTCATCATTTACTCTTGGAAGACATAATTGAAGCAAGCATATCACCATGGTGAGCCCAAGTAGTAGTAATGAAGGACCCTACCCACCGACATAGGAAGCGGATGTGTGTAGATTACTCACAGACAGTCAATCAATATACAGAACTGGACACTTACCCCTTGCCAAGCATGGATGAGATAGTGAGAGTGTTCTCCACATTTGACCTTAAAAGTGCCTACCACCGGGTGTCGCTAAAGGAGTCTGATAAAAGGTACACTGCCTTTGAGGCCAATGGCTGTTTGTATCAATTCTGCAGGATTCCATTTGGAGTCATGAATGGGGTAGCTGCCTTCCAGCAGGCTGTGGATGAAATAGTGGGAGAAGAAAAGCTGCACGGCGCATTCTCGTATCTTGACAATATGACTGTAACTACAGCCCGGCTCGTACTCGTGACGAAGGAAAAGGTTTGACGCTTCTTACTGGTGTACAAGAACGATCTTTATTTCGTGTTAACTTTACGTACAGTACAACTGTTAACTCTACGTGCAGTACAACATTCAGTACATTCGGTACAACGTGAAAACTGCAAATACATAAAGCCATGAATTAGGCGAATACACAAACACAATAATAAGTCCATGAATTAGGCAAATTCACAATACATGAAAAAAGGTTAACATCATAAACCGACATAATGTTTACGTAGAAAACCGTAAATACAACAATAAGGCCATGAATTAGGCGAATACACAAACACAATAATAAGGCCATAAATTAGCCAAATACACGATACATAAAGAACGGTTAGCATCGTAAACCGACGTACATAATGTTTACGTTTGAACGTGTAAAGCCGTTAATACAACAATAAGGCCATGAATTAGGCAAATACACAATACATATAAAACGGTTAATATCGTAGATAATACGCGCACAATCACTCAATATCTACTGGAGAAATGAGTTCAAGAAGCTTGTTTGGCGTGGCAATCTAGATCGAGACGAATCGAGCCAGAGCACAAAGATTTGAGACAAAAGGTAAAAACTCTTTTCCGTTACCGTAATTCGCCCTTTGCCGGTGTAGATGGTCTTAGGATTCTGATGTCGTGATCGAATGAGGAGAGACCGTGCGCCGTAGACGATTTCTTTTTTGGACTGGCTGGAAGAGCCCGGCAGCACCTTAATATGGGCCAAGAAATGTGTGTGTGCGCCGAACATATGTTTCGGATTAACCCTGGAATCACAAGGTCAATTTATTCTGACCCTGGCCTCGGCGCGATCGAATTTGGGGTCGCCTTTCTTTGGAGAAAAATGTCCCCAAATTCACCAGGGAGGTCCCTGGAGACTTCCAATCCCATTTATATTCTCATTAGCGGGGACAAGACCGGGCGAAAAACGACTTCATCTGTCTGCGAAGACCGACTCCCTATCATCGGGAGCGCACGGTCGCGCCTGGTGACTCCTCATCCCAAGTCTTACATCCGGACACCTGGTTCCTTTGAAATTTGTACCCTATCTCAAACCATGTGCGTCTGGCCTCAGCTACAATGACTATTGCAGGACAAACGCATGGAGAGCATGACCAAAATGTAAAGGAATTCCTGGAGACCATCGGTCGGAGAAAACTAACACTTAACAAGTCAAAAACTGGGGAGTCAGTGCTCTCTATCAACGTGCTGGGATACTGTGTTGGGAATGGTGTCATTAAGCCTGATCCCGAGAGGCTTCACCCGTTGAAAGAGCTTCCTCCACCTGAAAATTTAAGATCGTTAAGAATAGCACTTGGGATGTTCGCGTATTATGCAAAGTGGACCCATGAGTTCTATGACAAAATTCGACCACACTTGGTGGATGAAAACTTTGAGGTAGAATGTGACGCTTCCGGTGTATCTATTTCTGCCGTCCTCAACCAAGGAGGACGTCCTGTGGAGTGCATGTAAAGGACGCTACAGGGCAGTGAGCTAAACTAACACCCCGTAGAGAAGGAGGCGACTGCCATTATTGAGGCAGTGCGTAAATGGAGCCACTATTTGGCACGGCACCACTTTACCTTGATTACTGACCAAAGGTAAGTGAGCCTTTGTGTTTAATAGTAGAAGGCGTACCAAAATCAAGAATTCAGGAATGGAGACTGGAACTGATAGCATTTAGCTATACAATGAAGTATCATCCTGGTAAGGAGAATGTGGTCCCTGACACATTTACTTGAGCATACACTTGTTCAGCTGTTACTACCTCCACACCCGCTGACATCCACAACGGACTGTCCCGGTTGCTGCATTTTGTTAGAGCAAGCAATCCCCCCTTTTCCACGGAAGATGTAAAGAAGACTTGTGCTTCTTGCAGAGTCTACGCTGAACTAAAGCCATGATTCTATCACCCACCAGAAGTGGGTTGCGACTAGTAAAACCACTCCGTATCACCCAACCGGGAACGCACAGATAGAGAGGTGCAATGGCATCATATGAAAGGCGGTTCGTTTGGCCCTTAGATTACGTAACCTGCCTGAGAAGCATTGGGAACTCGTGCTTCCTGAGGTACTATACTCTCAAAGATCGTTGTTGCGTACAGCAACAAATACTACACCCCATGAACATTTCTTTGCATTCCAGCAACGTTCATACCATGGAAAATCATTCCTGGCTAATGACCCCTGGGCCCGTACGGCCCAGGGGTCATTAGCCAGGAGGGCAGTGATTTTACACTAAGAAAGTTCGTGAAGAATAACAAAAACGAACCATTTGTAGATCAAGTTGAACTCCTTGACAGTAATTCAACTTATGCTAACATAAGGTACCCAAATGGACGGGAGTCTACTGTGTCTGTTCGTGACTTGGCACCTTGTCCCGAAGTCCAGACAATCCACACGTTTCCTACTGTGGAGCAAGATAGAAGAAAACTGGTAGTGCCAGTACAGGAGGATAAAGATATGCCATGGTATAATGCGAAGGATGATGAAACGGTGGCCTCCACAGAAACTAAGGAGATCCAGAAACTAAGACAAAACCTCCCAATCGGTATGGGCTGGAGTAGTTCCGTAAATTGTTGATGCTGTTAGTGTTTTTCCTTTCTAGGTGGGAAGAATGACTGTTAATATGAAGTACGAGTAGTACGCGCGTATGGGTTTCCGTACCTACAACCGGAACCATATGATACGGCCGGAAGTGGTCTGGGTGACCATACTATAAAAGCTTACGATATACGACGCCATATTGTAACTGATTCTTTTAGTTAAATAAATCTTGGCTTGCAGCCTCCAAGTTCATACAGTGTTCGTTTTATTACAGTAGCCATATTACTAAAGTTAAACGGAAGTCGCCATATTACTAAAGTTAAACGGAAGTAGCCATTTTTATAGTTAACCGTTTTTAAAACCCTAGATAAGCAAAAATAACCATTTTAGTGTGTAAGTCTGATTCTTTAATCTGAAAAGGACCATTTTTTGAGAAATGTATATTAGAAACCGTCAACACAGGTTTCTTCAGTTTTCAAGTGATTCTTTTTTAAATTAAGATATTAACACGTTTTAAATACAAAATAAAAACTTTCTTGTTTCGTGACTTTTATATTTATATGAACTCGATGAATAGATACTGCAGCAACAGTTTGCAGATAGAATAATCTCTCGGTTTAGTTAGATCACCTGGCCACCAACACGCTCACCAGATTTAAAGCCTCCCTATTTCTTCCTGAAGGGCCAATTTCATAAGAAACGTCCAACATATATCGATCAATTGAAGGCAGACATCCACTCATTTGACCAAGAGACATTGCATGCGCTAATAAACAATATGCTGATCCACTGTTGTGAATGTAAGAATTCAAATGGGGCCCATTTGTCTGATGTAATGTTTAAGAATTTGTCGGAATTGGATAAGGAGGGGTGATTATGGTGTGTGTATACAGCTAGGCGTATTATGCTTATTTACATATGTGGGACTTAGTCAACAAACCACACCACAACCTACTTCCACCCGAGACCGGTGTCTACGTCATCCTATGTAATGACTGCAACATGGTCTACATCGGCGAGACGTCCAAGCCCTCAAGCTTGACGACAGTCTAAATGCCCTGGTTGGTCATAGGATCACACACAACCACAACCTTAGCTTACAGAAAAACTGCATCATCAAAAATTACACAACTCCACGAAATGTCGATGCATCGAGGCTGCGCTTATATCCGAGTGCGAAACGATATCCCAAAGACCTGGTCATTTTCAACTTGCAACAGCTCTAAATAAACTTATTTTAAAGCAACACAACATCAAAATCGAAAA
>VCCN01003229.1:216332-228325 GCA_006491835.1 Architeuthis dux
CTGGCCCTTGTCGAAGTGACAAGACCAGTTGCTATTCTAAACACTATTTTAGTACTTTGTGAAAAGCGACCGCTACACCTCTATACAGTGGCGGGCCTATGTTTTGTGTCACCCGGGGCGGTAATCACCCCACCTACAGAACTTGCTCTCTTCCCAGGATATTTAGAATGTTGTTGATCTTTTTGTACTAATACTATTCATTATTCATCATGATTCTCCCATATTATTGAATGTGGTGGACTAAGCCTACATGTACTATCAATTTTATTCATATTTTGTTTTCCATTTTTCAGTTCTGACTTTGTGAAATAATATGAAGAAAATAAGTATGGAGATCATGAAAATGTTTTTATTCAGTATCTTTAAAAAGAACTATACAATAAAACTAAAAAGCACTCAGAGAGGGCATACCTTTGCCAACGTCATTGTCAGGGGGAGGGATTGTGCATTCATCCACCCCGGAATTTAATCACTTCTGTCGTAGCCTGTATGGGTACCATGAAAATGTTTCTGTTCAGTATCTTTTTTTAAAAATACAATAAAACTAGAAAGCGCTCAGAGAGAGCATACATAAATAATTGTGCATGGATCCACCCTAAAATTTAAACACTTCTTTCGTAACTCATTGCCCATCCTTCCACTAAATCTAAATGAAATTCATTGAGAACCTTTGGAGATATCATGTGGAGAGTCATTAGCGTATACATAAATGTATGAATAAAAGAAACGGATAAATATCTCTCAATCAAAAAGAATTCCTGGATCCGCCCCAAAAGTTAACCAACTCTTTCCTATGCCATGTCCCACCCTAACACAAATTTTCATTGAAATTCATTGAGTACTTTCGGAGATATCGTGTGGACAGACAGATCTCTCATTAGAAAAAAGAATTACCATTAAACTATATGAAAATCTTTTAGGCAGGTACTACTCCCTCTGAGGGTGGCACCCGGGGATGGCCGCCTTGGTACGACACTGCCTCTATGGGCATTTTAATATTGTCTAGTCAACATTTTTAAAAAAGCAACTGAAAAATTAAGAAGGTGAATAGTAATATTTTAAAAAATAAAAACAGATAATTGTTTGTAAAAGATTGCAATATTGAAGTACACAACAAAAATAAGAATTTATTAAAAATACAAATATGGCCAAATCAAAAAGTTCATGTTTTTTAAAAAGGCCAGATTTGTCAAATTTGGCTATAAAATGGCCAAACTAGCAACCGTGGTTTGCCTTGATTTTATGAATGATCTCCCTTGAGGTTCGCTCTTTAGCAGATGAGAACATCTCAGCGAGCTAATCGAACAACAGACGATTGCTACTGAATAAATGAATACGGTCCTTCACTGGGTGCCCCCATACTTGTGGGCTTTTGCCCAAACTAAACTGGTAAATATCTATTTCTTTCAGTCGCAAAAAGCGATGCGTTTCTTCTTCATTTTCTCTAATGTTGCATTGCCCTAAGAAAGACAAAAATTAGTTAAAAGTAAAAGAAGACAGAAAAGGGTAGTGAACAGGAGGAATACCTTGAATAGTGCGCTTTTGATGAAGTGCGCTTACGATATTGCTATACAAATTAATTAGTAACTAAATATAAGCTAAGAACACACACACACGCACATTAAATTATAATAAGACCTTGAATAGTGCGGTTTTGAACTGCACGGAACATTTTTGAAACGAATTAACCGTATTAATCAAGGTATATAACCAGTGCCGGATGAATTAAGTAGCCAAAGTGGCATTTGCAACAGGCCCCGCATTTTCAAGGGCCCCGCGCTAAATGCTTGCAATGCAATCTATCAATTCCGATTATTCAGTGATTCTACACTTGTTTGTTCTACTGCCTTCAACTTTTAGGAACGACTGGGTTTTTAAGTTTAACGATTTTCGCTAATTATCACCATTAATTGGGGTTATTATTTTAATAGAGTAATACAGGGTGTCGTGTGGTATCTTCTTCTTATGTGACACTTATGTGATATACGACGCATCATACATACGAAGAAGGTATTTGCAACTGAAGTCATAGGCTGCTGCTGCACAACAAGGAAGGATCAAAACAAAAACAAACTAACAGTAGTATTACCATTGCTGAAATGTCAGACATATTTGTCGTTTTATCTGGCTGTATCCAAACTGAAATGAAATAATTTAATTACTTCACTATGTAAGTAAAAATGTATGTGTTTAATTATTACTGTTTATTTTCCTAGTAATGTAATGCCCCTTTAACATATGCTACAACAGCCCACACTCCGCATTGTCTTAATCCGGCGGCGGCCCTGAGTATAATGTAGTCTCTTTTTTACTTTGTTTACAAATAGGAAAAATAGCAATTTACAAAAAACACTTCTTTTTTTAATTATAAACGATTAAAATGTAATATTTAATAAAAACTTTTTATTATTTTTTATTAGATAAAGTATTACAATTTATAATCCAGATAGCCATTTTGTAGCCATTTACAATTGGGTAGCCAACCGAAAAGCTGTATGAATTAGCCACTAATCTAGCCACTTTCAGAATCTACTCAATTTCAGAAAAATAGCATATTTTGAAAAATCTAGCCACTTTAAGCCATTCAAATAGCCAATTCAAAATGATCGTCCAAGAAATCCAAGAAAATCCATAGATTGACCAAAAATGTGTTCCTTTTTTGATGGTGATTATTGTAAAATGGATCAATGCTATTCACTCATTTTTAAAGTGTAAAATGTTGTTTTTGTTTACGTTTTACTAATTTATTTTTGAAAAGCATTTTTTGCCACAATAAACACCATAAAACCTTTTATTATTTTTATTAGATGAAGTATTGAAAGCGTTTTTTAATTAATTTTGACTCCTGTTTTTACCTTCATCTTTGTAAAAAGACAATTAAAAATGAATAAAAATCTTAAAATTTATTCTAGATAATAAATAGATTGCAATTTTTGATAACGTTTTTGTCTTTATTTGTTTCTATGTTTACTTCTGTTAATTACTGTTAGATTACGATTTAAAGACTAATATAGCCTTAATACTTATTGCTTTTATAACAAGTTTTCTGCTTTCATTTGTTCCATAATACGTTAGTAGCAGCAGCCGCATAAGCCAGCATAATCGGTTACCTCCCTTTGATATCTAGTTTACGAACCCGAAACAAACCTCTCTTATTCTTATTTTGACATTGTATTTTAAGTGTGAAAGAAAAAGAGCGAATCTGATTTTAGTAAATTGTTCAGAGAAATTCATTACAATTTATAACCCGGATAGCCATTTTGTATTCATTCTATAGCCATTTATAACCTTGGTAGCCATTTTATAGCCAACCGAAATAGAACATTACCATCGTTTTCATTTACAATGTAACTATAATGATAAAGTGGGCACATACTTTCCACCATTTTTACGAAAGTACAGACGCAGGTACGGCTCACATGAGTTATATAATTCAAAAAATTTAATTCTTTGGGGGTTGGGTTTGATGGTATTAAAGAAAGTAACTGGAAAAAGAGAACTTAATTCATGTAAACTGTACCTCTGTAAAAATGGCATTGAAAATAGAACTCCCCCCCCCCTTGTGAAACCTTTAGAAAAAATTTATTTTACTATGAAATTAAAAGCCTGTCTTTTGGTTGTAGGGAGTGAGTTTATAAGTGTAAATCAGCTTCTGCTAATCCATGAAGTCTTCATAGCCGATTGGTAAAAGCAGCTAGGTGTAAACTAGTCTCCCTCTGGCAATGAGGGTGTGAGTTGGATTCTCACCGAAGGCTTACTCTGTTATTCGTTGCCATAGAAACATTGGCCCGAATTAATAAGTTGTATGAAACCAACTAAAAATTAAGATGATGGTAAAAACCAGTCAAATTTAATAAAAGTGGTGTGTTACAATACTTCATCCAATAATAATAAAGATTGATTTATAAAATAGACTACTAGGTCTCATATGTAAAACAACATAAATATGGCACAGAGAGTCAGTTGTAGGGACTGAGGTTATAAGTGTAAATCAGCTTCTGCTAATCGATGAAGTCTTTGTAGCTGATAAAAAATGCAGCTAAAAAGATTTTCTAACACCAGTGGAAGTCTGAATTTGTAGTTTATGGCTGTGTCCTTTGGTTTTATTGCAGATAGATGAAGTCAACATTTTCTTATCAGCGCATTTTGAGCAATGAACGTCAGTATCCACTCTATGTTGTTCTGGATTCTATAGACCTCTAGTAGGTCAGCATTTTTTCTTCTGTATTCAAGGGTCTCTAGATTAAGTTGTTTTAATCTTTCAGTGTAAGATGTACCTCCTAGCCTCGATGAAAAAACAGATGTGACGTGTCTAGTCCAATACAAGCATAAAAAAGAATGTTTGCTTGGTATAAGTATTCTTTCCTTTCTCCATAAATAGTGGAATAACTAAAGCGTTGGTTAAAGCGTCTGACTGTTGAGTCATCTGTAGGTTGTGGGTTCAATCCCAGGCAGGAGCACCACAACTGAAAAATAACCACGAAATAATTTCTAGGACATGGATAGTGGAATGAGGACAGTATACCCCCGTGGATCAAATAAAGGGTTCAGTTCAATAGTTCCGGTAAGTTACCGACAAAACATGACACCTGAAGAAGGCTGGAGGGTACATCGGCCGAAACGTTGTGGAAATGACAACCAAGATGAGGATCTCAGTCCGAACAATAGTATCTGGAATAATGCTGTTAATTATTACTTACTGAATTTTCCAAACTAGTGTGCTCATTTTGGTTGTTTTTACCACAATGTTTTGGTCGTTGTACCCTTCGGCCTTCTTCAGATGTGACCTTCGCGGAATGTCGATCTGGACTCTTTATTCAATCCAGGGGGGGGGGAGATTGTTCTCGTTCCATTATCCATTTTAGGCGGGGGGCAGTGTTGCCTGTTTCTCAGCACTACTCCAACCAGGGATTGAATCTGCACCAAATTGACTGAAGAAACACTGATATGGATAAATGCTGTTAACCTTGCTGTTTTCCTCTGTAAATTTTGGAGTAATCCATTGAGGTTGCAGCAAGGGACGTAACTCACATTTCGGTGTGTCAGTCAGACATCTAGCCCATCTAAAAATCTTCTGGAATCATCTGTTGAGGTTGCAGCTTCAGTCAAATATTTATTCAAACTGATTTGCTTTTAAAATATTCCCGAAGAGAATCTTTGGTTTGACATTGTCTAAAAATGGCAATATTTTTTTTAATGACTGGCTTGAATAATGGTATTTTTAGAGTGAGAAAAACATTATTGGAAGAACAATATCTTACTAATCTACCCAATTTTAGCCATTTCTAAAGCCAGTCATTGAAAAGTCTAGCCATTTTTAAAGCCATATCTTCTGGCCTGTTACACCCAAAAATTGTTGAGGTTGCAGTTTTAGCCAAATATTTGTTCAAATTATTTGCTTGTAAAATATTCCACCAATGACCTAAGATTTTGTTGATGTCCAAAAAAGCAAATGTCTTAATTTAATTTTATATTAATAGTAATTTACATGTAATCTGAATAAACATGTTTTCATGTGCTCAAGTATTTCATCTTTTCTTAAACACTAACGATTTTGTTTTTTGGTTTTTTACAGACGTTCTGACATGAAAAGAAAATTTATATTTAAAATCATTTTTCAAAATTGTGAAATTCACTGGATGAAATTTTAATGGAGACATAACAGCAGAAAACCTGGTAAAATTATTATTATCCATGTAAAATTTGTGGATGTAGTTTTTCCACAAGTTCAACATAAAAAAAACACATGTGAGAAAACACACTGAACAGAAATTATAATTTTGTGAAGTGTGTGGATCTATATTTTCAAAGAAAATACACATTTGAAAAACCAAAGAGAAACCATATTCTTATGAAGTGTATGTATCTTCCTTTCCAGATACATCACATCCTTTTGATGTGTGTATCTTTGTTTCCTCAGAAACCAGGTTTGAATAAACATGCATACACACACAGTAAAGAAACCACATTCTTGTGTTGTATGTGGATCTTCATTTACACAGACATCAACTTTGAAAGTACATATGCGAACGCACACTGGGGAAAAACCATATTCTTGTGAAGTGTGTGGCTCTTCGTTTTCCCAGAAAGCACATTTGGTGGAGCATATTCGAAGACACACTGGAGAGAAACCACATTCTTGTGAAGTGTGCGGATCTTCCTTTACAACCAAATCAGGTTTGAAGAATCATGTACGAAAACATACGGGAGAGAAACCATATACTTGTGATGTGTGTGGATCTGCTTTTACACACACAAACAGTTTGGTGGTACATAGGCAGAAACATTTTGGAGGGAAACCGTATTCTTGTGATGTGTGTGGATCTTCCTTTTCACAAAAATCATATTTGGTGGAACACACTCGAATGCACAGTGGTGAGAAACCATATTCTTGCGAAATGTGTGCATCTTCTTTTCCAAGGAAACAAGATTTGAAGAAACATATGTATAAACACACTGGAGAGAAACCATATTCTTGTGATGTATGTGGATATTCCTGTACAGAAACATCAAGTTTGAAAATGCATATGCGAACACACACTGGAGAGAAACCATATTCTTGTAAAGTGTGTGATTCTTCATTTTCCCAGAATGCACATTTGGTGGAGCATATTCGAACACACACTGGAGAGAAACCACATTCTTGTGAAGTGTGTGGATCTTCCTTTACAACCAAATCACGTTTGAAGAATCATGTACGAAAACACACAGGAGAGAAACCATATACTTGTGATGTGTGTGGAACTGCCTTTACACACACAAACAGTTTGGTGGTACATAGGCAGAAACACTTTGGAGGGAAACCGTATTCTTGTAATGTGTGTGGATCTTCCTTTTCACAAAAATCATATTTGGTGGAACACACTCGAATGCATACTGGTGAGAAACCATATTCTTGCGAAGTGTGCAGTTCTTCCTTTCCCAGGAAACAAGATTTGAAGAAACATATGTATAAACACACTGGAGAGAAACCATATTCTTGTGATGTGTGTGGATATTCTTGTACACAGACATCAAGTTTGAAAATACATATGCGAACACACACTGGAGAGAAACCATTTTCTTGTCAAGTGTGTGGATCTTCGTTTTCACAGAAAGCACATTTGTGGGAGCATATTCAAAGACACACTGGGGAGAAACCGCATTCTTGTGAAGTGTGCAGATCTTCGTTTTCAACCAAATCAGGTTTGAAGAAACATATGTGTACACACACTGGAGAGAAACCATATTCTTGCGAAGTGTGTGGATCTTCCTTTCCAAGGAAACAAGATTTGAAGAAACATATGTATAAACACACAGGCGAGAAACCATATTCTTGTGATGTATGTGGATATTCCTTTTCACAAAAATCAAATTTGGTGGACCACACTCAAATGCACACTGGTGAGAAACCACATTCTTGTGAAGTGTGTGGATCTTCCTTTACAACCAAATCAGGTTTGAAGAAACATACACGAAAACACACAGGAGAGAAACCATATTCTTGTGATGTGTGTGGATCTTCCTTTATACAGATGTCAAGATTGAAAATTCATATGCGAACACACACTGGAGAGAAACCATATTATTGTGAAGTGTGTGGCTCTTCGTTTTCACAGAAAGCACATTTGGTGGAGCATATTCAAAGACACACTGACAAGAAACCACATTCTTGTGAAGAGTGCAGATCTTCCTTTTCAACCAAATCAGATTTGAAGAAACATATGTGTACACACACTGGGAGAAATCATATTCTTGCAAAGTGAGTAGATCTTCCTTTCCAAGGAAACAAGATTTGAAGAAATATTTGTATAAACACACAGGAGAGAAACCTTATTTTTGTGATGTGTGTGGATCTTCATTTATACAGATTTAAAAATAAATATCCGAACACACACTGGAGAGAAACCATATTCTTGTGAAGTGTGGATCTTTCTATTCACAGAAGAATAGGTTAACAGGGGCAAACACACACTGGAGAGAAACAATCATTTTTTGAATCCGGTCAAATTTAGTTCTCCCCTTGCAAAGACATGTTGGAGATAAAATATGATCTTTAGGTAACTTATAAATTTAAATTTGCCAACATATGTAGAGGTGTCCTCCATTATAATGTGGGTGTTGGGTTCCAAAAAAAGCCAACCAACATTAGAATCGAGCTGTGAATCCCAGGGTTGCCAATTTAGCTAATTTGGAGTGATATAACAGTTTTAAAATGTTAGCTATACAATGGCTAACTTTAGAAATATGGCTACTTCTCTTCAACTTCTTAGCTAGATGAGTTTATGGTAAGAAGCATTATACTAAAATACTAAGCTTTTAATTTTATTATAACCTTAATAGCCGATATCAATATGTTGTTTAGAACCATCAGCACTACTTAGTCTTTTGTTTTTTCATGACATAATTAAAATAAATAAAATTACATTGTTTCTTTGACTACAAATAAATTTTTATTTTGGTACACTGTCGTTTTAATTAAGTTTTGAGGCGCATCCATATATTTTCTATATTCTTATTTTTTTTCAATTACCCATTGACATCTGTAACATTAAGATATTAACAAGTTTTAAATAAAAAATAAAAACTTTCTTGTTTTGTGACTTTTATACTTATATGAACTTGTTAAATAGATACTCCTGCCTTGTGTTATGTAAATAGCTTAATTAACAAAGTTGCATTTTCTTTAAATATTGACCATACAATGATACTCTTCTTTAGCAGGCCTTATATTTTACAGCAATGATTATACGGGTTTTCAAGCATTTTTGTCCAGTGGGGACTTGGGTATTGAGGTTCCCGAGAAAGGGCGCTTTGTATAAGTGTACTTATATTATTATTATCTTTGAAAATCCTCATTTTGACATAAAATTGTGAGAAGCATTATTTTGTGATTTGTGTGAAACTGCATTTTCACATATTTTTCTCATCTGAATTTTGTTGGGATGTTTTAACCATTGTATATTGTATAGTTGGACTATTTTTATAGTCTATGTTCATTTATTCCACAATGTTTCGGCAGAGTACCTTTGGGTGGTGTTACTTCCTGGAATGCATCCTTGCATTCTACCTGATGCATGACATCTGTTAGAAACCATCAACCAAAACTGTCAACATAGGTTTCTTTAGTTTTCAAGTTGGTCTGACTGGCTAGCTATGTATGAGTATATCCTGCATACAGGCCACACCAATGGAGCTAAACCAGACCTGTTTTTTTTCCTTTTCCTTTTTTTCAAAATATTCTTATACTAAAAAATGTGAGAAACTGGATATACAAGATGGAATCTGAATGTAGTGCGTTTTTTGCATAGAATCTTGAAAAAGAAACACGTGGTGGAGCTCTACATCGAGATATCTTCAATCATGCAAACACAGAATTTTTTCCGAAGACAGGTCAAAATCCAGCTTGTGTAACAGTTGAACATTAGTGACTTTGTGAAGCGATGTGATTTCTTGACAAATGAACTGACGATGCCAATTTCACAGTCATTGTGACAGATTAGGCACACTTTGATTTGAATGTGAATAAGCAAAACTGCAGGTTTTGGTCACAAGAGAATCCCAAGACACTGCATCAGAAATGACTGCATCCCGTCAAAATGACACAGTGTGGTGTGGTGCTGCTAGTATTTACATCATTGGTCTATATTTCTTTGAGGAGGACAAACAGACTGTAACTGTAAACATGTTGCAGCACATTTTCATTCTTGAAATGGAGCGAAGGAAGATTGTGACTGAAGACGTGTGGTTTCAACAAGATGGAGATTTCTGCGGTAACAGTTTGCAGATAGAATAATCTCTCAGTTTAGTCAGATCACCTGGCCACTACCACGCACTCCAGATTTAACACCTCCCAGTTTCTTCCTGAAGGGTGTAATGGATACATATCACATATATGTATTTTGCACTCACACACCCCGGTCATTGAGTGGAATCGTTGACACATATTTCTACGAAACACCCAGGTTTTAGATTTTCCTAGAACCAAATTATCCGTCACAAGTACACTCTCAGATAACCGACTTACAGGACATGAAAATATGCCACTTGATTCAAAATTTGATATGTATTGTAGACTAAATATCTAGGAAAACTGTGTGTCTTGTCTATACCTATTTTACCTTAGAAGATTGAAAACAATCACTCCGAAAAGACAACATTTACACCAGCCACATACCTTCCACTTACCTATTTCATTCTTCATCCATCTTGGTTTTGTTGCCTGCATAACTAAGATCGGTCCAATCTTCAATTACGTACGTACACATTCATACATACATATACACTGTTTCTTACATACACGCTAACAACGAAAGACTTTTTAAGTAGTCCACCAAACTTTACAAGTATTTTTTAACCGTATTGATAATATGCATATCTCAAATAAATACACTTTGATTTATGTTATAATATATTTGCATTTATTATTTGGATGCAACATTGCCACATGCATTATTACTTTTACTGCAGGATCACACAGAGAAAGAAAGATACATACAATCTTTCTTACATACATCGCTAACCATACCCCTTCTATATCTCCTATCATCAGCACCCTAACACACAGTCAATAAAGCTATTGCTCTATCTATATCTCCTATCAAGCAGCATCCTATCTATATTTCTTATAGCAACCTGACCCTTACTACTAATGCTATTACTGCTACTACAGCTAAGAGCTTACTCTACACTCATTTGTTATTGTTAATATATATATAATGCGAACACTTTATTATAACTAATAACATTCTACATTATAAGGGCCAAATTCATAAGAAACGTCCAACATCTATCGATCAATTGAAGGCAGACATCCATTCATTTGATCAAGAGACATTGCATGCACTAATAAACAATATGCTGATCCATTGTCGTGAATGCAAAATGGGGCCCCACTTGTCTGATGTAATTTTTAAGAAATAAAGAATAAGAATTAAAGCATTTAGTTGGCCTTGTGGTGATGTATATATATTTTGCTTTGAAAGTTTCTCTTAGATCCATTGTGTATGCATGCCATATTTGGTTGGGTGAATCAGACTTATTGTATTATATGGAAATCAGATCATTATTATTGGTGTGAGAGCGAATGCTGACCCCACAATTCGATCATTGTAAAATTGGTTGGGCGAATCAGACTGTTAAGTATTTTTATTTTGGTTAATTTTGTTGATGAGGCTCTGAAGTTACAGCCCTTGTTTTTTTAGTTGTTTCGAGTTACGGCCCTTAAACCAAGCTAGTTCATTTTCTTTACAGATGGTGTCAGTGTGAACGATTATAATAACATTTGTGTTTTTGTTTATATTATATTGAATTGACCTCAAATGATTTATGGATATTTGGTGTGTTTAACAATTTTGCACAGGAGTGGAAGGACTACATTGAATCAAGTTAACAGTCCGGACACTATCAAAATAGGTGTCCACCATCTTGTTTAGTTTTGTTCGGTAAATTTGATGACTAGTTTTTGTAACATTTGAAACAATCCTAACAGGAATTGTGGATTCACCTTGCCCAGATATTTAATCAAAGATGAAGGTAAAAAAAGGAGTCAAAATTAATTTTAAAAATGCTTTCAATACTTCATCTAATAAAATAATAAAAAGTTTTAAGGTGTTTATTGCAGAAAAAAATGCTTTTCAAAAATAAATTACTAAAACGTAAACAAAACCGAAATTTTACACTTTAAAAATGAGTGAATAGCATTGATCCATTTTACAATAATCACCAGCAAAAAAGGAACACATTTTTGGACAATCTTTGGATTGACGCGATTTCTTGGATGACCATTTTGAATAGCTAAAACTGGCTAGATTTGTCAAAATATGCCTGAAATTGGGTAGATTCCATTTCCAGGTAACTGTATATGCTCCAACAACCCATACAAAGGCTCCAAAAAGTATAAATAATCAACGTATTCATAAGATATTAATGTTCACAAATAACATTTGAATAACGATTGAAACCGTTCTTTTTATTTATATATATATATGAAATCAAATGATGGATAATTTTTA
>VCCN01003229.1:228739-243098 GCA_006491835.1 Architeuthis dux
TTTGACATAAAAATAATTATTATTATTAGCCTTTACTGGTTTGACCATGTGTTTTTTCAAAAGGCAATGAAAACCACTGCTATACTGGGCTTATTTATAGTGTGTATTCTGGTAGGTCCGCCCCAGTGTCATTGGTTGGTCATCATAATGTACTGTTCGTAATTTGATATCTGTATTGGGATCACAGCTATATCCTGGTTTAAATTGTAGATCTCCAATGGGGATTATAGTTTTTGCCAAGTGCTTGCTATTTGAATGTAGTTTATGAGATGGGGGAGTGGGGATCCTGATTTTATGCTTTGGGTATATTTTTATATTAAGTGTGTGTTATTAAATTGAGATTGAATTAAATTTGTTTATTAGGTTGGCATTTGCTAGTGATTATTGAGGAATTAATTAGAATGTGTGTCTCTTTTTAGGATGTGGATGTCTAGTTGTATTTCTTTGAAGAGAGAAAATTGTATGCTAACCCTATGCTTTATGCTGGTACACAAAAGTTAGCATACCATTTTCCCTTGCACAACGCTTGAAGACAATAATATCCCAACAGGTAACACTAAATCTAAGATTCATAGTACAAGAATTTCTACTCAAACAAGACTACCTCTATTCTTAATTAAATCTGGAATTGAAAAGGCCACAACATTAGATAGACCACAATTACTAGTACTAAACCTAACAAAACATACAGTATCCCTTTCTTTAACACACACAACCCTTTAAACCCTAACATCTTCAAAGAAATACAACTAGACATCTGCATCCTAAAAAGAGACACACATATGAACAACATTCTAATTAATTCCTCAATAATCACTAGCAAACGCCAACCCCCAAATTTGAAAAAAATACTTACAAGAGCCACTTATTTAGTTACATTAATTTGTACTTACTTTTTCTGTCTTCTTCTTTTTACTAATTTTTGTCTTTCTATGGCAATGCAACATTAGAGAAAATGAAGAAGAAACGCATCACTTTTTGCGACTGAAAGAAAGAAAAAAATAGATATTTACCAGTTTAGTTTGGGCAAAAGCCCACAAGTATAGGGCACCCAGTGAGGACCGTATTCATCTACTCAGTAGCATTCGTCTGTTGTTCGATTAACTCTCTGAGACATCTTCATCTGTTAAAGAGCAAACCTCAAGGTGGTAATACCAAGATGACTGCCTAAAAGATTTTCATATAATTTCTTGGTAATTCTTATTTCTAATGAGAGATCTATCTTCCCACACAATATCTCTGAAAGAACTCAATGAATTTCAATGAAAATTTGTGCGAGTGTGGAAAATGGGGTAGGGAAGCATTGGTTAAATGGATAATAAGGTATAAAAGAAGTGATTTGGAGCAGATCCATGCACAATTACCTCCCCTGCGTCGTTCACAGCACATACAATCCCCCAAAATTCATATCTCTACACGATATCACAAACAGTTCTTGATTAATTTCATTTAAATTTGGTGGAAGGGTGGGCAATAGGTTACGAAAGAAGTGTTTAAATTTTAGGGTGGATCCATGCTCAATTATTTCTCCTGACAATGACGTCGCCAGGGGTATGCTCTCTGAGTGCTTTCTAGTTTTATTGTATTTTATAGATACTGAACAGAAACATTTTCATGGTACCCATACTTATTTTCTTCATATTATTTCACAAAGTCAGAACTGAAAAATTGAAAACAAAAGATGAATAGAATTGTTAGTAAATATAGGCTTAGTTCATCACATTCAATAATATAGGCGAATCATAATGAATAATATTAGTACAAAAAGATCAAAATTCTAGATATCCTGGGAAGAGTTGCGTAGGATAGGGGGGGGGGTTGCACCATGAGTTACCACCCTTGGTGACACCAACCATAGGCCTGCCACTGTATAGCAAACAAACCTGCACCAGAATTGATATGCAAATCAATCACCATTATATATATTACCTACATCTGCCGAGGTGACCTGGTGCATTGGTAAGAAGTTGGACTGCAGGCCCAGAGGTCTGGTTTCAATCCTGGCTCGAGGCACCAAGGTACTTATAGTCAGTAGCCACACTGATGAGTCGTAAGACGACGAAACAGCGCTGTATGTGGATTTGACAATATAAATATGTATTTACATATATATTTCATGTATGACACACTTATGCATCAATATCCATGTAGACCTTAGTCATGATCTGAAGAGAGCTGGTGCGATTATTAATGGGAATCAATTTTAATGGTTCATTACAAGATAAGATGAAAGTAAAAAAAAAAATAATGATTTACAATCTTCCTCTAATAAAAAATAAATAAAATAATTGCTTTTATAAACAATTTTTACAATAAAAAAATCAATTAAAACTCATGGGTTATCCTTGCAAATCAGGTTCAAAAATAAAAATTGAAAAATTTATCTCCCTTAGGGAAAAAAATGGCTGGATTTATTAATTTCCAGCTAAGTTTATAGCTAAAACTGTTAAGTATGAAGGTTCCTGAAATTCATACAAAGGCTCCAAAAGATAGGAAGAAGAGATTGGATTGTCCAAACAAAAGTTGGTATCTTATTTGTTATTAGCCGATTTTGATCTCAATCTAATCTAATTCTGTTGACAGTTTCTAATTTAAAAATTTGGCTTTCTTGGACCCCAACGTATTAGTTTGCACTATCCCTGATAATAATGATCTAGAATTTCCATCTATTTCTATATAATACTAAAAATCTAATTCACCCAACCAAATATGGCACGCATACTCAATGGACCTAGGGGGAGGTTTTAAAATAAAATATATATGAAACCACAAGGCCAACAATTAATAAAAGAGATAGCTACTATATACAGTACATGACTGGAAAGCAAATGAATCAGAGATTTTACTGTGATATAAACGCTTTATTTCTTAGTAATATTAGAATGTATTAAACTACTTAATATTCATTATTTTTATTAGATGAAGTATTATGAATCATTATTTTTATTTTTCATTTTTATGGTTACTTTTCCCCTTCTTCATCTGAATTTATTAGTTACTTTTTATTGCTACTTTTGCACAAACCGATTACTCTTCGACAGTGAGCAGCAGCTAACAAATTCAGATGAAGCTAAAAAGTAGTCATAAAATTAAAAATAATCATTTATAAAATTTCATCTAAGAAAAATAAACATGTACTTCAATTCTTATTCTTTATTTCTGAAGAGTCAGATTTTACAACACTCGATTTTCAGTTGAACCACTTCTTTTTCTGACACTCATCACTTTACCCGGTGCCTTAAATTGTTCCAGTAGATCCCAAATATGCTGTATATGTGTTCAAAATCCACATATGATTTTCCCTTTTGCAAAGATTTGTGGGGTCAGCGTTCACTCTCACCTCAATAATAATGATCGGATTTTCATCTATTTCTATATAATACTAAAAGTCTGTGTCAAAGGACACTCACTTATTGTATGGGGAGATTTAATATCTGGCCAAGATGAACCCACAATTCCTGTTAGAATTGTTTCAAACGTTACAAAAACTAGTTATCAAATTTACCGAACAAAACTAAACAAGATGGCGGACACCTACTTTGATAGTGTCCGGACTGTTAACTTGATTCAATATAGTCCTTCTACTCCTGTGCAAAATGTCCTCCCTTCCCTCATACACTGGAAAGCTTATCTACCAAGGGAGGCAACTCATGGTTAACCATGATTGGCTAACAACCCAGCACCACAATGGATATGCAAATCAATCACCAATGCATTGGCAAGCACCATCTACCCTGAAGCCTTCATTAACTCCAAACAGTCAATTATCATTATTAATCACACCAAATATCCATAAGTTCTTTATAATATAATATAAACAAAAACACAAATGTTATTATAATCGTTCACACTGACACCATCTGTAAAGAAAATGAACTAGCTTGGTTCAAGGGCCGTAACTCAAAACAACTAAAAAAACAAGGGCTGTAACTTCAGAGTCTGATTCGCCCAACCAATTTTACAATGATTGAATTGTGGGGGTCAGCGTTAGCTCTCACACTGATAATAATGATCTGATTTCCATCTATTTCTATATAATAAGTCTGATTCACCCAACCAAATTTGGCATACATAAACAATGGACCTAGGGGAAGGTGTAAAAAGTAGAAGTAAAATATATACACCACCACAAGGCCAACTAAATGCTTTAATTCTTATTCTTTATTTCTTAAAGATTACATCAGACAAATGGGCTCCATTTGAATTCTTGCATTCACAACAGTGGATCAACATATTGTTTATTAGCGCATGCAATGTCTCTTGATCAAATGAGTGGATGTCTGCCTACAATTGATCGATAGATGTTGGACATTTCTTATGAAATTGGCCATTTGGGAAGAAATCAGGAAGCTTTAAATCTGGAGAGCGTGGTGGTGGCCAGGTGATCTGACTAAACCGAGAGATTATTCTATCTGCAAACTGTTGCCGTAGAAAGTCCATAACAATCCTTGCTGTGTGGCAAGTGGTTCCATCTTGCTGAAACCACATGTCTTCAGTCACAATGTTCCTTCGCTCCGTTTCAGGAATGAAAAAGTGGTGCAAATGTGATAACATTCCGTGTTTACAGTTACAGTCTGTTTGTCATCCTCAAAGAAATATGCACCAATAATGTAAACACTAGCAACACCACACTGTGTCACTTTGATGGGATGCAGTCGTCTCTGATGCAATGTCTTGGGATTCTCGTGACCAAAACCTGCAGTTTTGCTTATTCACATTACCTGTCAAAACAAAGTGTGCCTAATCTGTCACAATGACCTTGTTTTTGAAATTGGCATCGTCATTTCATTTGTCAAGAACTGTTGCACAACCTGGATTTTTCTTCAGAAAAAACGCTGTGTTCGAATAATTGAAGATGTCTCGATGTAGAGCTCCACCACGTGTTTCTTTTTCAAGATCCCACGCAAAAAACGCACTACATTCAGATTCCAGGAATTTTGGGGTAGCATCTTGCATATTCAGTTCCTCACATTTTTTAGCATAGGAATATTAAGGAAAAAAAAAAGATCTGATTGTTAATTTTCAGCCCTTTAGCTCCATTTGTGGCCTGTACGCATGATATTCTCATACATAGCTAGCCATCAAGACCAACTTGAAAACTAAACCTCTATTGACAGTTTTGGTTGATGCTTTCTAAAAGATGTTATGCGTCAGGTAGAAAACAAGGATGCGTTCCAGGAAGTAACTCCACATTCAAAAATAAAGAACACCCAAAGAAGACTGGAGGGTACTCTGCTGAAACGTTGTGAAATAAATGAATATAGACTATAAAGATAGTCCAACTATACAATATACAATGATTAAAACATCCTAACAAAAATATGTGAAAACGCAGTTTCTCACACATGTACGTCAAAATGGGCATTTTCAAAGATAATAATAATATATGTACCTATACAAAGCACCCTTTCTCAGGAACCTCAAAATTCAAGTCCCCACTGGACAAAAGCGCTTGAAAACCTGTGTAATCATTGCAGTAAAATATAAGGCCTGCTAAAGAATGTATGATCAATATTTAAAGAAATGCAACTTGTTAATAAACCTATTTACTGAATTCATATAAGTATAAAAGTCACGAAACAAGAAAGTTTTAAAAATTTTTTATTTAAAACTTGGGTACCATATAGTTGAAATTCCTGCGCTCATGAGTCGTGTTCATAAAAACAAGTTCTAAAGTCAAACTCTCTGAATCTTGGATGTTAATAAGAGCACAAAGTTGATAGGGTGAAAATGCAAACCTTCAAATGTTGAAATTAAAACTTTAGACACTATTCTTTCTTCTATCCTAAGCCAATGAAAGATGAACTCACTGAAAAGAAATTTTAAAAAGAGAATCACTTGAGAACTGAAGAAACCTATGTTGACAGTTTCTAATATACATTTCTCAAATTAAAGAATCAGACTTACACAATAAAATGGTTATCTTTGCTTATCTGGGGTTTTAAAAATGGTTAGTTATAAAATAGCTAATTCCGTTTAACTTTAGCAATATTGTTTAGTGTTACTGGCAGGTAGGGTGGGGTAGGAATTTTTAATTATAAGAAGCAAGGCAAAACAATCATTGCCTCACAAAAAACAATTTTATTTTCAGTCAAAGAAGAAACAATGTAATTTTATATTTAAGGAAAAAATAAGGATGTAGAAAATATTTGGATGCACCTCAAAAGTTAATTAAAAAAACTGAAAAGAAATCTATTTTAAGTCAAAGAAGAAACAATGTAATTAAATTTAGTTATATCACAAAAAAACAAAAGATTAAGTAGTGCTGATGGTTCTAAACAACATATTGATATTGGCTATTAAGGTTATAATAAAATTAAAAGCTTAGTATTTTGGTATAATGCTTCTTACCATAAAAGCCTGGTACTCGCTGCTCGATTCTAACATGGTTGGCTTTGGGTAGGGGACACCTGTATAATTGGGGACACCTGTACATCTCGGATGTTAATAAGAGCACAGAGTTCATAGGGGCACACATCATGCAAACATTTCAATGTTGTAATTAAAACTTTAGACACTATTCTTTCTATCCTAAGCCAATGAAAAGAAATTTTAAGAAAAGAATCACTTGAAAACTGAAGAAACCTATGTTGACAGTTACGGTTTGGTTAATGGTTTCTAATATACATTTCTCAAAAAGAAATTTCAGATTAAAGAATCAGACTTACACACTAAAATGGTTATCTTTGCTGATCTGGGGTTTTAAAAACGGTTAGCTATAAAATGGCTTATTCCGTACTATTGGCGGGTAGAGTGGGGTAGGGTTAGGAATTTTTAATTATAAGAAGCGAGGCAAAACAATCATTGCATAACGAAAAACAATTTTATAAAAGAAACAATGTAATTTATTTTAATTATATAATTTAAGGAAAAAAATAAGAATATTGAAAATATTTGGATGCGCCTCAAAAGTTAATTAAAACGACAGTGTACCGAAAAAACATCTATTTTAAGTCAAAGAAGAAACAATGTCATTTTATTTATTTTAATTATGTCACAAAAAACAAAGTAGTGTTGATGGTTCTAAACAACATATTGATATCGGCTATTAAGGTTATAATAAAATTAAAAGCTTACTATTTTGGTATAATGCTTCTTAACATAAACTCATCTAGCTAAGAAGTTAAATGGAAGTAGCCATATTTCTAAAGTTAGCCATTTTATAGCTAACATATTAAAACCTCAGATGAGAAAGAATAACCCGGTAAAATAATATTTCTCCATGATACAGGACACCATCGTTATATCACAGTAACGAGAATGAACCCAAAAGTATTTATCTAGGTCCAAAATAGCTAAATTGGCAACATTGGTTGTTGCCACTCGATTCTAACGTGATTGGCATTTTTGGACACCAACACCCGAATTATAATGGGGGACACCTGTACAGGTATTGGCAAATTGAAATTCATCATATTTCATCTCCAAGTGTAGATCCAAATTTGACCTGATTCAAAATACAGATACGTTCAAAAGATTATGATTTTTCCCCATGTTAAACTAAACTATTCTTCTCTTAATGGAAAGATCCTACCGCTTCACAAGAATATTGTTTCTATCCAGTGTGTTCGCACACAAACTTTCAATACACATCACAAGAATACAGTTTCTCTCCAGAGATGGGTTTGATTAAGTTGTACAAATCCTGATCTTGGAGATGCTGATCATCACTCAGCACAAGAAAATGGTTTCTCTCCAGTGCGTTTCTGCCTATGAACCCACAAATTTGACGACTGCATATCACAAATATTTGGTTTCTCCCCCGTGTGTGTTTGCATGTTTCTTCATAGCTGATTTGGTTGTAAACGAAAATCTGCACATTTCACAAGAATACGGTTTCTCTCCAGTGTGTGTTCGCATATGTACTTTTAAATTAGACATTTGTATAAAGGAAGATCCACACACATCACAAGAATAAGGTTTCACACCTGTGTGTTTATACATATGTCTGTTCAAATCTTGTTTCCTTGGAAAGGAAGATTCGCATTCTTCACATGAATATGGTTTCTCTCCAGTGTGTGTACACATATGTTTCTTCAAATTTGATTTGGTTGAAAAGGAAGATCCGCACACATCACAAGAATATGGTTTCTCTCCAGTGTGACTTTGAATATGCTGCACCAAATGTGCTTTCTGGGAAAACGAAGAGTCACACACTTCACAAGAATATGGTTTCTCTCCGGTATGTGTTCGCCAATGTAATTTCAAAACATGCTTATGTGAAAAGGAAGATCCACACACATCACAAAAATGTGGTTTCTCTCTAGTGTGAGTTTTGGTGTGTCCCACCAAATATGATTTTTGCGAAAACGAAGATCCACACATATCACAAGAATACGGTTTCACACCAGTGTGTGTTCGCCTATGAACCACCAAACTTGATGAATGTGTGAAGGAACATCCACACATATCACAAAGATATGGTTTCTCTCCTGTGTGTGTCTGCTTATGTTTCTTCAAAGATGATTTGGTTGTGAAAGAAGACCTGCACACTTCACAAGAATATGGCTTTTCTCCAGTGTGACTTTTCATATGCTCTACCAAATATGATTTCTGTGAAAACGAAGAGCCACACACTTCACAAGAATATGGTTTCTCTCCTGTATGTGTTCGCCAATGTACTTTCAAACTATACTTGTGTGAAAAGGAAGATCCACATACATCACAAAAATGTGTTTTCTCTCCAGTGTGACTTCGAGTGTGTTCCACCAAATATGATTTTTGCAAAAACGAAGATCCACACACATCACAAGAATAGGGTTTCTCTCCAGTGTGTTTCCGCTTATGAACCACCAAACTTGCTGTGTGTGTAAAGGCAGATCCACACACATCACAAATATATGGTTTCTCTCCTGAGTGTGTCCGCTTATGTTTCTTCAAATATGATTTGGTTGTAAAGGAAGATCTGCACACATCACATGAATATGGTTTCTCACCAGTGTGTGTCCGCTTATGAACCACCAAACTTGATGTATGTGTAAAGGAACATCCACAGATATCACAAAGATATGGTTTCTCTCCTGTGTGTGTCCGCTTATGTTTCTTCAAATATGATTTGGTTCTGAAAGAAGATCTGCACACTTCACACGAATATGGTTTCTCTCCAGTGTGACTTTGAATATGCTCTACCAAATGTGATTTCTGAGAAAACGAAGAGCCACACACTTCACAAGAATATGGTTTCTCTCTGGTATGTGTTCGCCAATGTACTTTCAAACTATGCTTGCGTGAAAAGGAAGATCCACACACATCACAAAAATGTGGTTTGTCTCCAGTGTGAGTTCGAGTGTGTTCCACCAAACATGATTTTTGCGAAAACGAAGATCCACACACATCACAAGAATATGGTTTCCCACCGAAGTGTTTCTGCCTATGTACCACCAAACTGTTTCTGTGTGTAAAGGCAGATCCACATACATCGCAAGCATATGGTTTCTCTCCCGTGTGTTTTCGTACATGACTCTTCAAAGCTGATTTGGTTGTAAAAGAAGATCCACACACTTCACAAGAATGTGGTTTCTCTCCAGTGTGTCTTTGAATATGCTCCACCAAATTTGGTTTCTGGGAAAACGAAGAGCCACACACTTCACAAGAATATGGTTTCTCTCCAGTGTGTGTTCGCATATGTACTTTCAAAGTTGATGTGCGTGCAAAGGAAGATCCACATACAACACAAGAATGTGGTTTCTCACCCATGTGTGTACGCATGTTTAATCAAACCTGGTTTTTGAAGAAACAAAGATCTACACATATCAAAAGGATGTGAATTATCTGGAAAGGCAGATACACATCACAAAAATATGATTTCTGTTTAGTGAGTTGAACTTGTGGAAAAACTACATCCACAAATTTTACATGGATAATATTTTTCTTCAGTAAATTTTACCGTTTTCTTCCATTATGCCACCATCAAAATTTCATCCAGTGAATTTCACAATTTTGAAAAATGATTTTAAATATAATTTTCTTTTCATGTCAGAACATCTGTAAAAAGAAAAAAAACAAAAAAATCGTCAGTGTTTGAGAAAAGATGAAATACTTGAGCACATGAATACAAGTTTATTCACATTACATGTAAATAAATTTGTGTACTATTAATATAAAATTAAATTAGGACACATATTTCTTTGGACATCAACAAAATCTTAGGTCATTGGTGGAATATTTTACGAGCAAATCAGTTTGAATAAATATTTGGCTAAAGCTGCAACCTCAACAATTTTCAGAGTATAACGGGACCAGAAGATGGTAGCCATTTTTAAGGCCAGCTAATGTCTAAAATTGGGTAGATTTTATAACTAAAAATGTTATATACATTCCAAAAATCATACAAAATTTCCCTAAAGTATAATTATACAATTTACGTATTGATCAGATATTAACACAATAGTGAAAATAAAAGCGATTAATTTGTTTTTTATCAGAATATTGTGCACTAAGACCAGGAATTGGCTAGACTTTTCAATGACCGGTTTTAAAAATGGCTAAAATTGGGCAGATTTTATTTCCAGATAATTGTATAGCTAAAAATGTTATATACATTCCAAAAATCATACAAAGTCTCCCAAAAGTATAATTATACAACTTACATATTGATCAGATATTAACACAATAGTGAAAATAAAAGCCATTAATTTGTTTTTTATCAGAATATTGCGCACCATGAATTTTAAGCTAATGTAGTACAAAAGTACAAAAAGATAACGTTCTTCCAATAATGTTGTTCTGGCTCTAAACGTACAATTCTTTAACCCTTTGGTTGGGGCAAAAGTGACTATATATGATCACTTAAATTGGGTCTAAAGATAGCACTCTACAATTTTTTATTTCCAGCCAATCAGCAGTGATCTAACAACACGGTTTAGTAGCGATAAAATGTGTACCATTCACTCTTTTGACTGTGTCGGCGAGAAAGTAGACACTAGTGTTCAAAACTTTGTGAAAGTGTGATTTCGCTCGTACTTTTCCCAGTTTTCCAGAATTTTTCTCAGTGTCTAATTAGGATATGTGTTTGATACACTGTTATTATGTAATTGAATGTTCATTCTTTTTACACATATAAAAAAATTTGTTTTGAAAATTTTAAAACTGTAAAATAAGTCGGCGAAAAATAAAGTGATCATATATGATCATACACCTGGCTTCCCATAAAGTGTCTCTCTTTGAATGTTCATATTTAGTCACTTCGCCCAGTAACTACATAAAGTTTTTAATATGTTTCATCTAATATATTTTATTATATTGTGTGTGATTTTGAACTGTCTATGCACTGCATGTATAAATAAAAAATATTTTTTTTGAGAATGCTTGGAACTGTTATTGGCTAAACTTCCATGCCTTCTTAACAGTTCCACTGTTGGATCCGCAATCTCTTTGTGTCAAGGACAAGCAGGTTTTCACACTCTCCTCTTCGAATGGGTTGCCCAGTTCTTTCATTACATTGAGCAACATCTGGGTGTCTTGTTTGTAGTTCAGGTCAAGGAGATGAACTGGGATCCAGCAGGTATACTTGGTATGGTCCAGAGCAAAGAACCAGGGGACGAGCTCTACATGCTGAAGGAGGACTGCTGCAGGGATCGCACATAGACCAGTAAACACAGCTCCAATGCCATGACTGTTGCTCAGTACAGGAATTGAGGGCAGCTCCTTTCCCTCTTTGAGTGCCATTCGTCAAACACCCAAAGGCACATCTTCTGTATCTCTCTCACAGATATTGTAGGCCTGCAGGATGTATAAAGTAGCTGCTGTGACTTGATGGGCACATCTAGTGCAAGCAACATGTGATGCATGTAATACTCAAACTTTCATCGCTTTTGCCGCATTTGTGATGGCCCAATATCCAGTTTTGTTCCCAATATATCTATCAACACATCTGCCAAATTTGGTGCTTTCATCACAAAATGAACAATTGTCTTGATATGTTGGGCTATGCCGCCCCAGTATGCGGGCCATACCTATGTCTGTACATTCGTAAGAATGGTGGAAAGTATGTGCCCACTTTATCATTATACTTACATTGTAAATAAAAATTTCATAACCATTTACAACCAGGTTGCCATTCTATAGCCATTTACAATTGGGGTAACCATTTTATAGCCATTTACAATCGGGATAAAAAAGCTGTTTCAATCAACCACTATAGAATTGAACATTACCAAAAGCGATTTAGTAAGAAAATAAAAGGCATAGCAAAAAAGTAGAAAAGAATAAAAATGGCATATTTTGAAAAGTTTAGCCACTTTTAGCCATTCAAAATGATCGTCCAAGAAATCCAAGAAAAGGCTTGCCCAAAACTGTGTTCCTTTTTTGCTGATGATTATTGTAAAATGGATCAATGCTATTCACTCATTTTTAAAGTTTTGTTTACGTTTTTGTAATTTATTTTTGAAAATAATTTTTTCCGCAATAAACACCTTAAAAACCTTTTATTATTTTTATTAGTTGAAGTATTGAAACCGTTTTTTAATTAATTTTGACACTTGTTTCTACCTTCATCTTTGTATAAAGACTAGTAAAAATGAATAAAAACCGTAAAACATATTCTAGATAATAAATACGTTGCAATTTTTGATAACGAAAGAAATAAGTGTGTTTTATAAATTGATATTTTCCCATTTGTAAACAAAGCAATGAAGAGACTACGTTATACTCAGGGCCGGGGTTGGGGCGCTGTTGTAGCATATGTTATAAATGGACCTTAAATTACTAGGAAAATAAACAGAAATAATTAAACATACATTTTTTACTTGCAGAGTGAAGTAATTAAATTATTTCATTTCAGTTTGGATACACAGCCAGATAATACGACAAATATGTCTGACATTTCAGCAATAATAATACTACTGTTAGTTTGTTTTGTTTGACCCTTCCTTGTGCCGCAGCAGCAGCCTATGACTTCAGTTGCAAATACCTTCTTCGAATGTATGATGCGTCGTATATCACATAAGACGATACCACACGACACTCTTTAATTACTCTACTAAAATAATAACCCCAATTAAAGGTGATAATTAGCAAAAATCGTTAAACTTAAATAGCCAGTCGTTCATAAAAGTTGAAGGAAGTATTATAGTAGAGAACAAACAAGTGTAGGATCACTGAATAATCGGAATTGATAGCTTGCAAGCATTTAGCGCGGGGCTCTTGAAAATGTGGGGCCTGTTGCAAATGCGACTTAGTTCTTCTGGCACTGCTTAGGTTAAGGTATACCTTAATTAATGCGGTTAATTAGTTTTAAAAAAATTGCCGTGCTGTTCAAAACCGCACTATTCAATGTCTTAATTTAATGTATGTGTGTGTGTGTGTGTGTGTGTACTTTTAGCTTATATTTAGTTACATTAATTTGTATAGCAATATCAAAAGCGCACTATTCAAGATATTCCTCCTGTTAATTTCCTTTTTCTGTCTTCTTTTTACTAATTTTTGTCTTTCTTAGGGCAATGCAACATTAGAGATAATGAAGAAGAAACGCATCGCTTTTTGCGAGTGAAAGAAAGAAATAGATATTTACCAGTTTAGTTTGGGCAAAAGCCCACAAGTATGGGGCACCAAGTGAGGACCGTATTCATCTACTGTTGGTCGACTAACTCGCTGAGATGTTCTCATCTGCTAAAGAGTGATCGTCAAGGGAGATCATTCATAAAATCAAGGAAAATCTAGTTTGACCATTTTCTAGCCAAATTTGAAAAATATGGCCTTTTTAAAAAGCATTTGGCCATGAACGTTTTGATTTGGCCATATTTATATTTTGGCCATTTTGTTATTGTTGCAGTTGTATTTTTAATACATTCTTATTTTTAGTGTTAGTATGTTTTATAAACAATCATTATTTTTTTATTTTTTTATATTTTTAATTTCACCTTTTTTAAACGCAACTTCAGTTCGTCATGTTTTTTTAATGTATTTTTAATGTAGACTAGACAATATTTTATAATGAGATGCCCATAGTGGCAGTGGCGTACACCAATATGACTGTTTAAAAGATTTTCATATAGTTTCTTGGTAATTCTTTTTTCTAATGAAAGATCTGTACTCAATGAATTTCAATGAAAATGTGTGAAAGGGGGTTGGGGAGAGTTGGTTAAAATCTGGGGTGGATCCAGGAATTACAGATATTTTTCCGTTTCTTTTTTTTCATGCATGCTAATGACTGTCCACACGATATCGCCAAAAGTTCTCTCCGGACAATAGGGTATGAAAGAAGTGATTAAATTTTGGAATGGATCCATGCTCAATGACGCCCCTACGTTGTAGTTATATGTTCACACTACATAAAATCGCCAATAATTCATGTGTCTACACATATCACAAAAGGTTATCAATGAATTTCATTGACATTTTGTGGAAGGGTGGGCAATGG
>VCCN01003229.1:243415-258354 GCA_006491835.1 Architeuthis dux
GAGAAAAGCGTTTTACATCTCAAACATGTTTATTATCATGAATTTATGCATTTCGTCGCTGCGAGATCCGTCTTCAGAAGAAAATTGAACATAGAGTCATGTGGTCATCCATGTCATGTGCAGTGAATGAGACTAGATGTGTTTCGTATATTATATGCCAAAAACCCTGGTTTGTTAAAGGGGGGGTGACTCTTTGAAGGGTTCAATGTGTGGGTTTTGGAGTGGTGGCGCTGTTAGATGGTGGTTGCTTTGATGGGGGCAGCGTCTGGTTTTGGAATAATACTTTATTCATTTCTGTTTATATTGTGGGGTTGTTTTTTTTTTTTAAAGACCAGAAACTTATTTTGTGTTTTTATATATCTATAAGAGAGTTGGTATTAAACTGATTTAGTATTTTTTTCTTTGTTGGATGTATTTAATTGTTTTTTGTTTTTACTGTATTTTACGTTAGGTGTTTATTTCGAATTCTTTAGGGGGTATATCTCTGATTTGTTATTTCATTTTATTTCTCTTTTTATTTTCTGTGTTTGTTTTTGGCTGTAGTAGTTTTGCATTTTGTTTTTACTTTATGTTCCTGTTTTTAGTTGGAAAGCTAATTTATAACTGCATTTTGAAAAGATTTCCGTTTTAAGGTTGAGTAACTTATCCCTATTTCTGAATGTTAGAATCCTAAATCTTTCTTCTAGGCATAGGCAACATTTGCCGTGTAGGCTATCAAGCGGACAGGCATGTGCTAAGATAGGAGTCAGAGGCAAAATCCTCGACAAATTCGAAAAAGATCTTCTTAATATTATTAACAATATCCAATTCTCTAACAACATAGACAGCTTCCAAAAGAAACTATAAAACGATCTAAAACACATAAATAAATCCAACAAAATATTTGTACACGCTGACACATCCAGAAATATCTGCAAAATTAAACCAAACACATTACCACTACCTACGAATCAAACAACAAAAACACTGAGCAATTCATCAACACCGAGACATACAATATAACAAGCACCCTAAAAATTAACGAAAGAATGGAATCCACACCAGAAAAGCCCACATACTACTGAAGAACCACAAACCAAACATCCAAAACGGAATGCAAGCTAGGCTAATCAACCCAACAAAAACGGAAATAGGAAGAATCTCAAAACACATCTTAGAAAAAATCAACCAAGACATCAGAAGTAAATTGAGATACAACCAGTGTGACAGCTCAATGGATACCATAAAATGGCTCCAAAGAATAGATCAAAAAGGAACAAATATCACGTTCATTCAATTTGACATAGTGGAATTCTACCCCTCCATCACAGAAAGGACCTTTGATGAAGCCATAACATTTACCAGGGACTATACAAAATAGGGGACCAGGATATCAAGAGAATGAAACACTGCAGAAGACCAATACTGAGAAACAACACCGATACCTGGATTAATAAAAGGACTCCAACAACCCATTTGACGTCAGCTATCGGATCTAATTGGACTATAGTTGTTGCATATCATCAGTAGGTTCATAGACAAGGGTGCCACTGGCCTATACCGTGATGACGGATTAATAGTTAGGAATAGTAATGATCCCAAAACTGATAAACTAAAAAAACAAATCATTAGAGCATTGAAAAGCCTAGGTTTCAAGGTAGAGATCACTTCTAACCTTAAAATAGCAAATTTCCCAGACCTCACCTTGAGCCTTCACAACAATACATACAAACCATTCTTATTATACATAATCACTAAATCTAACCATCCTCTAGCAATAATTAAACAACTACACCTAAATCTATAAACATAAGAATAGCCAATAATTCAGCTAACATAGAAATATTTAACAACATTAAGGACTCCGACAGTAAGGTATTAATAAACAGCGGCTTTAATAACACACTAGAATTTGTAAGCACAAAAGAAACAACAAAAATAGAAGTAGAAGTAGGAAATGAATCTGGTTTAACCCACCATACTGCAAATTGGTTAAATGAAACATAGGGAAAATATTCCTAGGACTAATAGATAAACACATCCCTAAAGACGACCCGTTAAATAAAATATTCAACAGAAATACAATTAAAATCAGCTCAGTAATATGGCAAATTTAATCAGTACACACAAGAAAACACTAGACAGACACCATAACCAGACACAAAAACCATCATCTAAATGCAACTGCAAAACAACAAAATGCTCCCTAGATAAACAATGCCTTGGTGAAAACAATAAATAAGGCAGAGGTATACACAGAGGAAAATTCACATTCCAGCAAACTTTATATCGGCGTGTCGAAAGGAAAGTGGAAGAAAAGGTTCGCGAACCACAAAACGATTTTCTCACAGGAAAAATACAAACACAGTACTACACTATCAAAATATATTTGGGAGATAAAAGAAAAAGGATTAACCCCACAAATTAAATGGTATATCTTAGCACACGCCCGTCAGCCTACACGGCAAATGACGGCAATGCCTAGAAAAAAAATTAGGATCCTACCATTCAGAAATAGGGATAAGTTACTCAACCTTAGAACGAAAAGCTTTTCAAAATGCAGTTATAAATTAGCTTTCCAACTAAAAACAGAAAAAACAAAATGCAAAACTACTGCAGCCAAAAACAAACACAGAAAATAAAAAGAGAAATAAAATAACAAATCAGAGATATACCCCCTAAAAAATTCGAAATAAACACCTAACGTAAAATACAGTAAAACCCAAAAACAATTACATCCAACAAAGAAAAAAATACTAAATCTGTTTAATAACAACCCTCTTATAGATATATAAAAACACAAAAAACAAAATAAGTTTCTTGCATTTAAAAAAAACAACAACTCCACAATATAAACAGAAATGAATAAAGTAGTAGCTAAACCAAAGTAGAAATATAGTAGAAACCTGAAAAGCCACCCCCAAAACAGAAAAAGAGGAGAACACAAGAGAATTGGATATCACTGTGAATAGGAGGATTCTGAAAATTACCAGGTCAAAAAGGGGACAGGGGGAAATTCCACAAACAGAAAGAAAAAAAAATGGCCACTGCTGACCTGAAGATTGCAGAGGCAAGAAACGTATAGTCAGCCTGCCATTAAGAACTTGTTTCAATATGGAATATTAGCTCCAAAAGATGGTGTTAATTATAATATTAACATTTTCATGTCGAGCACTCTGATTAAATATTATCAACAACATATAACGGATTTCTTATATATGACTTGTATTTGTTATAATACGACTACTACTATATATGCTGTATAGCCAACTTCGAGAAAAAGGAAGACTTGAAACTTGTTTTATAAAAATATGATATATTCTTTTATTGCAGCAGATACATTGTGCCGTGGTAGAGAATGAAGAGTGTGGGAGAGTTAATGAGAGCCAACAGACTGTTCTTAATAGGGAAATTGGTCTTGTGTTCCCAGGCCTAGGTGCTCTCTGTCTCTCTTTGGGTTCCAATCCGCCACCTGCAGCTCAGGGTTTAGTCAATATTCTGTTTATGGCTTTTCAACTCCTGGTGTGTATTCAGGTCCCTGACACCTGCAGTTTGGGTTTTGATCGATAGCCGGTTTATGACTTTCAACACCTGTGAGCGTCAAATCAGTGACCCCCACTCATGGCTGCCTAAATATCTAACATTCCTCACCATCCCATTTTTCAAAATATACACTCGTGTATATTTTTACAGCATATCCATCTCTCTCCCACTCTTCATTCTCCACAATCGTCCTTCATGAACTACTTAGCGCTCAAATAATTCCCTATATCCAGAACCTGGGTCCTTTATCACACAGGGTACTTCACCGTAAACAATTTCTTTACGTTAAGGGTTCTGCCTAATATCACAAGGCATTCTGGCCCAAAACGAATTTCATGATTCTTTTTCGGGCCCCTTAGCCAAAATACCCCCCAAACAATTACATCTAATTAAGTCCAACTTAAATCAATTTCCCATTTCTCCACGCTAAAAAGGGACATCCTAGCCATCGGCGAAATTCAATTCTTGCCTTCACGGACCAGTACTTGAATAATCAAAAGGAGAAACGTTCTTGAATATGTAAATTTGAGGGCTAAGGACAAACAGCATTGCAAAATCAGATTAACAATATAGTAATTTTATTTAACTTCATTCATAAAAAGAAAAATTCCCTTTCAATACTTTGTTGCTTTAGAGATATATATAAAGTTCCGATAAAAAAAGCAACTGGAAAATTAAGATGAGAGTAAAAAAAATAATGATTTACAATCTTCCTCTAATAAAAATAAATAACTGCTTTCAAAGTAAAATATATACAACACCACAAGGCCAACTAAATGCTTTAATACATATTCTTTATTTCTGAAAAATTACATCAGACAAATGAATTCTTGCATTCACAACAGTGGATCAGCATATTGTTTATTAGCGCATGCAATGTCTATTGATCAAATGAGTGGATGTCTGCCTTCAATTGATCGATAGATGTTGGACGTTTCTTATGAAATTGGCCCTTCAGGAAGAAATCGGGAGGCTTTAAATCTGGAGAGCGTGGTGGCCAGGTGATCTGACTAAATTGAGAGATTATTCTATCTGCAAACTGTTGCACAGGAAGTCCATAACAATCCTTGCTGTGTGGCAAGTGGCTCCATCTTGCAGAAACCACACGTCTTCACTCACAATGTTCCTTCACTCCGATTCAGGAATGAAAAAGTGCTGCAACATGTGATAACATTCCATGTTTACAGTTACAGTCTGTTTGTCCACAAAGAAATATGGACCAGTAATGTAAACACCATACTGTGTCATTTTGACGGGATGCAGTCGTCTCTGATGACCAAAACCTGCAGTTTTGCTCAATTTTGTAGGGTCACATGTGCAGATCTTGGTGGAATAAACACTTTAAACTCATTGGAGTAACACCAGTTTATGCGGACTGACTGATGATGGACTGAATTGGTTGGACTTGTTTGATTGCAGTAGCAACAGCTGTCGCAATCATTCTTGCTGTATGCCGTTGTACATGAATAGTTCCAGTTCCCTCAAATTTCCAAACAAATGGGGGGATGGTGTTCCGAGAGGGGACTTATCTGCCAGGAAACAGTCTTCAGAAAATTGAAGATGTCTGGATGTAGAGCTTTTTCAAGATACTACGCAAAAAAAAACGCACTACATTCAGATTCCAGGAATTTGGGGGTAGCATCTTGTATATTCAGTACCTCACATTTTTTAGTACAGGAATATTATGAAAAAAAAAAAATAGAAACTGTCATGTGATCAACAACTTTTGGCAGCATGCTGTGTTCAGGTGATCAATCAAGAAATAGGAATTTACTTCTCTCCCCTTTTGTTGGATCACTAAAAAAGCCAAATTTTCAAAAAAAAACAAGTGTGAACACAGCTGAGTACAAATTAGGGACCAATTTAACAAAAACTTAAATTGAAAATTGAACCACCCTCTAAAAATCTATTTGGAGGGGGTGGATTTTTTTAAAAAAAGAAGTTTTTTCTAGACATAATAAGGAGTAAACGTTGACATTTTCAGTCCTTTAACTCCATTGGTGTGGCCTGTACACATGATATACACATACATAGCTAGTCAGACCAACTTGAAAACTTAAGAAACCTATGTTGACAGTTTTGGTTGATGGTTTCTAACAGATGTCATGTATCAGGTAGAATATGAGGATGTGTTCCAGGAAAAAGAACACCCGAAGAATGCTGGAGTGTACACTGCCGAAATGTTGTGAAATAAATGAATATAGACTATAAAAATAGTCAAACTACACACTATACAATGATTAAAACATCTTGTGAAAACGCAGTTTCACACACATCACAAAATAATGTTTCTCACAAGTGTTATAAGATAATATATGTACACTTATACTAGGTGCCCTTTCTCAGGAACCTCAATACTCAAGTCCCCACTGGACAAAAGCGCTTGAAAACTTGTGTAATCATTTCAGTAAAATATAAGGCCTGCTACAGAAGAGTATCATTGTATGGTCAATATTTAAAGAAAATGCAACTTGTTAATAAAGCTATTTACATAACACAGGGCAGGAGTATCTATTTAACAAGTTCATATAAGTATAAAAGTCACAAAACAAGGACATTTTTGTTAATATCTTAATGGGTAATTGATTCCAAACTGCTGCACCCACGAGTCGTATTCATAAAAACAACTTAAATCAAACTATCTAAATCTCGGATGTTAATAAGGGCACAGATCATGCAAGCATTTCAATGTTGTAATTAAAACTTTAAACACTATTCTTTTTTCTATCCTAAACCAATGAAGGATGAACTCACTGAAAAGAAATTTTAAAAAAGAATCACTTAAAAACTGAAGAAACCTATGTTGACAGTTTTGGTTGACGGTTTCTAATATACATTTCTAAAAAAAATGGTCCTTTTTTCAGATTAAAAAATCAGACTTACACACTAAAATGGTTATCTATAAAATGACTGTTTCTGTTTAACTTTAGCAATATTGTCTAGTGTTACTGGCAGGTAGGGTGGTGAATTTTTAATTATAAGGAGGGAGGCAAAACAATCGTTGTATAATGAAAAAACAATTTTATTTTTAGTCAAAGAAGAAACAATGTAATTTATTTTAATTATATAATTTAATTTAAAAAAAAAAAGAATATAGAAAATATATGGATGCGTCTCAAAAGTTAATTAAAATGACAGTGTACCGAAAAAGTCTAAGAAGAAACAATATAATTTTATTTATTTTAATTATGTCACGAAAAAATAAAAGACTAAGTAGTGCTGATGGTTATAAACATATTAATATCGGCTATTAAGGTTATAATAAAATTAAAAGCTTAGAATTTTGGTATAATGCTTCTTACCATAAACTAATCTAGGTAAGAAGTTAAACGGAAGTAGCCATATTACGGAAGTAGTCATTTTATCGCTAACGTTTTACCCCAGATAAGTAAAAATAACCCACTAAAATAATATGATTTCTCCATGATACAAGACACCACCGTTATATCATGGTTCATGGTATAACGCGAATGGACCCAAAAATATTTATCTAGCTCCAAAAGAGCTAAATTGGCAACCCTAACACCCGAATTATAATGGGGAACACCTGTACAGGTCTTGGCAAATTTAAATTTATAAGTTACCTAAATCTCATATTTCATGGTATAACGCAAATGGACCCCACCCACCAAAAAAAACAATTCTGGTATTGGTGGAGACGACGATCATCACTCTGCACAAGAAAATGGTTTTTCCACCTGTCCACAAATTTGATGACTGTAATGGAACATCCACATATATCACAAATATATGGTTTCTCTCCCATGTATCTTTGCATGTTTCTTCATAGCTGATTTGGTTGTAAAAGAAGATCTGCACATTTCACAAGAATACGGTTTCTCTCCAGTGTGTGATCGCATATGTACTTTTAAACTTGACATCTGTATAAATGAAGATCCACACACATCACAAGAATAAGGTTTCTCTCCTGTGTGTTTATACATATGTCTCTTCAAATCTTGTTTCCTTGGAAAGCAAGATCCACATTCTTCACAAGAATATGGTTTCTCTCCAGTGTGTGTACACATATGTTTCTTTAAATTTGATTTGGTTGAAAAGGTAGATCCGCACACTTCACAAGGATGTGGTTTCTCCCCAGTGTGACTTTGAATATGCTCCACCAAATGTGCTTTCTGGGAAAATGAAGAGCCACACACTTCACAAGAATATGGTTTCTCTCCAGTATGTGTTCGCCAATGTACTTTCAAAATGTGCTTGTGTGAAAAAGAAGATCCACACACATCACAACAATGTGGTTTCTCTCCAGTGTGAGTTCGAGTGTGTCCCACCAAGTCTGATTTTTGCGTAAACGAAGATCCACACACATCACAAGAATATGGTTTCTCTCCGGTGTGTGTCCTTCTATGAACCACCAAACTTGATGTATGTGTAAAGGAACATCCACAGATATCACAAAGATATGGTTTCTCTCCTGTGTGTGTCCGCTTATGTTTCTTCAAAGATGATTTGGTTGCAAAAGAAGATCTGCACACTTCACAAGAATATGGTTTCTCTCCAGTGTGACTTTGAATATGCTCCACCAAATGTGCTTTCTGGGAAAATGAAGAGCCACACACTTCACAAGAATATGGTTTCTCTCCGGTATGTGTTCGCCAATGTACTTTCAAACTATGCTTGTGTGAAAAGGAAGATCCACACACATCACAAAAATACGGTTTCTCTCCTGTGTGAGTTCGAGTGTGTCCCACCAAATCTGATTTTTGCGTAAATGAAGATCCGCACACATCACAAGAATATGGTTTCTCTCCAGTGTGTGTCCGCCTATGAACCACCAAACTTGAAGTATGTGTAAAGGCAGATCCACACACATCACAAATATATGGTTTCTCTCCTGTGTGTGTCCGCTTATGTTTCTTCAAATATGATTTGGTTATAAAGGAAGATCCGCACACTTCACAAGAATGTGGTTTCTCTCCAGTGTGTCTTCGAATATGCTCCACCAAATGTGCTTTCTGGGAAAATGAAGAGGCACACACTTCACAAGAATATGGTTTCTCTCCAGTATGTGTTCGCATATGTACTTTCAAAGTTGATGTGCGTGCAAAAGAAGCTCCACATACACCACAAGAATGTGGTTTGTCTCCCGTGTGGGTACGCATGTTTAATCAACCCTGGTTATTGAGGAAATAAAGATTTACACACATCAAAAGTGTGATCTAGATACACACACTTTATAAGAATATGGTTTCTCTCATGTGTCTTTGCATGAGGCCTTTCAATTTTGCATTTTTTTGAAAATGCAGATCCACACACTTCTGTTCAGTGTGTTTTCTCACATGAGATTTTTATGTTGAACTGTGGAATACATGGATAATAGTTTTACCATGTTTTCTGAAATTATAAAAAATTCATCCAATGAATTTCCACAATCTTGAAAAATGATTTTAAATATAAATTTTCTTTTTGTGTCAGAACACCTGTAATAAAACAAAAAACAAAATCGTGAATATTTGAGAAAAGATGAAATACTTCAGCACACTTTACATGTAAATAAACTTGTGGAATGTTTTACAAGCAAATCAGTGGAATGTTTTACAAGCAAATCAGTTTGAACAAATATTTGGCTAAAGCTGCAACCTCAACAATTTTTGGAGAGTAATGGAGCCAGAAGACGGTAGCCATTTTCTGGCTTTAAAAAATAGCTAGATTTTTCAATGACTGGCTTTAAAATGGGTAGATTTTATTTCCAGATAATTGTATAGCTAAAAATGTTATATATATTCCAAAAAGTCATACAAAGGCTCCAAAAAGTATAATTATATGACTTATGTATTGATCAGATATTAACACAATAATGACAATAAAAGCCATTAATTTGTTCTAGATATCATTCTTTCAATAAAGGTACCATTCTTTAAGGTAGTCATTGGAAAATCTAGCCACTTTTAGCTATTTAAAATGCTTATCCTCTTCTGGACCTGTCAAACCATGGATCGCCTTCGGAGAACGTTTTACAAGCAAATCAGATTTAACAAATATTTGGCAGAAGCTGCAACCTCAACATATGACTCCAAAGATTATCTGGAGAGCCGTGGTTAAGGCTGCTGCAAAGGCGATGTCCAGGTCCTGGGACTGCTAGCCACATCCCTTGACTGGGCACCCTGAGGCATCTTGTTGGTTTAGGCGATGTCCAAGGAAAGAACCAATTGGCAAAGATCAAACTAGTGACAGTCATAAATCAGAATCTATATCTTCCAAAGGATGACTGTCACCTGGAACACAGGGAAAGATACTATTTCATTAAATCCCCTTCCATGGCCAAAATTTAAGATCTTTTTCAATTAAAGGAAAACTGTTTTTACAAAATTTACAAGCTAAATCATTTAAGCTTCAGTCAGAGTGGAGCCAGTCTTGTCTTGTCTTATGTGTTATCTAAATGGAGGGGAGGCCAAAAGCTTTATGAATAGTAGTCACCAACTGCTTTTCTACTAACATTACACAATAACAAATCTCACTAAATGTTGGAGGTGGCCCCTCGAAGAGCCAAGCCTCCCCTGGGTCCAAAAATCCGACTGATCATAATCCTCTAGATTTAAAACATGTTAAAAAATATTATTTGTTATCAAAAGCAACATTTTATTAAGTTTTCATAAAATTAATTAAAATATATATTCACGAGAAAAACTTTGATAAATAAACCCAGTCATCAATGAACAAGTACTGTAATTTTTCAATAAATTTCAATAATTACTGGAATTTCCATAGATTTTAAAAATGTGGTTGGGTCTATCAGACGTTCAAAATATTTGTATTTTATTTTTTATAGTTTTGCTTAAGGTTAAAATGCAAATAACTCTGTTTATCTATATTGAAAGACGAAAATACTTCGACAATGGGAATTTTCTGCAAATCTCCCTCATAAATACAGTAATTTATGAAAATTAAAATAACTTTTATTAAAAGAAAAATAACCTAGGATTAAAGAAAAATAACCTAGAATTAAACAATACCATTATAGAATTAAAATAATCCTCACTTTTTATTAAATTTGACTAGTTTTTACCTTCAACCTAATTAATTAATTATTAATAAAGATTGATTCATAAAAAAGACTGCTAGGTCTCATATGTTAAACAACATAAAATATGGCGCAGAGAGTCGGTTGTAGGGAGTGAGTTTATAAGTGTAAATCAGCTTCTGCTAATCCATGAAGGCTTTGTGGCGAATTGGTAAAAGCAGCTAGGTGTAAACTAGTCTCCCTCTGGCAATGAGAGTGCGTGTTTGATTCTCACCGAAGACTTACTCTTTATTTCTGATTGCGCTGTTATTCATTGCCATAGAAACAGTGGCCCGAATTAATAAGTTGTATAAAAACAACTAAAACTAAGATGAAGGTAAAAACTAGTCAAATTTAATAAAAAGTGGTGCGTTACAATTGATTTATAAAAGAATCTTATACTAAATTACAAGAATCATACACCAACGTTTTATTATTATTATTTTAGCCAATACTTTAGATATAGTAAAAGGAGGTTTGGTTCATTATCTATATAATCTGTGTATTAATTGGAGATGTGAAGAATCCATTTATTAAAATTAAATAAGTTAAAAAAAAAAAAAATCACACATGCACATTTTTGTAAAAAAAAGTTAAAACTATGTATTTACTTATTTTTTTACAAAAAATAAATACGTGGTAAATAAATACTCAATTGAAAAATCCTCTTTTCTATGAATCTTAATACTACATTTAATAGATTGCCACCTTTTTCTTCAAGTCGAAAACATAGCACTAATTATTTAAAAAAAAAATTAATCAGTGTTTTTGTAAAGAATAAAATATGAATGAATGGCCAAATGGGTAACTTGAATTGTCTACCTTTGTTTTTCAAGGTAATAAACAGTCAGAAAGGTCATAAGCCAGTCTAATCATGATTCGGCCAATCAACATTCAGCAATATGAATGCCTCCCACTAAAAGGAGTCATCCACAGGATTGAAATCCAAAGAAAAGACATAGCAAACATCCTACATGCAAGGGAAGATTTCTTTGGGAATAAAGATATAGATGAATTTATAAGAATTCCAAATATTAACCTATTTATAAAAATGATGGATTCCATGTCAAATCAACAAGGGGTTAAACCATGACCATCATAGATTGTTTTGGCACAGTTATAGATCGTTATGAGACCAATTGAATGGCACCTGTCTCACATTTCTAGTTTAAAGGGTTCCGGAAATACAGACCTCTGAACTGTGCCAAAAATGTGAATTTTTGAAGGTAGTGACAAAGTTTGAAAATCAATATCTCGGTTGTTTTTACACCTAGAAAGCTCATGTATATACCATTCTAAAGTGCTCAAGTAGATCTAAAGCATTTATGATATGGATTTTTACCTCAGTGGTCAAATAAAAACGTTGACCTCAAACTTGACCAATAATTGGTCTGGCCTTTGGCATATGTACAAAATTTCATAGTGGAGAACAAATGGGAAATTATGCTACAATGATTTTAATGAACTAATCAACTGAATTAAATTTATATGTGGCGAATGAATTCGCTCAACATTGTGTGTGTATGTGACAGCTGTCATTTCAACAGGAAAAAGTATGTGTGTGTTTTTGTAGTAGCTACTGTCGTCTGCTTCTGTTAACCACTTACCTGTTTCTCCAAGTGGTTACTACAAAAAAAACACATATTTCTTCCTGTTGAAATGACAGCTGTCACACTGTTACACACATACACAATGTTGTGTGAATTCATTTGTCACCTATAAATTTAATTCAGTTGATTAGTGCATTAAAATCCTTGTATCATAGCACCATATGAAGAGAGGGCATCTCTAGCGACAGCCAGGGAATCAATCATTTTATTTACTAGGCAAAATACAATGGAAGTGAGATTAGTGAAATGAAAAAATAGTATATATGAAAAAGAAAATTTTATATAAAGAGCACTGTCAGCAGGAAAAACATAAAAGAATGAAGGATAAAATAATAAAAGTTTCTAAAACAAAAACAATAAAAATTCAAAAAGAAATAAGAGATATACAATTCTGATTCAGGCAACTTGTCAGATAATATAAGTAGAGCATTTCAAGGACTATCACTAGAATCATTTCAACTCTTGGTTATATTTCACAATCGTATGTAATTTCCTAAATTTCCATTTTAATTGTATAACATTTGTAATTAAATGCCTATTTCTTTTTTAATTTAAGGTTTGTCGGCCACAGAGTATATCATTGGTGGATCGACACAGATAATAGGAGGAAGAAGTACGGGGGGGAGGAGTCATTCCATTTCAACTAAGTCTCCATGGGCACCATGACAAATTGAAATTTGCTTAAATTTACGAGCCGCAAGCATGATTTGACATGTTTGGCCGGCCATAAAAACTGAACTACGGGTGTTAAAATAAAAGTTCTACTGGATTATATTCAGTTGATGTACTGCTTTGTGTAAAACATTGAAACATTACAGTAAAATCTGCAAATTTGGTGTTTTATGAATGAATGAAAAATAGCGTAGTCAATTGAAAAAATGGTTAACATTTTACTGAATTATACTTCAATCTATCCTCTTTCATTCCTAACAATTTAAAAGGTCCTACTCATATCTTACTAAACAGTCACAGAGAGTGCTACATTTCAGAGAATTTTTTTTAGAAGAAATCCAACCGAGTAGATGAGTATCAATAAATTAAAGTATTATAACCCTTGAAATCTCACCAGGTGACAAATCAACTCAGAGAATTTCAGCTTGATTGAACAAATGGTTGAGAAGTTATGACACATTGAAATCTGCTTAAATTTGCATGTTGCAAGCATGTTTTTGCAAAATTTGGCCCTTCATAACTTTGGTATTTAATAAGATATCTAGCTGAAATCTACTATCCTAAACATATTTTAGATGTAAACATATATATATTATTTATGCATGCATATATAATAGTGTGTATATGAAATATCCATGCAAATTTAAAAAGAAATTTATATTTCATAATTGTTATGCTATATAGAGGTGACTTCATTTTATTTTTTAATATCTCTTATCTCAATTTATTTTAATAAAAAATAAATGAATGGAAAAATAGTTTTATATAATAGTTAAAAAAGGACAATAAATAGAAAGAAACATACTTAAACTTATTTGCTCAAATACATACGTGGTATTTATTTTTAAATTTTTGCTTACAAAACCACATAAATAAATTGTATTACTTCTCTTGTGCACACCCAGATGGACGTAATTTGCAGTTGTCATAAACTGATAACTTTTTTGTTATAGTGTGTAACATTCTAATTAATTAACAATGTTATTTAGGTTAAAAGTAAGTAATATTATTTCTAAATTCAGTGGATTAATTGTTGAATTAAATAATTTTCATGATACATTACCTTAATAACGTCTATTCTATTTTTAAAATAATCTTTTTCACACGTAGACTAATTTTCTTTCCAATTCTCAGTCGACATCTAAAAATGGCGTTTGAGTGACAGATTGGTTGCGTAACGCTGTTTTGCACTGTAAACAAAACTTTAAACATTAATATCTCCTGTTTTATACAATATATTCACATAATGTTTATCTCACTTATTTTCGCCATTCTTTTTTCTCTCTAATTACACAAATATTATTACGATAACATCCATATATTAAAGGTTGTGTGCGTTTATTTACGAAGATGTCGGCTTGTTGTCAACAAGAGCGTGGTACTTCTTATCTTAGGGCAATGCAACATTAGAGAAAATGAAAGAAAGAAATAGATATTTACCAGTATAATTTGGGAAAAAAACCAGTGAGGACCGTATTCATCTATTCAGTAGCAATCGTCTGTTGTTCGACTAGTTCGCTGAGACGTTCTCATCTGCTAAAGAGCGAACCTCAAGGGAGATAATTGACAAGAAAAACCATGGTTGTCGTTTTGGCAAATTTATAGCCAAATTTGAAAAATCTGGCCCTTTAAAAAAATATTTGGCAATAAACTTTTTGATTTGACCATATTTATATTTTTGGCCATTTTGTAATTGTTGTACTTTTTTTAAAATTCCTATTTTTTGACTTAATTTTTGACTTGCTTTTTATTGCAACTTTAATATATAAAAATTTAATATTAGATTTTTATATTTTGCATAAACATATATTTGCATAATAATTCTGTAATATTTTTGTAATTTTATATTCTACAAAAATATATTACACAAAAGTTCAATCATTCAAAGAACTATTTGAATGTTAATGATGACCCTTCCTTCTGAGTTCTCAAAACTATAGAAAATACTATTTACCTTCATCTTAAATGTTCAGTTGCTTTATTGCAACTTTACGATGACGGCCTGAGGAAATGTTTTTTTAAAATATTTTTTAACGTTGACGAGACAATATTTTATAACGAGATGCCCATAGAGGCTATATATATATATATCATCATCATCATCAGCCGTTATAAGT
>VCCN01003229.1:258454-283544 GCA_006491835.1 Architeuthis dux
ATATATATATTTATGCGTGAATGTGAGCGTAAATATAACATACATGGTAATATGTACATTTAAAGCCTCATACATGGACATTGCCATTTAACAAGCTTATTTATATGTGAATCACTCTATATATATAAATAAAGATGTAGAGTGGGGGCAATAAGTATTCATACGCTATAGAAAATAGAACGTTTATCCAATAACCTTCTCCATACATGCTGTACTAACTGCAAATTACGCCACAACTGATCAAATATTACACCCTTCCAAAACTTTTTCAGACTACCCCCCCACCCCGATTTTAGAACATATATTCCACGGCCCCCCTCCCATTGCTACATTAAAATTTTGTCAAACTCCAGTCCAAGTTGGAGTTGACATTGTTTCCCCCCCCTCCCATAACAAAAACAATCCACACCAAATTTAGGGGAGTAAACTCACCACTGTTTGTCTATCATATCATGTTAAACCAACACATATATATATATAAAAAATAAACATTTCGCTACTGTGATTTGAAACCACAAACATGTGATTGGGAGGTGGCTCTCTTACCAACTGAGCTTATGTACAAGTCTTATGTACCTACAAATTTATTTATTATATATACAATACAAAAGTTGCAAAATGTTTCAAAATGCACTGATATGACAATACAATCAAAAGTGATCATTTTGAATGAAGTCAGTTAAAAATAAAACTCCCAATGAAATTAATACAGGCATCTCCCATTATAACACGTGTGTTGGGGTCCAAGAAAGTCAACTGCATTATAACTGAACCGCTATAACTTTGGGGGTGGATATGGGAGATATTCAAAGGTGTACAATAGGTGAAAGGCAGCAAATATCGACTATCAAGTGGGATTTGAACAAATAAACAAAGACATTCTTTAAACAGCCATAACATGTACATCAGAAGGCATACACCAATTCACAAAGCAGAACTACGTTCATAAAAGTGTTAATTTTAAGTTTTAAAACAAATTTTGAGATTTTAGAATTTTAATATTTTATTACATCTAGAACACTGAAATTGAAAATATTTATAGTTTATCGATATTCTTTAATGTCTTTTTAATAAATAATACCACTAAAATAACCACAAAACATTACAAAGTTCAGGAATACTTTGAATAGTGCGGGTTGTGATGTAGTATGGTTATGGTATTGCTATTCAAATTAATATAACTAAGTGTAAGCTGAAAAAAAACCATTAAATTATAATAAGACCTTGAATGGTGTGGGTTTTGACATAGTACGGTTACAGTATTGCTGTACAAATTAATGTAACTAAGTATAAGCTGAAAAAACACTTTAATTATGATATGACTTTGAATATTACGGTTATGAACAGTATGGAAAATTTGTTTTTATTTGCAGTTTTCTAGATGAGTGGGCAATAATATAGGTAAAAATGTTGGGGTCCACCCCCCCCCTGCCTTATATTTGTGTATGCTTATTTTCTCAAAATAATTTTGATTTATTTAGGGGTAAGAAATAAAAGAAATAATACAATTCATATTTAAACAATAAACTATTTTCAATTTCAGTGTTCTAGACGTTATAAAATATTAAAATTTACATTTTTATGAACATAGTTCCAAATGGGGTATTGGTGGATGCCTTCTGATGTGCATGTTACAGATGTTTAGGCCATTTTCAACATCCTGGCTGCCAATTCATATTTCTCTTTCTTGAAAAACTAAGTATATAAAACTATTTTCCTTTTCTGTTGTATAGTTTTTTGTTAAATCATCTGAATACAAAATGTACAACAAGGAATTGTTGACTGAAATTTTTAATATATTTTCACAAAAAAGAAAGAAAATGGTTATTATACAACCAATTTTCAGGAATATTCAATTAAAATACGTAATAGTTTGTATAGCTAACAATATTGTGTACATGAATACATGCCCATAAAAAAATTCTGAAATTATCTTTGAAATGCATTATTCTTTTCCTATGAATAAAGAATAGATTGTAGCATCCAGGTTGAGTATCCCTTATCTGAAATCTTAGAAGTCTTTCGGATTTTGTAATATTTGCATATATATGAGACATTTTGGGGATGGAGCCCAAGTCAAAACACAAAAACCATTTATGTTTCATATATACCTTGTACAAAAAGCCAGAAGATAATTTATACATCATTTTTAATAATTTTGTGTATGAAACAAAGTTTGCGTGCAATGAACTATCAGGAAGATGAATTTATTTTCATTTTTCACCCTTTGTGATGGAAATATAGTTTTACATTTCTAAAGGGTTACACAAAGATAACCAAGCTTTTACTGTAGACAGAATGAGTTGAATAAAGCCTTGGGAATCGGCCGTCTCTTGTCTTTGAATCATACTACAGTGAGGTCAGGTGTGGAATTTTGCACTTGTGATGTAATGTTGGCTTTTAAACATGGGTTACTCAACCCGTATTTGCCAACTTGAAATCAAAAGATGCAGAACAATACTCAATTCAGGAAATAATAACAAAAAAAGAAACAAATGATAACATTCCAAAAGATACATTTTAAAAACATTACAGAAAATTTGAAATTTCAGTCTGAATTTCATAGTTTTAGCTTACTGTTTTTGTAACTGGCCTATGGGATGACCCAATTTTTGGGGTGTCTTTTGAATACTTCAAGTGTCCTTTTACACTGATATATACAGTATTTTATTTTGTAGTAAGCAGTATATTTTTAAATCCCCAATAACTCTTATATCTGATTAATAGGAAAGTGGTTTTCCTCTAGTGTGTGTTTGCATGTGGCGTGCCAAATTAGATTTCCTTGAAAACGAAGCTCCACATACTTCACAAGAATATGGTTTCTCACCAGTGTGTGTTCGCATATGTTGCACCAAAGATGATCTTGCTGAAAAGGAAGATTTACATTCTTCACAAGAATATGGTTTCTCTCCGGTATGGGTTCGCATATGTCGCACCAAATCTGACCTCTCTGAAAAGGTAGATTCACACATTTCACAAGAATGTGGTTTCTCTCCAGTGTGTGTTCGCATATGTTGCACTAAAGCTGACCTCACTGAGAAGGAAGATTCACACACTTCACAAGAATGTGGTTTCTCGCCAGTATGTGTTCTCACATGTCGCACCAAATGTGAGACCTGTGAAAAAGATAATACGCAAATTTCACAAGAATATGGTTTCTCCCCAGTGTGTGTTCGCATATGCTTTACCAAAGATGACTTCTCTGCAAAGGAAGCTCCACACACTTCACAAGGGTATGGTTTTTCTCCAGTGTGTGTCCGGGTATGTTTCTTTAAATTTGAAGTGTTCGCAAATTCGGATCCACACATTTCACAAGAATATGGTTTCTCTCCAGTGTGTGTTCGCATATGAACAACTAATCTGGACTTAGATGAAAAAGAGGATTCACACACTTCACATGAATACGGTTTCTCCCCAGTGTGCGTAAGCATATGAGTCATCAAACATGACTTCTGTGAAAATAAAGTTCTACACATTTTGCAAGAATAGGGTTTCTCTCCAGTATGTGTTCGCATATGCACCTTTATAGATGACTTCTGTGAAAAAGAAAATCCACAAATTTCACAAGAATATGGTTTTTCTCCAGTGTGCGTTCGCATATGTTGCACCAAATAAGACTTCCAAAAAAACGAAGATCCACACATTTCACAAAAATATGGCTTCTTCTCATCAGTGTGCATTTGCATACGTTCCACTGTATGTAACCTTTCTGAAAAGGAACATTTGGGAACTTTTAGAGAATATGGGTTTTCTCCAGTGTGTGTTTTTAATTTTCTTTGTAGCTCTAAGCTATTTGAAAATTTGGATTCACTAAGTTCACGCTGATCATTTTCATCTTTATCCTTTTTGTTCATGTTTTCAAGTTGAACACCTGTGAAGAAAATGAAAGAGAAAATATATTTATAAAAAGGTAGAGTAACACAGCAACTGAATAAAATCGTATAAACTCAGATATTTAAATGCATTATTAGAAACCATCAACCAAAACTGTCAACATGTTTTTTTCAGTTAAGTGATTCTGGCTGCATGGCTGTGTATGTCTGACTCATACAGGTCGCACCTATGAAGCTAGAGGGCTGAAAATTTAAACATTTACTCCATATTATATCTAGAAAAAACATTTTTTGTTTTTTCAAAATTCCATCCAAAAATTAAGTTTTTTTTTTTTAATGTCAATTCACACATATTGCCAGGCTGGTACCAAGGGACAAATAATTTCAAGGGGTAACCAAATTGTTGAGGGGGTGGAAATGATATCATTGCCACCCTAGGGTATTTGAGGTATTTGCTATCATTGCCACCCCTCAACAATTTGGTTATCCCTTGAAATTATTTGTCCCTTGGTACCAGCCTGGCAATATGTGTGAATTGACATTTTTACAGGATTGCAGTTTTAAAATCCAGGTGACCATGTTACAGACTGTAGTGTATAGACACCGTAAATATTGAGCAGAATATAATTGATATTTACTAAGCTTAGCTTGACACAAGGCCACAGTAGTGGGGCACCAAGTGAGAATCAAAAGTATTACAGTGGTAATGGTCAGCATCACAAGCTTGTTAACCATTACTACACTGATTGTGAAACTAGGGATTTCATTAAATTACTGAAATGCTGGGGATTTCATGAAATCACTGAAACAACCACACACTTGAAAGAATCCCTACTTTTGTAAAGTATGTGAAACAGCACCTTTCAAAAAATATTTAATGACTTTGTGTTTGTATTACCTATATGTTTATATTACCTATATATATATATACACACACTAGAGTATTTGAGAACATATTACCAAGCTATTGCTTCCTTCAAACTATTTTATATGCCTTTATTTATCCAGATACATGGCAGATTATAATTTAACTCAAGAAATGAAAAGACACACTGTTATTGTTGCCTTAAGTGCAAAAGATGGCGATTTAGAAATTGCAAACTTTTTGAAGGTTACCAGATCATTTGTTCATAAAGTTCCGAAGGAGTTGGAAGCCTCACCTGTAACTAAGCGGAAAAAGCATTCTCAATGTTCCGACACTATCAGGACACCAGAGTTTGTACAATAGGTCCAGAACATTATCGATGATGACCCCAGAAAGTCAATGAGGGCCATTTCCAGAGATCTCCAGGTGTCCGAGGGCACTATCACAACTGTGGTGCACAAATTTTTGCCAAAATGCCATTCCTAACGTCATGAAACTTTTTACTGAGACTGGCACAAACGTAAGCAAGCCAATCCCAGCAGGTCACTAATGAGAAGCTAAAGGAGCTAACACAACAGCCACCTGCCTCCCGTCTCACAGCAAAACGAAGAATTCACTGGTATGGGCATGTAAAATGTCTGCCCCTGGAACACCCAATGCATACCGTCCTCAATTTTCATCCCAATCCCTGGGTGGAGATGACCATGGGGCGCTACTTGGTTGGATCAATATCAATATCATCACCAGGGACCATGCGCAGCAACTCATTCAAGACAGACGGGGGTGGAGGGCTCTGGTGAATATGGTTGGCTCCACGTGCCCTGCTGCGCATGAGAAATAATAATAACCATTTTTTTACAGTCGAGTATAATGTTACCCACCAATTTTGACCCTGATGATTTATATTAAATTTCTTGCATTCTACACGAGTAAATACAGCATTTCTTTGGTTAAAAAAGGATTTACATATAAAAAATGGCTGATATAAAACTTGGTCCAGACCTTCAGGTGAACTTTCCTCATCTTCCTCCTGGATGCATCATTGAACTTATGATTCTTGTTTATTAATATTGCAACATGATTGTTAATGATTCTAATCTTTATTATTTATGTACTTGGCCCTGGGTGATATGGAATGACCCTATTCAAATATTAGGTTGCTTGTCATTAAAGAATTAACAGACATAAAAAATAAGTTCAAACCAAATCTTAATTGTTAGTTTTTCTAAAAATTGGGCTACATTTAATTTGAAAAGTTACTCTCATAATAACAACGATTTTTATTTAAATTTTTATCATTTTCAAGTTATCTGCAGTAAAAAAAACACGGTTTTATTTAAAATAGCTATATGGAGCCTACAGCTGTAAAACATTACTTAACTCGAGGTTTCATGACCATAGGCGCCATATAGCTCAAGATAACCGACCGTAGGGCGGGTATTTTTAGCTAGTTATTATTATGGTTTCTTTAATGACTTTTATGCATAGAAAGGTAAAATATACACTATATACTTGGACAAACATTTGACTAACTGACGCTAGATAGGCACTGTATGTAACAGTCCCGATTTGTGTATAGATCCGACATATGGTCACACCTAGGAATGGAACTCGTTCGTAACCTGGGAACTCCCTGTATTTAAAAAAGATTGTCAAAAGTCAAAATCAGTTCCATTCAAATGTTCCAATAGCAACGGTTAAAAACTCCATGTCTGCCAAAAATATTTATAGTTTTATATAGCCATAGCATCCATTTAATTATCTTAAAACAAAGATATTTATACAGTTTTATAGAGCTTCTGTCCCATGTTTGAACAATATCAATTCTGTTCATATCTGGAACAGATGAAAAATATAGACAACATTAAACAACACTATAATTTACTCAGGGTTCAGTTAATGAATTAAAATTAGGAATAAAATATTTAGTGTAATTATATGCGACTAATACAACAAAAATAACAATAACAATAACAATAACAATAATAATGTATGAACAAAATGAACAAAAATTTTATTTTTCCCACTCAAATATATTTTGCATACTGCATTATCTACCATACATTTTTAAAATAAGGTGTCGCTTACATGCTTAAAGATTTTGTTCATACCTAATAAAAATATAATAATAATTTTTAAAAAAAGAATGTTCCAAAGATCTAAAAAATGATGCCTGTCTTAAATTTGGTAGCCGGACAATTCGGCCAGTACTGTTTGGCTGCTGACATTTCGACAACAACAACCAGTGAACCACGTGTCTCCATAAAAATGCCTGAAATTTGTCATTAGTAAGAATAAAGATTGTATTTGTATGATCAATAGAAACTCAAATATATTTGTATTTGAAATGTTTACAATGAGCCAAAAGTTGAAACGTAAAAATTTGCATCATTCTTACTAATAACAAATTTCAGGCATTTTGACGGAGACACATGGTTTACTGGTCATTGTTGTCAAAAGGTCAGTGGTACACCCTATTTAAAAAATGTTCTATTTTTTATCAAATATCTGACCCAGTAAGAACCTAAACATAAAACATTTTAATTAAATCAAAAAGCTTAAATAACATTACTTGAGAAAATAAACAAAAATTAGCTATAAAAAGTTGAAAAAAAGATATATAAAACACTAAACAACAAACATGAATTAAGTTATTATTATTGTAAATTGCATTAGATTTATATATCTTGATTCTATTTCATTTTGAATCACATCTAGTTAGTCATTTTTGCCTTTAAAAACAAAACGCAGCTGAAATGCCCGGGGTAGAAATATTTGTGGCCGAACTGTCCAGACTGAATTTTCCGCAGCCTAATTGTCCTCGATTCTTTAAATTTATTTGTATAAACAAACATGATTGGGAAAAGTATAAACACGATTTAAATAAATAAGTAGAAAAAAAGGCACAACACAGGGAAGCTGGTCCCAATTGGAATTCAGCTGACATCATGAATCATGGCAAAACAATTTAACAAAGAAACAATATAATTTATGTGAGCGATTCTCACAGACTTTTGACAAAAAGCAACATGCGTCAATTAAAATGTCTGTAACTTGAAATCTATTAATTGTATTGTAATAACCTTTGTGTTATTAATTGAAGAAAGATTATAGATAATTATTTCTGTAGACAATATAAAACTGAAGATAACCGTGTTTGAAAACATGTTTACAATCGCAAACCGATGAACTAGTAGAAATTGCATTTGGAAATTTGAGCCTAATTTACACATACATTTTAAAATTCCACCAAAAATATATTAATGGGCAGAATTCTATAACAATTTAGGGATGTATTCAATTTTGAATGATTTTCTTCTGAGAAGGGTATTTTGTAAGAATATCATATGGGAATATTTTTTTCAAGTCGACCCCCCCCCCCCCGCATTTTAATTTTAAGAAATCTCAATTAATATTTTACGGTTGACACATATTTTTGCAGGAAATTAGAAATGCAAAAAAATAAAATATTTTCTGTTTAGAAAGGTTTTTGTTGTTTTTTTTTATTAAAATACAATGTACACTTTTTTTTTCTTTTTTTTTAAATATCTGCTGGAAATTTTTTATTATGTTTTTTTAAAAAATTATTAATGTTTATGCTTATTGGACCTTCTTGGATTCTCATGAAACATTATTATCAGAAGGAATGGTGTTCTACTTATCGATAAATATAAAGTTTATCAAATTTTGATGTCTTTTTAAAAGAATTTTGGGATTTTATTCCCATCAGGCACCCCAAAAGGGACAGATATTTCCTTGACACTGGTGACATCACTTAAACGTCAGCAGAGTTACCAAGATAAACAAAGTCCACGTGTTGACATCGAAGGCTGACTGTAAAATTTAAACTCTAATAATCACAAATAAGTAATAAGCACAAAAAGATACTTAGATTGAAAGCACAAACAGATTGATATTAATTTTTCAGAAGAAAGTATCTTAGTAACTTCAAAAGTTTGTTAGTTTATAAAAAAAAAACAACAACCTATAAACAACCTATATTTTATCGAATGTAACTTCAAACATTTCAGAGATAGACTAGCAACACCATTTCAGGCTAGTTTTTTCTTCAATGTCAACACATGGACTTTGTTTATCTTGGTAACACAGCTGATGTTTCAGTGACGTCACCGGTGTCAAGGAAAAATCCGTGCCTTTTCGATTTGCCAAAATTTGGAGTGCCTGATTGGAACAAGATCCGAATTTTGAGTATTTTTTGTTTAATTACATACAATACATTTTGCCAGGTATGGTAGCGTGTAATTCAGAAATGTGATTTACCTCCCCTGGCATTTATGAGTAGGTGTTGACAGTATTTTGATGGGCTGTTGACATTTCCTGTCATCCATTAAAATTTTAAAAACAAATATGCCACTGACTGCGGATGTGGTAGGGGGTAGAAACTTACTTGACCTTTGAGCTGTCTTCACCCATAAACAACCCCCTCCCTACCCCCTGATAAATAAATGCATTTTTCAAAAGAATCCAGTCCATTAATCACTAATTAACTATCTTTTTTCGAATCAAATTTCTGTGAGGTCGATTCTATTTTTGAAAGAATTTTAAAACTGGACTTCATTATTCTGGTGGAATCGATTAAATTTTAGTCAAAAACATAAACACGGCCTTAATCTGCTCAGAAATCTGTGAGTACACAAAAGTATTTTTTCTTTTATTTACAACTAACCTTTATGATAATTTCTTAAAATTAAACTTTCAAAGAAGATATTTAATTATTGCAATACGTTTTAAAAGAGCGTAAAAATAGTCGGTGAGAATTGCTAATTTATATATTTATTTCAATTGTCTTTCATGAATTCTCTTGTTTTTATTTGTGCACCTTTTTTAGCATCGAGTGGGCGCGGGTGTGAAATTTTCACACTCAGAATTCCAATCGGGTCCACCTTGTGCCGAAAAAGTAATAAATTTCAACCATATTTTTCCTACTTACGTTTCATATGAGAAAACAAAAAATAGAGACAGTAGTAGTTTTCTTCTTTTCTTCAAATAATTTCCAACTTTGTTAGGATTTCTCAGTCAATCTCTACAATTTCGGTCTGGTTCTTCCAATTTATAACATTGGAACTGGAAAGAATGACAAAAAGACAGTCGTGTTCATTCAATTCGGAAAAGAAAGACACAAAAAAAAAAAACAACACAATTAAGAAATATAAAATTTGGAGAAAATGTCTCTCGTCTGATGAAAACAGAAATTCCATAAGCGGTGTCAGCATAATTTCGTTCCTTACATAAAATGGCTTCACGTTGATTTTTGTAGAAAACAACGTTAAAAAGGCGTATTTTGTCAATGATTAAAATCTTTTTAAAAACTGCTAATTTACAAGATTTTCACTGGTTTTTATATCATTTTAAATACAGAAGAAATTGAATATTTCAACTAACGAAAAACAATTGCTGCATCATTACGACAAAAGAATTCTTTTCCTCGTTTTAGTAAAAAAACACATCGACATTATAATTAACAATTGATAAATCTTTTGAAAATATTACTTTATATTCTTGGCAAACATGGAGTTTCTAACCGTCGAAATTGGATGATTTCATTGGGACTCATTTTCAAGAGACGCCGTATGGACAGCTAAATCAAAGACGCTTTAATATAGAGATGATCTCCGCAGTGAATAATTCTTCGACACTAATTGAATAAATGAGCATTAAAACAATTCATGAAAAGTTACGCGGAAAAGAATTTAATTCGGTAATCTTTGGGTTGACGGGTCTAAATTACGGTAGCGTAAAACTGTTTTTAAAAAATGGCTAAAATTGGCGACATTTTTTATTTCCAGATAACTTTATAGCTAAACATGTTAAAAATGCGGTTGCATGAGACTGGCTTTAAAAATGACTAAAATTGACCAAATTTCTCATTCCCAGATAACTTTATAGCTAAAAATGTTAAAAATACGGTAGCATGAGCCTGGCTTTAAAAATGGCTAAAATTGGCTAGATTTTTCATTTCCAGATAACTTTATAGCTAAAATGTTTAAAATACGGTAGCATGAGCCTGCCTTTAAAAATGGTTAAAATTGGCTAGATTTTTCATTGCGATAAATTTAATATAAAAAATCAGGGTCAAAATTGGTGGTAACATTATACTCGAGTGTAAAAAAAAATGATAACATACTGATTTTTAGCTACAAAAATAATATTCTAGATTGCATTATACTCTAGTAAATATGGTAAGGACAAAATTAACAAAACCGGTGATCAGGGCCGGATTAAGGCTTTGTAGGCCCCTGTGCTACAGGTATTGTGAGGCCCCCAGTGATATTTTAAAAGGGAAAAAAGTTAAAGAAATATCAAATTTATTTTTACAAGGCTAACCACAATTAAAATTCAAACATTTGTTTTGCGTAATTTCTTGGAAACAAATTTCTCCAAAACATAAGTAAATTGTAAGTTGTTGAGAACATCGTTTTCAATTGCCATGGGAGCCCTTTTTAAAAAGATAATTTAGAATATTTAGACTTTGATTCTGCATTCACAAATGAAATAACTTTTCACTCAAGGCCCCCCAGCTGACAGAGGCCCCTAAAGCCAATGCCTTAATTAATTTTGATGGCTGACTCGTTAAACTTTGTCAAATCTCTTTTAACTCTCTCGGCAGAGGTAAGGAAGGAATGACATGAATTGCGTCATTCTTGCTACACTTTTTATATCTTTTTTAATACGGAATGATCTGGCATCCCTTTTATGGTAATCCGTGCTTTGATGGGGATAAAATATGGTTAACTATAACATGTCTACTTCTGGTTAACTTTAGCAATATGACTGCCTGGCGACATATGGGTTAGGTTTAGTGGGGGTGGGTAGGATTATAACTTAGTTTTTTATTACAAAAGATGAAAATTTAATAATTATATAATTTATTTTAAATCAATGAATTTAATTTTATTTTTAATTAAATTTTACTAGTTTTTACCTTCATCTTAATTTCAGTTGTTTTTTATATACAACTTTCAATTCGGGCTGTTGTTTCTACGGTAACGAATAACAGTGCTATCAGATGATAAAGAGTAAGCCTTTGGTGAGAATTGAACTCACACCCTCATTGTCCAAGAAAGTTTAGTTTATGCTTTTAGCAATCGGCCACGAAGACTTCATGGATTAGCAGAGGCTGATTCACACTTTTAAACTCACTCCTTACATCCGACTCTCGGCGCCATATTTTTGTAGTTTTCACGTATGAGAACTAGTAGTCTTAATAAATCAATCTTTATTATTATTATTATTATTATTGAATGAACTAGTCAAATTTAATTAAAAATAATGTGTTACAATTACTTCATCCAATAATAATAATAATAAAGATTGAATTTTATTTTATTTTGAATTGTTGTGAAAAATAAGTCATTGTTTTTTTACCTTTATCGTCATTATTCTAATAATTTTGTCATTCCACTCTTAGTGTTAGGGGTTAGGGTCTTTTTTTTGTTACATAATAAGATGGGTTACTTCAGAGCAAAACATTAAGACAAGAAATCCAAATATCTTAATACAATCCTTTCAAAGAATATTTTCATATAAAAACTCGATGCCAGGACAAATTCACATACTCTAAACTTGTTTCGAGATACACTATTGCCCTTAAATGAGTACACCCCTACCACTTTCTTATAGCTGATAATATCTGTTTTGATTGTGTAATGTTTCACTAGAAATAATAAAATCCTGCTATATTTGGTTTAGAAGAAAATTAACTTTCTATAAGAAAGTGGTAGGGATGTACTCATTTATGGGAAATACTGTATCTCAAAACAAGTTTAAAATATGTGAATTTGTCCTGACATCGAGTTTTCATATGAAAATTATTCTGAAGTCTGTTCTTGACACTAACTGTCCAAGCTAAAGCAACTTCACATCATCAATGAGACAGTGACAATTGCTAAATGGTGACTCAGAAGCAGTTGTAGTGGATTCAATATTCAATTTCTCATTCATCTCTCTAAATATCCAATTGAAATTAACAGCACTGCGACTTACTGGGACTTCACTCCTTCAGCTTATAATAGTAAAATGTAAGCATCCCTCAAAGTGGGAAGTTAATATAGCAATGGTGGCACCCCAAGGCCAGCCCTGATTGGTTAATATCCCAGCACTATGTAAATTACTGCCATTCAAGAGCCATCTACCTTGATAGACTCTAAACAGCCAATCATGAAGGGGGGACACAATTCCTATTATAAATAGTTAACACCTCTCATTGGAGAACTCTCCTCTATCTAAAAACTTCCTTGGTGATCCAAAGTAACAAATCCAGTTAAGATAAATATTGTGGACAATCACATCCTGATGTTTGTCGAGATCAAGCAAGTAGTTGAGTATTTAGTTGCAGAGTCAACAACTGCAATAACCAAGATTTATGGTGTATGTGTTCTTTTAGATCCATACATACAACATCATTAAATGTATTTGCCAATGGTAAGCTGACCACAGGGCGGAGAGGAGGATGTCTGAATTTCATGAACACCTCACATGAATCACAACACTTCTCTATCATTTTTAGAAAACTGTCATCATTAAAATGTAGTAAGACCTGAGTGTTTTCATAGGTTTTATTCAACAAAGAATGCAGAGAAGAGAAAGCAAAGGTGGAATAGAATAGAATAATGGCCACTCACAGGACTGACGGCACCATATTGGAACATACAAAATAAAGCAAAGGAAAGTTGCTATCTTTATACAGTTAAAGTTATTCTCATGAAATTAAGAAAAAAGTACAATTAATTATATTACTCCCTCTGTGTATGAATATATTGTTAATTGTCCAACTTACAATAATGCCTTCATAAATGGACTCTTATCTAACACTATTTGTCAGCAGCTACTTGTAAATAAGACTCTCGATCTTTCCACTGTCTTTGACCAAGCAAGGGTTCTCGAATAGGCCCAAAAGTGTTTGGAGATGTATATTTCAGCTCTAACCATCTTCAGTGCTGCAGCCCCCTTCTAGTAATAATGCTGGTGACCAAACTGAAAACCAAACATTGTCTGCTGTTTTTAAGGGCCAGAAGTGTTTCTTTTGTGGGAACAATAGGCACCTTCGCCAGTACATGTAACAGATGTGGAAAAAGGGGCCATTTTAGAAAAGTATATCGTTCAGCAGGGCCCAGGACATCTGCAGCACTTCTGACTTATAATCTTGCTGATTGATTGATTGATTCGTTTAGCAGCATATCAACCCTTGATGGGTCATTTAATGCCGAAATCAGTTTAAAATTTTTTAAAATAGAATCTTGCAACTTTGTTGAAATGATATTTTTCTTCTTTTTTAAATAGAATCTTGCGACTTTGGTGAAAGGATATTTTTCTTCTTTTTTAAATAGAATCTTGCGACTTTGATGAAAGGTTACTTTTCCTTAACTAGAGTCTTGCAACTTTGGTGCGAAAACAGGTGGCCCCTTTTTTTTTGGGGGGGGGGTTACCCCTCTGCAGGGGATGCAGTCAGCGTATTCTAGGCCTCAGCCGACAAGGTTGTAATCTTGCTGAGACAGCAGCTATATCTGAATATTTGGCAAGTGCTATCACCTGGATAAGATTAAACAGGAAGAAAGCCAGAGCACTTATGGACACTGGTAGTACTGAGAGCTTCCTATGCTAGTCCCTAGTTTGGAAGCATCACCTGCACACGCTTCCAGTTATTAATATCATCTCCATGGCAACTTTTTTGAGCTCTCGGACTTCCAGTTATTGTTTGGTGAATATGGAGCTGGAGGGACAACAATATCGGAATACAAAACTATCTGTACTGCCTAAGTTGTGTGCTGATGTCATCTTTTGACGGGACTTTATGACACATCACCGGTGTATCTACATGAATTTCGGTGGAGAGAAACCTCCTTTAAATGTATGTGAACTAACTACTTTCTCTGTTTCCCCACCTCGACTGTTTGCTAATCTCTTCAAAAACTGTAAGCCAGTAGTTTCTAAATCTAGGAAGTACAGTACTCTGGACAGACAATTCATTGCTGCTGAAGTGAAGAGGCTGCTTGCAGAAGGTATTATCGAGCCTAGCACTTCCCCTTGGCGAGCTCAAGTCATGGTGACCACCAATGAGTGACATAAAAGAGAATGGTGGCTGACTACTGCCAGACTGTGAATAGGTTTACACTGTTGGATGCCTATCCGTTGCCAAGGATCGACGAACTGGTAAATACGGTAGCATAATACCAATTCTTCAGTAACATAGACCTCAAGTCCGCCTACCATCAGGTCCCGATACGCAATAAAGACAAGTCTTACACAGCCTTTGAGGCTTGTGGCAAGCTGTACCAATTCCGCTGGATCCCGTTTGGGCTGACAAATGGTGTTCCCTGTTTTCAGTGTATAATAGGTTTACTGCTGAAAGCTTGCTGTCAGACACATTGGTCTACCTGGACAACATTACGATTTATGGGAGGAGTAAGGAAGAGCCCAACTAGAACCTCTGAAGATTTACCGAGGCTGCCCAGGGGTTCAATTTGATTTACAATCGTTCTTTCTCAAAGTCGTCGGTGGACCTTCTGGGTTATACAATATCCGAAGGTAAAATTAAACCTGACCCAGAAAGACTTTGGCCTTTAAAACAACTTCCTCTTCCCCAGAATGTGAATTCTCTTTGTTGGGCTATAGGTATGATTACATACTATTCCCAATTAATTAGAAATTATTCCAAAAAGGTTGCTCCTCTTGTGCAAGCCAAGAACTTCCCACTAACCAAGATAGCTGAAAAAGCATTTGAAAGCATGAAAGGTAAAATAGAAAATGCTGTGGTGCATTCTATTGACGAGACTATCCCTTTTGTTGTAGAGACGGATGCCTCTAATCACTCTCGCTGCCATGTTAAATTAAGCTGGTAGACCAGTGGCTTTCTTTAAATGCTAGTAAGCTAAAACACTCGGCGCAAGTGGAGACACCACCTAACTGGGTGCCAAATTTGTGATGGCCCAATATATCTATCAACACATCTGCCGAATTTAGTGCTTTTATTACAAAATGAACAAATGTACAATTGTTGTGATGTGTGTAGCTAAACCGGGGCGGTATAGCTACACATAGTACTAATAGTAGATTTTTAGAGTTTACTTTTTTGATAATAGAAGTTAATTTATAGTTGTCAAATAATTTCTTTTTGCTAAACTATTTTAAGTAAATATTTTATATTTCTAATATGATCTTCATTTTCATCAGTCAAACATTTAAAGCATTTTCTTGATTGATATTTAATACAGAAACTTTAAGTGCACCTTATCTGAAACTCTGAAAACCGAAATGTTCCAAAGCGGAAAATTCCACACCTGACATCACTGTATTATGATTCAAAAGCATTGAACTCATTCTGACTACAGTTAATGCTTGGTTATAATTGTACAACTCTTTAGAAACATAAAACTATATTTACATCACAAACAGTAAAAGATGAAACGTGTCCCAATCAAAACAAATTATTGTCACCACCAGTTTACATGCATGTGACGATGGTACCAACCATGAGATCGAACTGGAGACCTCTGCCTAACTGCAGCGAAAGAGACTGTGTGGCAGCACTGTTAGAACATCCGGGCTCCCCGCTCATGTTTTGTTGTGCCAGACATTTGAATCATTTCTTAGCAGGATATAAGTGGACGATTATGAGGAGTATTTTCTCATCTGTACACAGATATTGATGAAAATGTTAAAAAGGCTGCAGATACCCCTATAAATAACATTGATAAGAAAAAGAGGAAGCGTTTATGTTTATTTATAGCAAAGAAAGTCAAGCTGTTGGGGAAACTGGAAAAAGATGTGTTATATCTCCTTATGTATATGCAAATATTCCAAAATCTCAAAAAATCTGAAATCCCAAACACTTCTGGTAATGGGTACTCACTCAACCTGTATGATCTTTGCTTTCATCAGTCAAACATTTAAAGCATTTTCTTGGTTTAAGATATAGTAAATAAACTTTGACTAAATAATGCATTAGGAATGAAAAAATTTGACTTTTGAGCTGAGAATTAGTAACTCATTTCTGATAAGACAAGGAACAGAGGAATAAGATGGAAATCAATGAGTAAAAACATTCGGCAAAGTAGGATGACTTAACTGTCAAAAATGGATTGCATCATAAGGACTGATTTGACTGATCACTGCTAAAAAAGCTAACATTTTTTTTACTTTCATACTAAGCTGGTACGGCAATGACTGAGTTTTAGCAAAAAAAACCCCATTATTTTATCATTAAATTAAGAATTGTAAACCATTTCTATTAATTTTTTACTACTATTTACATTCATCCTAATTTTTAGTTTAACCACAATTTCAGTAAGGCTGGCACCGGCAGTGTTATTGTTTTGGTTTTAGTAAAAAAGGCGATCGATTATTTTATTAATTTTTTACTACTATTTACCTTCATCTTAACTTTCAGTTGTTTTTTTAATTATAATTTAACTTGGTTTTACTAAAAAAGCTATTATTATTCGTTCATTGTAAACCATTTTACACAAATTACTAAAAATTAAGATGAGGGTAAATAGCAGTTAAAAATTAATAAAAAATAAAACAAAATAATTGTTTTGTATTAAAACTCAAACAGTCATTGCTGTGCCAGCTTAGTATAAAAGTACAAAAAATGTTAGCTTCTTTAGCAGTGATTGGTCAAATCAGTCCTTATGATGCAATCCATTTTTGATGGTTAAGTCGTAATAAGTCAAAGCAATCTAAAGTTTGTTATGAGTTTCTAAAAATATTACTGAACGGACTACTTTACATTGTAACAATAACCTTAGAACAATTGATACGCAATGATATAAAATTACAGTTGTCATGAGGGAAGCCAAATAAATAAAAACATGAATAAAACCCATTTTCTTATAATCAAGGATACAAAAGAATTGGGTTAATATTTTTCTAACTTTTCCTGAAACAAAAACAAATGAGTCATTCCATTCTCCAGAAACCTTTGAGGTAAAAATGCATTTAATAAAAGTTTTAGATCTACTTGAGTACTTTAAAATGGTATATAAATGAGCTTCTAGGTGTACAACCGAGTACAACCGAGATATTGATTTTCAAACTTTGTCATTACCTTCAAAAATTCACATTTTTGGCAAAGTTCAGAGGTCTGTATCCCTGGAACCCTTTAAGCTAGAAAGGTGCCATTCAATGTCTCATAAAAATCCATAATTATGCCAAATTTGAACAAAATCCATGATGATCCTGGTTCGACACCTTGTTGATTTGACATGGAATGACCCAAATGACTGAAATTTTAAAATAAAATGGGGAAATGACTTAAATAATGGTGTTGACTAATGCAAAGTTGTGAAAAACAATGTAGAAAAAAAAAACACAAACATTTCCTAACATCAAAACAGTAATGGAAATAACAACTTTATCCCAAATGGAATGATCTATTCCTTTCTCTGGCATCACTTTGCCAGATCATGATATCAGATTTTTAAGTAATTTCTTAGGAATCAATTTTTGTTTGCATCTGATAAGAAAATAACGTCTAGAAACACGTTAGAAAAGATTACAGGAGGACAAATAACGTGAGGTCAATAATAAGCAAACACAGTTTAAGAATGACGGTTCATGATAATATGCAATGTAAATATGGTCTGTTTCTGCTTTGTGCAAGATCTTTGAAATAGTCAGCTAGAAAGACTAAATCTAAGATTGCTTAGCAGCAGTGTGTTTGCATATGTTCCAATAAATATGACCTACTGGAAAAATAAGAGCCACATGCTTTGCACAAATATGGTTTCCCTCTGGTGTGTGTTCTCATATGTCGTACCAAAGTGGACTTTTGTGCAAAAGAAGACTCACACGATTCACAAGAATACGGTTTCTCTCCAGTGTGTGTTCTGTTATGTCGCACCAAAGTCGGTTTATTTGCAAAGGTGGATCCACATGTCTCACAAGAATATGGTTTTTCTCCAGTGTGTGTTCTCATATGTTGCACCAAACTTGACTTTTGTGCTGCAGAATATCCACACATTTCACAAAAATATGGTTTCTCACCAGTGTGTGTTCTCATATGTAGCACCAAATTAGATTTTTGTTTAAAAGAAGATCCACACGTTTCACAAAAATATGGTTTCTCTCCAGTGTGTGTTCTCACATGTCGCACCAATCGTTGCTCATTTGGAAAGGTAGATCCACACGTCTCACAAGCATATGGGTCTTTTCCAGTGCATGCTTGCATATGTAGCATCAAATTAGACTTTTGTGCAGTAGATTCACATGTTTCACGAGAATGTGGTTTTTCTCCAGTGTGAGTTCTCATATGTTCCACCAAACTTGACTTGCGTGCAGAAGAAAATCCACAAACTTCACAAGAATATGGTTTTTCTCCAGTATGTATTCTCTTATGTCTCACTAAAGTTGACTTCTCTGCAAAAGTAGATCCGCATATTACACAAGAATATGGTTTCTCTCCAGTGTGTATTCTTACATGTCGCTCCAAATCTGACTTTAATGCAAAGGAAGATCCACACGTTTCACAGGAATAAGGTTTCACTCCAGTGTGTGTTCGCATATGTTGCACCAAATTAGATTTTTGTGCAAAAGTACATCCGCATGTTTCACAAGAATATGGTTTCTCTCCAGTGTGTGTTTTCATATGTTCCACCAAACTTGACTTGCGTGCAGAAGAAAATCCACAAACTTCACATGAATATGGTTTTTCTCCAGTATGTGTTCTCTTATGTTGCACCAAAGTTGACTTTTGCGCAAAGGTAGATCCACATATTTCACAAGAATATGTTTTCTCTCCCGTATGTGCTTGCATGTCTCCCATAAAATTTGACTTGAAAAAAAGATCCAGAAACCTCACAAGGATATAGTTTTTCAACAGTGTGCACACATATATTACACAAAGTATACTTTCGGCAAAATGTTTTCAACTGTGATGCTTCAGAAAATGGAGATTAACAACTTTTACATAGAAAATACTTTTAGAAAATGTTTTTGAGGTGAGGTCAGTCTTATTTTCATTCATTTATTTTGAAGTGTATATCACAAAATGTTTTTCCCAGCCAGAACATCTGTGAATGAAAAGCAAAAAAAGATATATCAATAGGGACATTGGATATTGTATGAACTCAGATTACATTGCAATAGATACATGTATTTTTTTTAGAATCCCCAACACCAAATTTGATGTTTTTAAAAAAATGATTTCTCAATGAAGTACCGAGAAATACTTGAAAGACTCCAAAGCCATAGTTTAATATGATGGACAGAAGAGTAAGAATCTAGTTTAGCATTACAGTTATAGTGTAACTTGAAGCCCACCCCGCAAAAATGTAAGTTGCAAATCACCCGGATATTTTGCATTTTATAGGGTTACCTTGATTCGATACCACAAAGCATAGCTTCAGCTATGTAGCGGGAACAGACAAACAGAATCAGACTTTTAGTATTATATAAATAAGTAATAGGAATGAACAAAAATTTTCAGCATGAAATCGACACCTGAGAAAAAAGCACCAAACTTGTATAAGAAATAATTTCATCATCAAAATCTTTGTGTCATTATTAGGAAGAAAGATTGGAAAACATCTGCTATTAACTTTCTCTAACTAAATTCTATAGTACCGGACATTTTTCCATAAAACTGAGAATGTGGAAAGTTGTTTATATGTATGTAAACAAAAGATGATGGTAATATTTGCATCTAGAAAATTTTCCAAATTTCTATGATGCAGAATACCTCAATTTTAATAATATTGCAAAAATCAACATATTATTTGTTTTTAATAAAATTTTTGGAGAAATTATTTTTTTAAATTTCTCATTCCAAATTTCGGGAAGTATATATTTTCATATGATTACGAACCCCACTTTTATTAATTTATTTTATTAATACATACTTTCATTGATCTTTTACACATTTTACAGATAAATCTCTTGAGAAATTAATTATGTTTACCTTTTGAAAATTCAAATTTTTACTCTTGCGATCACTCTAATTATGTTGTGATATGATGTACCAAAAGACTAAGTAATCATATGTAAAACAAATCAAAACTGAAACTGCCTTGAAATTTTGTTGTTTCATGATGTATTTTATTAATACATCTGTGCTTTCATTGAGTTTTTACACATTTTACAGATAAATCACTCGAGAAATTAATTATGTTTACCTCTGGTAATTAATTCTGGAACTGCTCAAACAGTCTCTTACTTTGGGATTTAAGAAACAGGAAAATTAAGTAACATATTTTTCTTGGCAAATTTTTAGTTTTAATTATAATTTAGGATTTTAATCTGGAAAAAAACATTTTTTTCACTCATTATTTTTTAAAAAGATTTTTTATCAATTATTTTGATCAATTCAATATTTTTGAAATGCATATTTTTTATTCTTTCTGTATCATGCTTTGACTGAAATTTATTTTACAATGATATATGAATAATTAAATATAGCGATATGAAGAAAAAATATTTACCATGTGTATTTTTCTTATATTTTTTTCTTTTTGCTTCCTTATTGTCTTTTTTCCTCAATGGTTTCTCTTTTGATATACAGCGTCTTGGTAGTGTCGCTATTCCATAGTTGCATAATGAAGTTTGCGAAAGCAATAACCTTTTACCGTTTTCTGTGGACATCATCATTTAAATAAAAAAACGTTGATCTGGGTTTCATGCCGGTAAATTGAAGGAAAAAAAGAAATCAAATTATAAAAATAACAGATTTTGAAATAAAACAACAGTAATTATTTTACTTAAATAAAATATTGTTCAACAAGGCAAACAATTATTATTTCGCTTACATCATCCAGTCAGAACCAGGTTCATCTGTCAACATCGACTGTCATTGCTTGACTATAGAAAGTTTCTGCAATAATGTTATCTAATAAGTTTTGTATATTTTTAACTACAGAATTTAATTTTTTAATATTTTTAATTAGCTATCATCAAATATGGTGTAATGATTGATTTATTGCTGATTCAAGTAAATATGATTTTATAATAGTTCAATTCTATTATAATTAATGAAAATTTGTTTTTATTTATACAAAATTTGGACTTCTAGCAAAAACAAGAAAAAGTCAAGAAAAATTTTTCTTTAAATTTAATTAAGTTTTTAAAATAAGGTGTCGATTTCCCGATGAAACTTTTTTTTGATACCTAAAAGAAATATTTTAATAATAAGAAAATATTACTAATTTCATTAAAAACTAAACAAATCCATTGAAGGTTCTAGGACAGGCAGGGGCAACCTTTTCCAAGCAGATATTGCTCATCATAAATCGGGCCACACTACTAAAAGAAAAATTTTAAAAACATTGTATTTAATCAGTGTGTGTAGTTTAGTCAAACTATTTTAGGGTATGACCTTGGAAAAGAAATGGTCACCTGATCAAAGGGAAGCAACAACAAAAAATAAACAACATGTGACAGGTTGGGTAGGGCAAAACGGCCGAAACGTTGTGAAAGAAATGCTTGAGGAAAATAGTCCAATTAAACCATATACAGTGATTAAAACACTGCGTCTAACAAAATTCAGACAATAAACATTGTATTTCTTATTTATTTACATAACAAGGAATAGAAAGAAATTATTCACAAATTTTAGTGACAAACTTGATGTTGTACATTTTTTACTGGTTTTCCAATATTTGGAGATATCTGTGATGTGTGCCATTCAGAATATCAAAAGGATCGCATGTGGCCCACAGTTTGCCCATGATTGTTCTAGGATCTAATGGATTAAAAGCACAAAAAATTACTGTCGAATTTCTTTTTCCATTTTTTTTGACTAAATTAACAACTAATTTGAATCTTAACCTTTATTTTATAACAATTAAATACATTAAGGATGTTACTTATTTTATTACTAAAAAACAAATTTAAATAAAAAAATGTTTCCTATAACTTATTCCCTATTACCCTCTATACTCACATAATCATACCTGCCAAGGTTTCAAAATTCTCAGGGGGGGAAATTTCATAAAAGTTTTCAATTCTACAAGCTCTAAAACAGCTATTTCAGTGTATTGAAAACCTATCTTAACATAATTTTAAACCAAGACAATCCAAAAAATGCGTGCGACTTGGTAGGTCTGCAAATAAGAGGGAAAAAATGTTTACAGGCATATTTTTTCAATGCCGGAGATTCGTATAAATTCATTACATGTGGGGGGGGGGCAGCACTTGGCTTCAAAATGCGGGAGTTTCATGTGAAAGTCTTAGTAGGTCTGAAAATAACAAAATCCTATCAAATCGTTCAGTATATTACTGTTAATATTTCAAAACATTCCTTTATAAAATATCTGACAAAATGAAATTAAACCACAATTATTTAGGTATGAACAAAATGGATGAAAATTTCAGCGTGAAATCGACATGTGAGAAATTTTTTTAAATCTGACAAAAATCAGCATATTATTCAATTTTAATGAAATTTTCAATACTTATTTATTAAAGGACGAATTTAAAAATGATTCCAACCCCACCTTTTATTAGTTTGATGATTTATCTATTTTATATAATGCTTTCGTTGATTTTCACAGATTTTACAGATATATCCCTGGAGATACTAATTATGTTTACTTTTTTTAGAATAATATCCAGGAACTGCTGGAACAGAACTCTTACTTTGGGATTAAAAAAACAGGAAAATTAAGTAATATAATATTTTTTAGTTTAATTCGATTAATTATGATTCAGGCTTTTGATAAGTGGAAAAAAAAATTTTTTCACTCAATATAATTAAAAAAAATATATTTTTCATCATTTTTATCGATTTATTCCGATATCTTTTTTTTTAAATGCATATTTTTTTATTCTTTCTATGTCTTGGTTCGACTGAAACTTATATAAAAAATATTATAACAAGGATGAATAATTAAATATAGTGAAATGATGAAAAAATATTTACCACCTGTATTTTGAATATATTTTATTATGTGTTTTGTTTATGTAAATTGACTGCTATTTCAAATTATGGGAGCTGCAGGCGATAACATGCCTTTTTTTACACAGCGCAGCTGTCATGCATTTTAATCTTGTTCATTTTTTCCACTCAAATATATGTGTACTGCATTTCTATCATACATATTTTTAAACCAGATGTCGCTTACACGCTTGAAATCTTTTTTCACTTTTGTACATACGATTATTTGTTAACTTTTGTGTTGCTAACAGGACAGAACAGCCAAATAAATAAAAAGTTAACGAGACAAGGCCGTAAATAACGACTTTTTGTTCTTTTTAAAAACAAACTGAAAAACCGTTGTAATTTGTCCAATATCCACTTACCTTTCAGATGAGGAAATGCGAGGAGAAAAACAAAATGAAAATCCTTTGTCCAATGTCCAAATACCTTTCAGAAAGTTGGAAAGAATAGCACGGAGGAAACAGAATTAAGAAGTGGGAAAACACGACGATGCAAATGTGAAATTATTTTGAGCAAGATTTGGTATGGCTGACAATAATGTTAAAACGTAATAATATATGCATTTATAGAAAGCGCCCTTCTTTCTCAGGGACCTCAATACTTAAGTCCCCATTGGACAAAACCGCTTGAAAACATGTGCAATCAATTGCAGTAAAAATATAAGGTCTATTAAATAAGAGGAAGAAGAAAGTGCAATTTGTCAATAAAGTTTTTTACAAAACACAAACCATCAAGCGGTGATATTTAAAACTTTGTTCCTAGTGTTTAAAAGTCCGTGGATTTCTTGCTTGTGTAGTGATCAAGTAACTTGAGATACGTAAGAGTAAAATGAGGAAATTTGTGCAGATTTGTAATTCGTAAGAACTGATTGCATTTACAAATAATCGAATCAATTATCCATGAATCAACATAAATATTGTGAGTTTTAGATATGAATGTGAAATTTTATTTTTAAAACCATTTTTCATCTATCAGCATATTCACCATCCCCCAAAATGTTTGGCCTTGTATATAAATGTTTTATTTGAAACAAAAATAAATCTTAGTCTTGTGGATATCATCTTGGAAAGAGTTGCCAACATTTACAGCAGAGCAGACATATTTTTCTTATAGCAGCAGCCATTTGCAATTCTCTAAATTAGATCTTCGTATCTATATTATCAGCAGATATAATTTTTAGTTGATAACTTTCTACAATCTTCCTTTTATTAAAACACTAACATTATTACGATAAAATTAATAGATTTCAAGTTTCCGACGTTTTTATCGACACGTCGCTTTTTGCCAAAAGTCCGTGGTAGCAGACCTGCCCTGCCTAGGTTTAGAAATTCTCAGATGGTAGATTTCCTAAAAGAATATTTTCAATTCTACAAGCTCTAAAACAGCTATTGAAACAGTACTGAAAACCTATGTTAACCTAATGTTAAACCAAGATAATCAACAACATTGGTAGGTCTGTAAATAGGACGGAGAAAAACAAATTCATTACATACCCCCCCCCCC
>VCCN01003229.1:290082-330551 GCA_006491835.1 Architeuthis dux
GCATCCAACATATACGCGTACGGGTCCACACAGGTACTTCCCCGTGCGTGGACTCATCTACGCTAAAATTGCACGAAATAGAATCAACACGAACACGAACGTATACGTTGTGGATTCCAACGGACCGAACGCTCACAACCTTTTAGGCGCTGACTCAGCTCAGGCGCTGAATATAGTCAAAATAGTTCACCACACCACGCATCTGCCCAGAAACAAGGACAGAATAATAGACTACATGAGCGCACAACAGGCGAAACACAAAGCCAGTTAGACTCTAACACGAAAACAGACGCAACAAATACACGGAAACGGAAACCAAGACAACAAAAAAGACGCAAAACAAAAACGAGAAATACACGACAGCACCGGTCGGAACAACACACACGCAAAACAATAACTACACACACGCAGAACCGTTGGACCCGGGTGATTACAAAACAGAAAAAAACGTTAGACCCGTATGATTACAAAAATAAAAAAATACAAACAAAAGGGGGAAGGGGGTAAGCATGGAAATAAAGTAAACGTTCCACATACACACAAAGGACTTTTATGCTCCTACAACAGCAAACCCCCAGCAGATCAGACGCAGCCCACGGCCTCAGGCAAAAATGCTGAAGCGACTCCAGGACTATGTCCTAAAATAAACGCGTCCCCCACAAAGACGTACCATGCACGCCAACCTACACAAAAAACACAGAACACAGCCCACAACACAAAGAGAAGGACCTCACATCCTCCTTAATGAAGAGGTGGGTGGTGTGATGTCCTGCCGGGCTGCGCAAGGAAGCAAATACCTCGAGTTACCTCCCTTGCCACAGCCCATAAAACGGAAGTGAGTTCCCGGTCATGCGCCGGGCAAACCGAGGTAAAATAAAGAGAATCGCACGAAGTGGAGCGACGAGGAGTACTCTCGCTAACGGCGATCAGTAAACACCACATTTGTCTTTGTCCTTTGTTCCTTTGCTTCATCTTTTTCCTTTCAGTGAAATTCACACGAGCTGGGAGACACTACACCATTGTGTCACTAATAAGTGTGAGCACGAACGCAGACACGACAATATTATTTGTGTTGTATTCTTCATGTTAGCGTGTTTTCGGGGTATCTTAATTCAAAATGCAAATTTCGTGTTTTGGAAAAATGATTTCTAAAGGAAGTAAAGGGAAGTAGCTGAAATACTTCAAAGCCGGTGTTTCCTACGTCGGACAGAAAGTAAAGGTTCAGCATAATATAAATAGAACCCCCCATCACCAAACTTTGTATTTTGGACAAATGATTTCTCAATGAAGCAAACAGAAGTAACCGAAATACTTCAGTAGTTTTGTACGATGGACGGAAAGAGAAGGTCCAGTTATGCAGCATAGTTACATCATAAACAGACCCCCACCCCCCAAAAAAAGATACGTGTTTTGGAAGAATGATTTCTCAATGAAGTAAAGGGAACTAACCACAATATTTCGAAGCCGTATTTTCATACGATGGACGGAAAGTGAGGGTCCAGTTGAGCAGTATATATACATCGTAAATAGAACCCAAAATAACACTTTAAAAGTTTGTGTTTTAGAAAAAGGTTTTCTTCAATGGAATCTTTTTAACTAAAATATTTAAAAGGCGTAGTTTCGTACGATAGGCGGAAAGTTTCAATGGAATCTATTTTAACTAAAATATTTAAAAGGCGTAGTTTCGTATGATAGGCGGTTGTGATGTCTTGCCATGCTGCGCAAGGGAGCAAATACCACGAGTTACCTCCCTTGCCACAAACCCCTAAAATGTGAGTCCCCGGTCATGCGCGAGGCAGACCGGGGGAAAAATAAAGAGACCGTTCGGACGAAAGAGGTCAGTTCTTTCGCCGACGGCGGTCAGTCAACATCGCATTCGCCTTTGTCCTTTGTTCCTTTTTGCTTCATCCTTTTCCCTTTCAGTGAGAATCCCACAAGCTGGGAGACGGCTGGAAGACACTACAGCGGTATAATGAATAGAACCCTCCCCCCCTCCCAGAAATACTTTGTTTTTAGGGGAGATGATTTCTCAATGTAAAAATAAGTACACGAAATAAATCGGAGCCGTATTTTTGCACGATGGACGGAAAGAAAGGGTCCATTTCTGCAGCATAGTTACATCATAAATATACCCCACACCTCCAAAGAAAATACGTGTTTTGGAAGAAACAGCAATACTTCGAGACCGTAATTTCGTATGATGTATATTGCGAAATACCAATATAGGTATATGAATATGAGATCAGATAAACATTTTTTCAAAGAATGTGTTTCTCTGGTGATGTCATGAAAATTCCAAATTTACGTAATAAGACATGGCATAAACTCAGGATCTAGTTCCGCATTGTATAGTAAATTGAACCCCCCAACTAAAACACAACGTAATGGGTGAAAATCACTCGGATTTGTTTTATTCTCTAGGTTAGAGCACCGCGAAGCTTTGGGGCTAAAATAATTCTGCCTACCACGTGCTGTTTTTTGGTGGGTTACGATAACATACATACATACATACATACATACATAAAAACTATCATTATTATAGAGATAATACACGGATTCTTCAAATCTTTCAATGATGTTTGTAATACACTGACAGATTAATATAAATGAATATAAATAATGTCTATGCCGAAAGAAATTTACGCGCATGATCTTCCGTAGCAAATTTCGCATATGGTTTAAAATGCTGAAAACGGCATTGGTCCATTTACCGAAACATGGACAAAAATGCAAATATCTCCATTGAAGACAACCTTGTTTGATCATTGTTAAGAGATAAGAAAATGCTGACTTCATCAATCTGCCGTAAAACCAGAGGACACAGCCATAAACTACAAATTCAGACCTCCACTGGTGTTAGAAAAAATGTCTTCTCGGCAATGTAATGTTTATATATGCATGTATTAATGTCTATATATGTATGCAGTAATGTTCACGAGTAATAATAAATAAAGACACCGAAGCAAGCTCCCGGCAGCCCTCATTCCGTTTCCGGACCCAGAAACGCGGACTGGAAGTAGGAACGGAGAAGGCTCAATTCTTGACAGGAAATAGCCCTGAGCAACACGTGTCTTTGTTCCGTCTACAGTTATGAACCAAACGCGTTCAAACTAAGCACAACTAAAACAGAGAGAACAACAAGCAAACAAAGGCACTACTAACAGACGACATTACAGGCAAGAGTAGCAAACGCATGGAACAGCCTAAGTGAAAAGACGGTCACATCCGAGAATATCAATATTTTTAAAAAATAATCTTAATTCTGATATCGGACATACCAAATTTAACTAACATTATTCTTATTAGTTTAAACCCAACCCAACTACACTGAAGCTGGTTTAATGATGCAATTAACTGCTGTCAAACAAAACCTATTTCAAGTATATACACCCATATTGTAAATTATGGAAAAGCAGATATGCAAGGAGACATTTTTAAACATTTTAAGCATACTGCCTAATTGAGAAAAACAATTCATAATATTAAATATCCAAATCTTAATAATAAAAAGGCCCAGCCAATGAGGTTTTCAAAAATCGAATGGTGTAATGGTTAGCACGTCTGCCTCACACGCAGAAGTTCCTTGGTTCGATTCCCGGTATGAACGTAGAGTGTGGAAAACTCTTCATTAGGACAAATTTTCCTGTACACTCAGCAGCTAATTGGGTACACTCTAAGCTGTGTTATTAGGGTGGAGGTATCCCTTCGGTGGACTTGGTGGTCATAGAAACTTGTAGGAATAAAGTCCTTGTCATGACCAGACTTGAAATTTGCAAGGATCACTAAGCTGACACATGCTACCACACTGCCACTTTTCCAGGGGGTGGGGGGCAAAGGATATATTTGGAATATATCTTAGTGGCAAACCTGTTACCAGTGAAGGATAATGCCATCTTTTTATATGGGTACATTAAGTTGGGGTTACATAAAACAATTGTACTGCACGACTATCCTTTATTGACTATAAGATTCCAACTTTCAAACACCCTTGCCCTAGGTGAAAAGGCCTGATCAGGGGAGGTGGGGCGACGACAAAAAATCTATCATCAAAATGTAATAAAACTTTGTGGATATTTTAACAGAAGGGACTAAATGATGTTCAACGCCGTTTAGCGATTTCCTTTGTTCTACAACCAGACGATATATTTTCCGCCACAAAATTTTACGTTTTTTTTCTTTTTCGGTTCTTTGAATCATTCTTTATTTCTGTGATTCTTTTCAATTCAATATTGTTATAAATTGAACAAACAAAACAGAAATTGTCTAGATTGACTGAAGTCAGTGGGGACTTCGAAAAAGAAAGAAGTATCAAGCCTACTTTCTCCACTTTTCTTTTATCTTATTTCACATCTGGAAAGGTAAGTTGAACAATCAATTTCTACAATTTTACTTTAGATTCTGTTTAGCAAGCCAAGTGTATTTTTGTAGGAAAATGTATTTTTCCTACGTAGTCTACCACGGCCAATGAAGTTGAAGGGGTACACGTGTATCCGGTCACGTCTGTCTGTCTTTCCATAAGATATCTAAAAAAAAAAAGTACTCGATGATTTTCAATTAAATTTAGTGGAAGGGTGGGCAATAGGGTAATGATGACTTGGTTAAATTTGGGGTCGGATCCAAGAATTTCTTTTTGATTTTAAAATATTTTCCTCCATACATTTGACGTATGATGCTCATGTCTGTCCACACGATATCTCACAAAGTTCTCAATGTATTTGAATGCCATTTTGTGATTTTGTAGAAGGGTGGGCAGTGTGCCATAGGAGAAGTGATTACATTTTGGGGGCGGATCCATGCACAATTATCTCCCCTGACAGGTGTGCTTTCTAGTTTGATCTGTTTTGAAAAGAATTGAGTCAACGTAAATTTTAGAGTGGAAGCGAGTGAATTGGCTTAAAGTGAGGGTTCGATTTGCAATGTATGTATAATGAAAAGCTAGACTCTTACTTTATGTTCAATTTGGGTCAAGAAATCGCAGGGCCGGATCCAGGATTTTGTGGGTTCTGACAGCGGTGTAGCTAGGGTTCTCAGTGCCTGGGGGCAAAAATAATGTTGGCACCCCCCCCCAAAAAAAAAATGTTTTGATTATTTATTTTGTGACTCATTACCCACTGAATGACAATAACATGAAGAATTAAATACCACCTTACATAGACTTAAAATAAAGTACACTATAACATTTAATTGGTATAAATTGAATTAAAATATTACTTATTTTATCAAACAAATTTCTTTCCTACCCAGAAAATCCAAGTTGTGACTTTTCTTCCTGAATTTCTTCCTATTAGATAGGTCAGGGTAACACTTTTAAAAATATATTGCAGACTTTGTGCCCAAATAAATACGTGAAAAGGACAACAAATTTCAAATATCAAAATTATGCAATCCAGCATTTTACACAGATTTGTGTCGTAGCTTTTTAGCATGAGAATTGACAAAAGAGTAAAGTAAAAAGAACAGTTCTGGTTTGGGAGATCTTGAGAATGGCCTAAACAGCCGTAACATGTGCATGAGAAGACATACACAAGTCACAAGATGCAACTACATTCATAAAAACGTTGATTTAAAATGTTACGGTTTTTAAAAAAAGAAGAAAAAAAACAAAGCATAACATCCAGAACACTGAAATTGAAAATAATTTTCATTTTCATAATTTATTGCAGGTCTGGTTAGTCACTTAATAGGAACTGTCCTGTAACCAATGTATTTTGGCAGCATGCCACGTTAGGGGTGATCAATTAAAAAATTAGGAAAAGGGGTATTCAATGAATAAGTTACTTTTCCTGCCTTTTTTGATAGATATAATAAGAAGTAAAATGTTTAAATTTTCAGCCATCTAGCTCCGTGGTGCAGTCTGTGCATGAGAAACATTGATACATACAGTATCACTCATAAATAAGTACACCCATACCACTATTTTATAGAAAAACCCGACACATACATAGATAGCCGGCCAACCAGCCAGACCCACTTAAAAACTGGAGAAATCTACATGGATATTGACTATGTTGATGTTTACAGTTTTGATTGACAGTTTATTACTAATCAAAGAAATTTACCACAGGGTGAAGAAATAAATCTTTTTATAAAGAATTTGATAAAAAAACAAAATAATACATTTTTAATTTTAAGGTTAATTCATGATTACTTGGGATAATTTTGGTTTTTGCTTCATGAAATTTCTTTAGATATTTTGCTCGCTTGAATAGATCACTTATTGATCTAACACCACCTGTTAGGTCACGTGATACATTCAGATGACAATATTTATTACTAATAAATTATTTCTACAGATTTCTTTTTGGGCACAATTTAGGGAGAATGGTCCCAATTGTGAAGTTCCACACACTCGCTCACTCGTTGTTAAAAATGGCACATAAATAAAAAGTTGTGTGCCGTTTTAACATTTCCTATATTGTTACTGTTTTTTTCTTGACAAAATATATATTATAGTTTAATTTTAGGTATAAACAAAATTGAAAAAGAATTTCAAGCGTGTAAGTGACACCTGACTTTTTTAAATGTATGGTAGACAATGCAGTACACATATATTTGAGTGGAAAAAATAAACAAAATTAAAATGCATGACAGCTTTGCCGTAAAAAAAAAGCATATTGAAATAGCAGTCAATTTACATAAATAGAATGAAATGTATTAAAAATGCAGGCAGTAAATATTTTTTCATCATTTCACTATATTTAATTATTCATCCTTGTTATAATATTTTTATATAATTTTCAGTCGAACCGCGACATAGAAAGAATAACATATACATTTAAAAAATATTGGAATAAATCAATAAAAATGTTGAAAAATCTTTTTTTTTAAATATTGAGTGAAAAAAAAATCAAAAAGCCTGAATTATAAATAATTGAATAAAACTAAAAATTTGCTGATAACAAAATTATTTTATTTAATTTTTCTGTTTTTAACTCCAAAAAGAGTTCTGTTCCAGCAGTTCCTGGATATTATTCTAAAAAAGGTAAACATAATTAGTATATTGTGGGATATATCTGTAAAATGTGTAAAAATCAACGAAAGCATGTTTATATAAAATAGATAAATCATCAAATTAATAAATGGTGGGGTAGGAATCATATGAAAAAAAATTATTCTTTTCCAAAATTTGGAATGGAAAATTACTTTTTAAAAAATTTGTCCTTTTCATAAATAAGTATCTTACAATTGTGCCTAAAATTTAATTGTGCTTTGCTCTTGCAGAAGGGTGGGGTTCGGACACCTTAGACATCCCCCACATCAGCACCTGGATTTGGTTTAGTGAACCACCTGCATAATTTCTTTATAAAAATCTGCTTTGACTGAATCTGACATTCATTTCTTCCAGAAATTTTACATTTTTGAGAAAAAGTAACTTTAAGGTGGAAGTGAGTGAATTAATTCTAATGTAGGGGTTCGATTTACAATGCTAAACCGGGCCCTTATTTTGTGTCCATGATTGTAATTCACAATGTATATATAATTCTAAACTGGACTCTTATTTTGTGTTTTTCTTCAAAATCTTTACTTTTTAAAAAATAAATTTTACTGTTTTAAATCTGTCCTAAGTATGGCAGGTTAGGATTTGGGTTAAACTTTTTAAATAACCATATATATGCTATAAATAGCTATAAATTTAAAAATTAATTTTTCTGAAAAATCTCCCGTATTTATCTTTAACCCTTCTATCGGTCAAACAACATTTCTGTCACCATAGGCTTGTCACCATTGGCTTATTACCGGTACAGCAACATTATTGTTGTTTCTGATATTAGACGGATTCCTGAATTTGTTGATCAGCCTTTCAAAATGGCAGCGCCCAGTCAAACACCAAGACGGTCTGCTCAAAAACCAGTGCGTATATACGATGTACGGCAGGTTTTGAGTTTCTTAGATGAATCAAGTGATTCTTTTGATAGCAAAGACTCTGGCAGCGATCTAGACACGAATGATTTTCACTATGATGACGAAGAATCAACATCTGAAGCGAATGATAGTGAACACGGAAGTAGGCAGTAGAAAATCATGGTGGGAAAAATCACCACCTTGTAGTAGATAATTACTATAAAGCATTCCACTGTGTGAATGCATGCTCTGCTCAGTAAGCAAATCTATATCACTGGTACAGTCAGGTCAAAATGTGTGGGACCACCTGATGCTATCAAGAAAACACTGAAACAGAAGGGTGATTTGGTTTGCCAGCATAAAGGGCAGCTCTTGGCAGTAAACTGGTTTGACAGAAAACAGGTGAGACTATTGTCCACTGTTGCTAATGCTGGTACAGTTGAGAAAGAAAATTACAAGAAAGTAAAGAAGAATGTTCCCAATGTTGTTATTGCTTACAATGCTGGTATGGGTGGTGTGGATAAATCAGATCAGAGGACTGATCAGTAGGATTGTGAGCTTAGAAGTAGAAAATGTTGGAGAAAGGTTTCGTTTCACTTGTTTGATAAAACCAAAATAAATGCATATATCCTATGCAAGAAGAATCCAAACTTACAGGGAACTCCTTTGACTGATTTGAAATTCATCATATCAGTTATAGAAGGACTTATTGGTGGGTATGAGGAACCATGCAAAAGGGTAGGCAGGCCCATTATTGATGATCCATTAGCAAGAAAATCTGCTAGGCATTTCATCAGTAAAATCCCAGAGGGTAAGAGGATGAAATGTGCATATTGTGCCAAGCCCGAACAAGCTGGTTACAAAGGCACCAGAATTGGTACATGGTGTAAGGAATGTAGAGTTAGGTTGTCGCAATGACTGCCTTGAAAAGTATCACAAATGAAACAAATTTGCTGTAGAAATGTATGAAGAATACAACAAATAAGACAAACTCACAATATATACACCTGCTGAAGTCTTTATTGTAACCACAGATGTGGTTAATAAACAGTTAATACAAAAAATATGTTATTTGATTTTAACATAAATTGTTGTTATACTATTGTAATTTTTTAGTTTATTCGTGAAAATATTCACAGAGTGGTACTCTAGCTGTAAGAAATTGACCGGTAAAAGGGTTAATGTATGTAAAACGCTAAACTGGAAACTTATGTTGTGCCCGTTAATTAGTTTTTAAAGAAATCCTTGCAGAGGGGGGGGGGGGTAAATACCTGTCCATTTTGTTTTTTCTCACTTGTTTTCAAACTGAAAAATTTCCCTATGAAATGAACGTCATATTCATTCAAATCACCTCAATATTTCAATAGGCTATGGACTGATAAACAACACACACTTTCATAGACATACTTGTATAAAGATGTACACAAAGTAAGGGTCCAGTTTAGCATTATATGTATATTGTAAACCTTCACAATGTGAAAAAAAACTATGAACTGACAAGCAACCCACACTTTTATAGTTGCGTAAAGACGGACACAAAGTAAGGGTCCAGATTAGCATTATATTTACATTGTAAACATCCACTGTCAAAAATACAGACGCAAAGGATTCGGTTTTGCATCATGCATTCACTGTAAATTAAATCCTAACTTCAGAGCCAATTCTCTTGCCTCCACTGTAATAATGAGTTTTACTCATGAACAAAAGATTTCCAGAAGAAATGAAAGTCAGATTGAGTCAATCTTTTCAAAAAAACACATCAGAAGCCCAAATGATGTTAAGAAGCTCAAGCATTGTAGTGTCGCTGTTTGTAGCCAGTTTGACTCTGTCGCAGGTTTGGTGTTTATCTATTGGTAGGGGTTGGTGTTTGCAGGTATTGAAGCTGCTTGATTTGTATTGCTCAATGAGCCATTGTTGAAGCCATTTCCAGTTGGCTGCGGTTGGTGGAAAAAGTAGTTTTGTAGGCTTGGTTGCCTGATGATGTGGGCAGTTGCATGGACTAGTCAGTGCACTCTCAGATGACTGTGGAGTGGTGGCATATCACAGTTGGTGGATCTTAGTGTTTCTCTAACAGTGGGTAATGTTGATATCATTCCAAGCTTGATGCATGCTTCACGGCTAAGGAAGAGTTTATCCGAGTTGTTCATGATGTAGGTTATTTGACGCGTTCAGAGGGTTTTACCAGACATTAACTTCCTGGAGAACCTCAACATGACTGCACCTAGGATAGTAATCCCATTGTTGCTTGCTACATGCATGCACATGTTGACTGGAATGAGGTCTTTGTCAGATCTACTAAGGCACTGAACTACTTTCATGCCAGCAAGGCAGCTCTGGCAACCAGTGTCAGCCATCACAAAGAGCATTACAGTTTTCTGTTTTGTAGTGAGTTTGAAGCCGAGAGCTTCATAGTCCTGATGATGGGTTGAGATAGTCAGCGTGACGAAGGGTCGTGGTTTCCAGCAGTTGTTGATGTTGTGGTAAAGGTGATGGTCTAGTGTGATACCTCTTCCCTATGTTGTTGAGGGTTGTAGTAGTAGCACATAGAGCACCAAATGTGGCACCTCCTTCCACCTCTTTGCGTTTTTTATGCCCTTTTCCTTGCTGCAACATACAGCTTCAATGTGGTGGAGGCGACCACAATGTAGGCAGGGCATTCTGTCTTCCTGGTAGTGAGTGGGGCTCGTCTGCCATGGTCACACTTATTGCAGTAAAAGTATGTTTCAGATTTGTTGGTTTTGTGTTCAAGCAGTTCATTTTGCTTAGTACAATGGTATTGACTGTGTTCACTTTTTATGCCTTGAGTTTCAAGTAGTCTACTAATATCGGGCAATTTCATGTCGATCAAGAGACTAGTGTTTTTTTCCCCAGTTTTTTTATTCAAGAAAAAGCTTGATAAGTACAAATGAACAAAGGATAAGTTAGGGGTAGTGTTTTTAGTGTAAGGGTTGTTTGCTGAACATTTTCCGGCCGCTTTTGCTTCAATGAATCTGAAGACTTCTTCAAGTGTCTTGTCCTGATTCATACTGTGCAATAGACATTTGTGTCCCAGTCATTAAGTGAATTTTAACTGAAAATATGGCTTTGAGAATATTTTTGGAGTCAGATACTAATCTTTTTTTTTCAAATCCACTGCAAAACTAGAAGGTTTAATATTTATAGTTACATTGTAAATAGAACCCCCCTCATAAAACCTGGAGAAAAAAAAACAACACCTGTCATGTAAATATTTACTGTAAAAAATATTTAATCTTTTATTGTTGTTAATTGCAACCCTAACCTTAAAGACTACTAACTCTGACCCTAAATTATATCCTTTATAATTAGATTTAATAAAATACAGTTTCATTTTAAAACTGTTTGAATTTTTCTGCTTTCATTTGTTCTGTAATAAGTTAGCAGCAGCTTAAATAATGGTTAGGGTTTAATGACTGGATTAAATTGCACGTTTTTATAGATATATTCTTCTATTTTAGCAATTTACATAGGCTTTTGTGAATTTTGACCCCCAAATAAGACTCCCTCCAGTTATTATTCATCTCCGTTTAGTAAATCCTCTTCCATTCGGTAATTTTTTGCCGATAGTACAGAGTAAACAATAACGTTTTAATTAATGAAAAAATATTTTTTTTTAAAAGTTTTGGGCTTTTTTCTTCCTAGCAAAAACAAGAAAAAGCTTAAGAATAATTGTAAAAAATGTAAAAAGGTGTGATTTTAATCAGAAACCTTAAAAAAGACTCCCATCATTATATTATTTATCTGTACCTGGCTTCGTCTGGCAAATCCCCATGACTTGGCAAATTACAGTATAAAGCCAATAAAACTCACAAAAAAGGTTACTAATGGAATAGTATCACAAAAGCCCATGTAAAGTTACTAAAATAGACGACTATATCTTTAAACAGAAACTACAAAATACTCCCATCTGTATGAATGTATCAGCAAATCACAACATAATTTCATGTCGATCAAACTAAACTCACGAAAGCCTATGTAAAGTTACTAAAATAGAAGAATATATCTCTAAAACAATGTAATTTAATCAGAAACACTAAATACGACTCTTTTCAGTATGGCGAGAGAGATGGGGGTTTGTTTATAAGTAGCTTGGGATGCAAATATCCGGAACTCAGTTGTCTGGGACGCAAATGCCCTAGTACCCGTATCCACACAGAGACTTTTTATTTGAATATTCACTACAACGTTGAAAAAGTAGATGCTGTAAGAAAAACATGAAGCTTTATTTCTAAAATTGCAATTTGTTGAATCTTTTTGCATTTTCTTCTTTTTTAAAAATATTTAGTGTATCTTTTCCTTCACAAACACCTTTTCAGATTGTATAAAATATAATCAGTTAAAAAAATTGATTTATTTGGAGATATACAATTGTTTGTTATAACTAAGAAACTTCATTTTATCTATCCAAAACCAAATTCCGACACATGTTTTTTTAGTTTTTAATATTGTTTTTATCTGTCTAAAATTAAATTTAAAAAAATAGTAGATATTACGGTCAGCAATGGGTTTTTATTTTTATGCCAATTAAGAAGGTTCTGGTTTTTTTCAACTTTTATCGAAAATGTTAACTAAGTAATTTATATTGTTATTGTTTTAAAACAAAATCCATAGATAAGTAATTTATGTTGTTTTGTTTGGCTCGTTTCTGACTTAGTCAGCATGACGTTGTAGCTGACATCATTGGTGTCTTTAAAAAATCTTGGAATGAGCTGAATCTTGGTCCCAAACAAATCAGAAGCACCAATATGTTTATGCTGGTGTTCTTTGAGACATGAAAGTTATTTCAAGGGATCTTCCTATCTAAAAAGGCTGGATTATACTCTTCTACATTGTTAAATATATCGTAAATGTTTATCTTTTTATTTTCAATAATGTTAAAAGTTCTTCCATAAACAAACAAATTGTTTCTCTTGTCTTTTAAAATCAATAACAACATTTGATATATTTTATTTCTTACAGGAGTCTGTCTCCTTTGCAAAAACAGATAAATTCTGGGTGAGTAATGACAGATTTCCCAATCTTTATTCTTTTTTCTAAACATTCTTTTCTTGTAAATCTCCGATGTTGCTGATTGGTTGACAGAAAAAAATACTGTATTAACTGATATATATTTTGTATTTTCATTTTTATTTTTATATGTATATATATATATATATATCTGTCAGAAAATCAATTTTTTACCTGTTGATTACATATATTTAAAAAAAAAAAAATCTGAATTCAGATGAACTAACATTGAATAATTAACTTTTTGATGAATCTGTTGAATTAATGTAAAGCTGAAGTTGTCCCTTCTGCATTTCATTTGCTATTTCCTTCTCTTTTTAAAGATCTGAAAAGGATTTAGTAGGATTTTTTGTTAAATATCTAATTTGAACAATTTTTCTCCATTTTCACAGAATTCAAATACATAAAGAAACATGCAAACCTATACTGAAACAAAACCTTATTCCTGTGAGGTGGGTGGATCATCATTTTCGCAGGAAACAGATTTAAAAGGACATATTCAAAAACACACTGTAGAGAAGCCATTTACTTGTGAAATGTGCAAATCAGCATTTAATCGTAGTTCAGATTTAAAATTACACATGCGATCACATACTGGAGAGAAACCATATTGCTGTGAATTATGTGGATCAGCATTTTCTCGAAGTTCACATTTAACAGTACATACACGAACACACACTGGAGAGAAACCATTTACTTGTGAAATGTGCACATCTGCATTTTCAGATAATTCATCTTTAATAAAACACATGCGAATACACACTGGAGAGAAACCATTTGCTTGTGAAGTGTGTGGATCAGCATTTTCAATGAAATCCACATTAAAAATACATGTGCGAACTCACACTGGAGAGAAACCGTATTGTTGTGAAAGATGTGGATCAGCATTTTCTCGAAGTTCACATTTAAAGGTACACATGCGAACACACACTGGAGAGAAACCATTTACTTGTGAAGTGTGTGCATCTGCATTTTCTGAAAATTCATCTTTAAAAAAACACATGCGAACACACACCGGAGAGAAACCATTTACTTGTGAAGTGTGTGGATCAGCATTTTCGGATAGTTCAAATTTAAAAAGTCACATACAAACACACACTGGAGAGAAACCATATTCTTGTAAATTATGTGGATCAGCATTTTCAGATCGTTCAACTTTAAGAAGACATGTGCAAACACACACTGGAGAGAAACCATTTACTTGTGAAGTATGTGAATCAACGTTTTCAACGAAAGGAAATTTAAAAACACACATGCGAACGCATGCAGGATAGAAACCTTTTTCTTGAAAATATGTGGATCAGCATTTTCTTGAAGTTCACTTTTAAAAGGACATATGCAAACACTTTTTAATGACCTTAATTTTGCAGACCTGTGTCTTTCATAATCAACAAAACCTTTTTATTAATGCTTGTTCGCAACAAGGATCAAGAATCTTTAGACTGTATAAATACACAGGGTGTTTACAAAAGAAACAGAAACATCTTTTGGCAGCATCCAGTGTTGGGGTGATTAATTAAAAAATTGGAAAAAAGGGGTGATCAATGAATAAGTCACATCTCTCCCCTTTTGTTTTCAAGAAAGAAGCATGAATACTGCCAGACACAAACTAAGAGATCGATTTAACATAAACTTACATTGCAAATTGCATCCCCACTAAAAACCTGTTTTTTCTGGACATAAGGAGTAAATGTTTAAATTTTCAGCTCTCTAGCTCCATTGGTGCCGCCTTGTACACATGATATAAACATAGCCAGCCAGGCAGCTGAACCAGATTAAAAACTGAAGACTATGTTGACAGTTTTGGTTGACAGTTTTAATAATGACACTCACAATGCACAGTTTTGTAGAGAAACACTTAAAGTTTATTACTGCAAGGTTCCCCACCAAAAGGTGTGTCCAGTAGCGCTGACAAAACATTACATTTAAAAATTTCCTAAAATCAAAAAAACTGTTTTTAGAAGATGTCTAGTGGAGTACTCAGGTGAATTTGCAAGATTTAAAAAAAGTAAAAAACAAAATTCTATTATTCAAATAGAAAATGCACACATCGAGCAACTATAAGTTGTAGTAATAAATTTCAATTGTTTCTCTACAAAACTGCATCATGAGTGTCCAATATCTTAAAAAATTTTGGAAACTCTATTTTTTTGTAAACACCCTGTGTGTGTGTGTGTGTATGTGTATATATATATGTGTTCTTTTTCTTTTTTCCTGTATATAAAATTTCTCTTTAAACCTGGACCTTTTTTTTCTATTTGTTTAATTAATAGAGAGTATTGCCTGCAAATCTTTGTGACGTGATTTCTGCTACTTGAAAGTAGAAATGACTGTAAATGTTGCTTTGTATAAATTCAATGTTATTTCCAGCCTGGAATCTTTGAAAAACTGTGGAGAAAATAGTATTCATTCACTGAATTTCTGTTAGCAGTTCATTTATGTGTTATGACAAGACAATTATATGGAAATATGAACTTCTGTGCTTATTGGCATAGAGTGTAATATAGGCTGTTTTGTGGCTGGTATGGTATCTCAGTAATTAAGGTAGCAGAGGAAGAACTCTGCACAGACATCAAGGAATGCTTTGAAACTGTAAGAGCTACAGACAATTTTCATCAAATCAAAATTATTCCTCATAACAAACTAAACATTTTGGTAAAGTTTCTTGTACAACCAAAGATTTTAAAAAGTTACATGAAATCAATGAAAAATCTGGGATATAGTGGTTGAATTTCAATTTTTTCGCCAATACCTTCTAAACCATTAGAGTTATAGAAAATTTAAATGCAATCAAAATTTTTCCTTATAACAAACGGAACATTTTGATATTTAAACTTTTATTGTATGGTCCAAAATAAAAAAAGTTTCACAAAAATTAAATTCCGGAAAATAGCGTTTCAATTTCAATTTTTCACCAGTACCTTCTATGCTGTTCGAGCTATAGAAGATTTACATGGAATCAAAATGATTCCTCATAACAAACTGAACATTTTGGTATATAAAGTTTATTTGTACAATCACAAATAAAAAGGTTAGACAAAATAAAAAGAATTAAATTCTGGAAAATAGCTGTTGAATTTCAATTTATCACCAATACCTTCTAAGCTATTAGAGCTATAGAAAATAGTTTTATTGTGTGATCTGAAATAAAAAAAAAAGAATTACACAAAAAATAAAATTCCGGAAAAGGGCCCAATTTCAATTTTTTGTCAACAACTTCTAAATTGTTATTAGAGCTATAGAAGATTTATGGAGAATCTAAATTATTCCACATAACAAACTGAACACTTTCGTTTATAAAGTTTATTTGTACAACCAGAAATAAAATAGTTACACAAAATCAAATTAAATTCTGGAAAATAGTGGTTGAATGTAAATTTTGTGTTAATGCCTTCTAAGCTGTTTGAGCTATAGAAAATTTACATGGAATCAAAATTATTCCCCATAACAAACTGAACATTTTGCTATATAAAGTTTTATCGTATGGTCCGAAAGAAAAAGAAATCAAAGAAATTAAATTCTGAAAGATGCCGGCTGAATTTCAATTTTTTGCCAATAACTTCTAAACCGCTTAGCTGAAAATTTCAAGCCAATTGTGCATTTTGTGATAAAAGCATAAAAGACATTCCAAAAGAATTTGGATATCAAGTCATCATGAATTTTCAAGTCATTAAAAATTCAAGAGGGCTGGTATGAAAATTGGGACCATATGAGCGACCAGCACCCTAAATCTTTGCAAATCTAAAAGGACGGATTTTGTCTTTACACCGGTGACGTCACTGAAGCGTCAGCAGCCGTTAGTTACAAAGTCCGCGTGTTGATAGTGAAAATAGAGATTGAAAGTTGAAAATACTCGCCTGAACTGGTGTCGCTTCTCTGTATTTGTTTCGAAGTTACTTTTCTTCCGAAAACATTAAAAACTATTTAATCAATGTTATTTCGAAGTTACTAAGATATGTTCTTCCGAAAACATTAAAAACTATTTATTCGATAAATCATTTAGATTGTTTATAGTTTTTTTTCTACTAACAAACTTTCGAAGTTATTAAGCGACATTCTTCCGAAAAAAACTAAAAAACTAAAAGCTATTCGATAAAAAATAGGTTGTTTATAGTTTTTTTTTTTTAAACAAACAAACAAACTTCCGACTTATAAGACTTTTTTTGGTGCTTTCAAAGTTTAAAAACTGACAATCACTCAGCAGTTGTATTCTTAGTGTAATTGTTAGCGTATCTGACTGCCAACTCCCATGACGCGAGTACAATCCACGTCAGATCTTCCGTGTTGTTTTTTTTGTTCTGAAAAAAATTAAAACCTATTGTTTGTGCTTTTAATCTAAGTATCTGTTTGTGCTTTCAATCCAACTATTCTTTGTTAGTTATTTTCAGATTTAGATATTTTCTTCCGAAAAAATTAAAAACTATTTTTGAAATTTATATAAGTAGAATGTAAATAAATTAATAGTAAGACCTTTAAAAATTAGTTTTTTCTCACAGCTGACTGACAAATTCCCGGAGGTAACGAAAGTCTTGTGGATTGAGAGCACAAAAATTACTTGGTAAAAATGTATTGTCTATCGAATATTTGATAGACAATAAGCAATAAGCACAAAAAGATACTTTGAAAGCACCAAAAAAAGTCTTATAAGTCGGAAGTTTGTTTGTTTAAAAAAAAAAACTATAAACAACGTATTTTTTATCAAATAATAAATAGCTTTTAGTTTTTAATTTTTTCGGAAGAATGTCGCTTAATAACATCAAAGAGTAACTTCGAAAGTTTGTTAGTTTAAAAAAATGAAAAAAAACTATCAACAATCTAACTGGAAACAACATCTTAGTAACTTCGAAATAACATCGATTAAATAGTTTTTAATGTTTTCGGAAGAAAAGTAACTTCGAAACAAATACAGAGAAGCGACACCAGTTCAGGCGAGTATTTTCAACTTTTTCAATATCAACACGCGGACTTTGTTTAACTTGGTAACTAACAGCTGCTGACGTTTCAGTGAAGTCACCGGTTCAAAGACAAAATCCGTCCTTTTAGATTTGCAAAGATTTGGGGTGCTGGTTGCTCATATGGTCCGAAAATTGCAATAAAGTTGCATAGACTAGTCTGATATGGATGACCTCAGTGTCAAATCATGGATTTTTTATGATGCAGAATTCAAATTTGGAACTTCAGCCTACTTCTATCTCAAAATAAGTGATAACAACTGCCCAAAGCTAAGGTCTATTGCAGGAAGATTTATTCAGCCCTCCCCTTCTGTGCAGTCTAAAGAAAGGCAGTGCAAGTGCAAAATAGCTAACACAACTCTTTTTACATTTGCAGCAGACAAGTTCATAGCTGGACTGGCCTGCATCTGATGGGCATGTCCAGAAGAGTTCATAGTACACCTCAGATATCGTTGACCAGCCACATCTACACAGTAAAGGTAGTTCTGGTGTGGACACTAGCAACTGACTCCACACATGACCCCCTTGGTACACTGCTCTCTTAACATGCTCCTCTAGGGCAGCCTTTGTTGGTGGGATTGACTGCACATTGTGCCTCTTCACAAAAAGCTTCCTCCTTGCCTTGTCTATTTCTGTGCATGTGCCGGTTTCTGTCATAGAGCAGGATAATCGTTTCGATCTTGGCCATTACTTCCAGTCATCAGGGGCAGAATATTTTCAACAGGGCATGTGTACGCTCTGGATAGACAGCTCATAAAGTCCACATAGTTTTTTTCCCGTGGCCAACAAAGCTAGTGTCACAGCCTGTCATTGCACGGAACATTGAAATTGTATGCCCAGCCCTGCAGCAATTTCATGGGCTGCTAGGCACCAAAAACTCTTTCCAATTCCAAATGCCAACCAAAACTCATCTATTGGCTGTAGACCCCAAGCCACTGCAACAGCCAGCATCACAACATCAGTATCAACAGTTTGAATCATGATTTTCTGATGGCCATTTCTTGTTGCATGGGTCACATGTAATAACATACGATTATCGGCTTAATGTGCATACATGGAGCAATTTAAGACAGATCTGGGAGTGGTGGCTTGCTGAGGGCTTCCACATCATCTGTGATAACAAGCTGTTTGTCCTCCTTCACAGAGCATCTGAGAGAATGTGAACAGCTCAGTCTTATTGCTGTCAACTCTGAGAAAGTTTTGCCAGTTCCAGAGAATGGCTGCAGCACCTACCACACTTATCTGCACCCCTTTACCTCTCTTGTTGCTCTTGTAGCAGTTTTTAAAGACTCCGACAAGTAACCGTCTAACACCAGATCAAACCTGAACAAACTTATGAAAACCTGTCTGGCATAAACGCACATATGCTAATCTTCCATACTTGCTGACTTAGAAACGACCAACAAAGTCGAGGGAATAATTCTCACATCCGGGCCATTCGCTCTAACTTCACTACTATTTATTAGAAAAAAATGTAATCTCTTCAAAAAGTTTTGGCTGTGGACTATCAGAACTTACAAAAGGAAAGTAAAATAAAAAAAACAAAGTTAGAGCAAATGGCGCGGATGCAAGAATTATTCCCTCGACTTTGTTGCTCATTTCTAAGTCAGCAAGCATGGAAAATTAGCATATGTGCGTTTATGCCAGACATAAATACTGGCAGGTTTTCATAAGTGTGTCCAGGCTTGGTCTGGTTTATTATCCTGCTCTATGATACAGGCACAATATACAGTCAATCCCTCCAACAAAGGCCCTACTAAGGAGGGCATGTGTGGAGTCAGATGCTAGTGTCCACACCAGAAGTACCTTCTCCATGCAGATGTGGCTGGTCAAAGTCATCTGAGGGATACTATGAACTCTTCTGGACATGCCCATCAAATGCAGGCCAGTCCAGCTATGAAATTGTCTCCTGCAAATGTAAGAAGGGTTGTGTTAGGCAGTGCAAGTGCAACATAGCTTTCCTTAAACTTCATTGCAAAAGAATTTGGATATGGAGCCATCATGAATTTTCAATAGGTCACCCATGGCAGATATTTGAAAATGGCTGCCAAATGTTTTTGGATATAATATGATATTGAACATAATTAGTTGACCGTGAAGGGGATTGCTGAATAAACTTCCTCACGATAGACCCTAGCTATGGGCAGTTATTGTTATCACTTATTTTGAGTCTTGAATTTTGAAATAGAAAGAAGCTTCTGGGCAGTTCTAAAGTTCCAAATTTGAATTTTGCATCATAAAAAATGTATGATTTGACACTGAGACCATCCATATCAGACTAGTTTCTGCAACTTTATTGCTTTTAAAATATTCATACCAGCCATGGCTGCCATCTTAAATTTTAAATGACTTGCATGTATTATCCAAATGGCAATTCCCCAAAACTATGTATGGTAAAAAATTCAACTAATTATGTTCAATATCATATTATATCCAAAAACATTTGGCAGCCATTTTCAAATATCTGCCATGCCACATACTGAAAATTCATGATGGCTCCATATCCAAATTCTTTTGGAATGTGTTTGGCTATAAGTGTACCAAATGATATGCTTTTATCACAAAATGCACAATTATTTGGCTAAGCAGCCCTACTGTTAGAGCTATAGAAGATTTACATGCAATCAAAATGATTCCTCATAACAAACTGAACATTTTGGTATATAAAAGTTTATTGTATGGTCTGAAATAAAAAAAAGTTACTCAAAATCAAAAAGATTACCATCCGGAAAAAATGGTGACTGAATTTCATTTTTTCACCAATAACTTCTAAACCATTAGAGCTATAGAAGATTTACATAGGATCAAAATTATTTAGACTCAAAAACTCGCAAAACTCTATTTTGGGGAATTTTAAACTGATTTCAGCATTAAATGACCCATCAAGGGTTGACATGCCGCTAAACAAATCAATCAATCAATCAATTAATAACTTCTTAACCCTAAAAGCTATGGAAAAACTTGGAAAATCTTTAGCACAAAATATACTCAGAGTTGAAAAATCTACTGAAAAGCAACTAATTAATGTAATTTGATAAAATTTTCAGTATTTATTCATTGATTACTTAATTTGTTTATGAAAAGGTTATTTTGGAAAATAATACTGGAAATGTTTTTTGACGTGAATATCAAACTTAAGCAAAAAGTGTTTAAATTGTAAAAAATAAATTCCTAAAGAATTTAAATCAATATAAAAAGTGTTTTAAATAGTCTGATAAGAGTTATTTAATGTCCTGAATTTGAAAAACTTGAAACTGTAATGTAAATTAAAGTACTGCTTTGTTTAGCATTTTTTTAGTTTCCTGTGTTAAAACATATAGTACATTTACAATATGTGAGACAATTCAACTGGGAAGGAATTATATTAAAAAAGTGTTTTCAGAGTTTTAACATTAAATACCACTTGCAAATTCACATTGGAGAGAAACCACATTTTATGAAGTGAGCATTTCTAAAGAATTCAGATTCCAAAACTCAAGCAAACACACTGGGGAAACACTATATATTACTGGAAAACTTGCTTGCGATTGGTCAATTAATAATCACTGTATAAGTTTTGTGAAACTTAGCGATATTGAAGTTACCACTTTGTGGGTTTAAAGGTCCTACAATAATTAATATATATTACCAGTTAAAGGAGACTGGTTAAAGGAGTTCTGTATTAGAATGGGTTATTTCATAATAAACAGTAGTCTTTAGTCGTAGCCTTGTATAAAAAGAAAGAAGCAAGGAGAACATCTAGATTTACATCTAAATATTAATTTCTGACATCTAAATGCAACCAAAAATATCTAGATTTACGTCCAACATCTAAATAGAAATTTCAGACAACCAAAAACATCTAGATTTAGATCAAAAACATCTAAGTTGGCAACACCCATAACTATTCCCTTATGAATCAGATCACTAAATGGATGAATGCCTTCTTTCTTAAGATCAATCTCGATAAAATGGAGATTATATTATTTACTCCAGGTGCTAAATATGTTCAAACCATCAACAGCGTAATTCTTAATACGTTTTTCTGACTGGATAAAATATCTTGGCTCTATCTTGATAAATCTCTAAACTTAGAAATGCATGTTAATAATGTAGTCTCCCACTGTTATAAATTAATTAGAGATGCCCGTAGTATTAGAAACTTACTTTCCAACAATGAAACTGAGCAGATGGTTCACTATTATTACCAGTAGATTAGACTACTGTAATTCACTTTTCTTTGGCTTGAATAAATCACAAAAGGTTCAAAATGCTGCTGCTCGGTTAGTTTTGAAATGTAGGAAATGCGAGTCAATTAGGACCAGCATTATTGGCTTAGGATAGAAGAAAGAGTTGTGTTCAAAATTTTAATCACTGTATTCAAATGTCTGCATGATATGTGCCTCAGGAATATGGCTCATGGGCTCCAGCTATATAGCACCCAGACTTTGGAATCAATTACTGTATATTGGAACATACATACATTATCAGGCTTTAAATCAAAAATAAAAACTTTCTTGTTTTGAGACTTTCATAATTATATGAACTCAGTAAATTTGTAACTTTGTAACTGTAGCTCCTGCCCCATGTTTTGTAAAAAAACTTTATTGACAAGTTGCACTTTCTTCTTACTCTTCTTTAATAGGCCTTATATTTTCACTGCAATTGATTGCACATGTTTTCAAGCACTTTTGTCCAGTGGCGACTTAAGTATTGAAGTTTCCAAGAAAGGACGCTTTCTATAAACATACCTGTCAAATTACACGCATTTTGATATGTTCTTACGGTCTCACGCATTAATGGAAAATTCTCATGCATTTTATAAAAAATGAGAAATTTTATAAAAAGTGGATTTTTATAAAAGTGTGAATGTTTTGGTTAGTGATTTTAACCAATTAAACGTGCTCGGAAGTGCTACCATGGGACAATGATTTGCTGCGTGCCCCCTATCTGCTGCACGCTGAAAGGGTCCATTCATTCCATTCGCACATGTGCTAGGAGTAACATCACAAGTTCAACAATGAATATCGGAAGGTTTTACACCATCTGTCCGCCAAAGAAAATGAGATTGAATGAATCTATGACTTCCAGTGTCAGCACTGTCAGTAAGTGAAAGTTTACTAGGGCTATCAAATTTAGAACAAAATTTAATCCTATGGCCATGGATTGTAGGAGTTGCTGGTAAAGACAATGAATTCAAATGCACAGTATGTAGCAAAATTTGTAGTTGTGCTCATCAAGGTGAAACTGATGTTTCTCACCACCTGGAAGGAGTAAAGCACAAGGAGATTGTGAAAAGTGCAGCATCTTCAAAGGGACTCATGAACTGTGGCTTCAGGACAGAAAACAACCCAATTAGAGACCAGGTAAGGCTGTTGTTATACTCATTTTATCGTTTTATGTTTTGGTTTTAATTTAGTATAACTTTTTGATCATTTTGTCAAATATTGTGCCCCTTATAGGCAAGTTTTTTTTACCTTCAGCTTACTTTCTAAGTTGCTTTATTAAAAAATTTTAACCAGGCTTTTAATGAATGAGTATTCAAAATTTTGCTAAAATCGAATAATATACAAATTTTTGCCAGATTTTAAAACTTTCCCAGGTTTCGATTTCACACTGAAAATTTGTATTCATTTTGTTCATACCTAGTTCTAAGATGAAATAAGTATTAAATAAGACTGAAAATTTTAGTAAAGCACCCTTTCTTTGTCTATTAGAAATTTTTTAGTCTAATTTTTAAAAAAATTGACATAGCTATAATTCTAGTAAAATAGTTCTACATAAAAATTGTTCTCGCAGGAGTGAGGTAGGAGGATCAAAGAAGAAGTAAATAGCAAGTTGAATAGTATTTTTACTTTTTATTCAGTATATTCACAAAATTTACCTTTTCCTTCTAGGCAATACACACAGAAACAAAAGTAGCATTACTTCAAAGAAAAACATCCAGATGGCATCTGCCGACAAGTTGAGTGACATATTCAAAGATATTTTCCCTGATAGCAGAATTGCCAAGGAGTATAGGTAAAAAAGAACAAAAGCAACATGCATTTTAAATGACACTTTGGCACCACATTTCCTCAAAGACACTGTTGAGATTAAGAAAGATGATTTCTTTTCACTGTCAATGGATGGATCGAATGACACTGACATTGAGAAAATGAACCCACTCATTGTCCGCCTCTATGATACAAATAACATTTTGGACATATGCTGCACATCTGGGACAAACTGTGGCAGAACCAGCACTATCTTTAATAAGATAGACAACAAAATGAGACAATTTGATGTGCCCTGGAATAACAGTGTGATTTATTCTATGGATAATGCCAGTGTGAATTTGGGAGCACACAACCTCATCCTATCCAGAGTACAGGATAAAAACCCATCCTTTTATTTCATGGGCTGCCCATGTCACATCATCCACAACACTGCACATAAAGGGACTGTGGCATTCACATCTGTCACAGGGTTTGATGTGAAAGATTTCTGCATTGATATCTTCTTTTACTTTGATAAAAGCACCAGAAGGAAAGGTATTCTGAAAGAATACAATGAATTTTGTTATCAGGAGTATAGGAAGATCCTGAAACACATCAATGTCAGATGGCTTAGCCTGGAACAAGCTGTTGACCCGACTTAAAGCAATACAAAGGGCTCAGGAGTTACTTCCTCAGTGAAGATGAATCCTGTTTGAGATTTCAATGGCTATGGAAACATTTTGAAAGCCCAATGACAGGTGTATCTCCTCTTTTACAAATACATTTTGCCAGCATTCACAACTACAAATCACTTTTTGCAACGAGAAGACCCTTGTATATATCTGGTCCATAACCAACTACAGAAATTCATGAAACAGATAGTGGGTAAATTTGTTGCACTAGATGCCATCAAATCAACAGGTGATGTGACAAATGTTGACATCACAAAGAACTGTACGGGCCTGTACGATTCTCACTCATTTTCCACATTGAAACTTGACAGGTATGTATAAATTATTACATTTATAATAATCGTTAAAAAAAAGTTCTTCTAAGATTAAAAGTGAGTATCGTATAAAGAAAATAAACAAGAAAGTGTTTCATGAATAAAACTGAGTGTTGTAAAAAGAGAAATGAACGAGGTGGTGGTTGCTGCTGCTGTCCACCTCCTCAGATAATAGATCTTTGAGCCGTAGTGACAAATTTGGCCCATCACCGTTTTCACGGCCGCACTCAATAAATTCCCCAAGTTAATTAAAAAAACAACCTTTTAACTTTGTTAATCAGAGAAAAATAGTACAAATAAATTCGTGAAAAAAAAAGTCTTCGTTTTATTCAAGAGCTGTCTTGAGATATTCTTCTTAATTATCTCAACAACCTAGTGTCGTCTGCCATTCACTCCGACACACACTCGCCTTAATTCTTGTCTCCAACTCGTAAGTTTATTCAAATCCATTTCATTATTTTACATTCTATCAATTTTTGAAACTTTTTCCTTTAATATTTTCTACGATGTCTAAAATACTAAAAATGTATTAAATGGAGTATTTTTTCCAACATAAGGCTGGGTAAATGATAGAAAAATCCAATCAGACTAAATTGATGAAATGCCGAGCCCATACGACATTGTTTGAGTTTTAGTAAAAAACGATTATTTTTTTATTTTTGACTTCATGGCTAAAATGCTTGATAAAGTGCCATCTAAAGTCATTAAAACGTATTTAAACAACATATAGGAAATAGACAACAATTTTACAGGTAATGTAAATGCAATTGTAAGAATGTTTTAATCAAATGAACTGGTCACAAAAGAACTGATCAAAAGTTGTTAACATTGTTTGAAATGGTTGTTCGTGAAAGTTTACAACAAAAATGTTAAAAACCGAATCATGAGATCTTCAGATTGAAGCAAAAATCGTGTGACACACATGTTTCAAAGAAGAAACAAACAATTTAATATATTTTAATTATATAACGAAAAAACCAAAGACTAAGTGGAGATAAGTAAATGTTGATGGTTCTTAGCAACAACGTATTGATCGGCTATTAACGTTATAATTAAATTAAAAAGTTTGATTTTTAGTTTTGTATTATGTTTTTCAAGTTATTAAGAAGTAGACATTTTATAGATAACCGTATTAAAAAAACGCCATCAGAGCAATTTTGTAATTTTGATCGGAAACTCCAAATAGGACTCACATCGCGTGTCACAAAGTCAAGGTCCAGTTTTACATTATACGTACATGGTAATTCGACCACCCACTTTAGAGCCAATTAATTCCCATCGCTTCTTAGTCTTTTGATTTTTCGTTACATAATTAAATTAAATTGTTTCTTCTTTGAAATATGTGTGTCACACGATTTTTGCTTTAATCTTAATGATCTCATTGAAACTTTGTTGCCAAAAATTTTTTTTTGTAGTGTTGTACTCATCTTTGGACGGCAACATATTTATATTTTTGGTAACAGAGTTTCAATGCTGTAGAGTTTGGTCATAAATAATACCTGATAATATCTGTTTTTATTGTGTAATATTCCGTAGAAATAATAAAATCCTGCTATGGTTTAGAAGAAAATTAACTTTCTATAACATAGTGGTAGGGGTGTACTTATTTATGGGAAATACTGTAGAAGAGTATATCTTTAAACAATCAGTAATTTTAATCACAAATTGCAAATAAGGTTCCCATTGGTACATTATGTATCTCCATCCGCCAAGTCCTTTCAACTCTTATTAATTTAGTCTAAAGGGATTTTCCTATCATTTACCCAGCGTTAAGTTTAACCAACACAGCTAAACACAGAACATAACGAACCAAGAATAAAGACGTTCGGACTAGAATTTTCATAATCAATGGGAAGTGATATGTCAAGATTCTTTTTCACTAGTCCCCCAACCCTGGGGTTAGGGTTTTTGTTTTTGTGGTGGAGATTAATGGAAACATAAAACTCAGCACTTTGGGTCTTATCCAGCAAGAAAATCAAAATGCCACTTGTTTTTATAGGCTTCCATACTTTAAAATTATGGATGTTAGCTTTTGGTGGGGAACTAGGACCCAAGTAGCCACTACTTATGCTAAGAAAGAAAAAAAAACAGAAAAGTAAAAAGCTTACTTTAATGTTAAACACATGATCTTTTGAGAATATTTTGGCAAAGTAGGACGACTTAACCGTCAAAAATTGACCGATCGAAGCTAATATTTTGTACTTTCGTACTTACACAGTATTTCTATTTACTCGAACTTGAGTACAATGCTATCGTGAATATGATTTTTCTAGCTAAAATCAATATTCTATTATAATATGCTATCAGTTCTTTTTACACTCGAGTATAATGTTACAAACCAATTTTAACCCAGAGTTTTAATATTAAATTACTCGCATTGTACACAAGTAAATACAGTAATTTTTTTGTTTTAAAAAAAGAATTCATAATCTTGTAAATAAATAATTGAATAAATAAATAAATTTATAAGCTGACATTTCATATTGTTATATATTTTTCTTATTAATTTTATTAAAAATCAAAACAATACTACATCTAAATAAAAATGAATAATAAAATAATTGCATTTTTACTAAAACCAAAACAAACACTGCTGTATGGTACCTGCCTTAGTTAAATTGTGATTAAAAAAAAACTAAAAATTAGGATGAATGTAAATAGAATTCAAAAATTAATAAAAATGGTTTACAATACTTCATCTAATAAAAGAAATAAAATAAAATAATCGTTTTTTACTAAAACTCGAAAGTACAAAAGTAAAATAAATGTTAGTTTCTTTAGTAGTGATCGGTCAAATCAGTCCACATGATGCAATCCTTTTTTGATGGTTAAGTCTTTGCCATAGAATCATATAATGAAACCTCCTCTAAACTTCCTAAAATTGAAGCATAGATCTTTAAACAACCTGTAATTTTAATTCAAATAAAACTCCCAAGAATCATTAAAGTTTGGGTGTAGGACAAAACCTCCACACTTAAAGTGCAAAGCTGGACAACCCCCCCCCCCAAAAAAAAAAACATTATAGTGATTGGTGACAGTATAATTTTTTTTACCTTGTCTTGTATTCTAAATATATACATTTAAAGCTTTTTATTTTGACACATCTGAAAATTAAAAAATGATACTATATCCATTCTTTAATAGGCCTTATATGTTTACTGTATTCAAATGTCTGCATGCTATGTGCCCTTATAAACTCGGTGCTCTTATTAACCTCTGATATTTAGATTGTTTGATTTTAGAACTTGTCTTTATAAATATGACTCCTGAGTTTCAGCTATATAACACCCAGACTTTGCAATCAGTTACCCTATGATATCTGGAACATACATACATTAGCAAGCTTTGAATCAAAAATCAAAACTTTCTTTTTATTAAATTTGACTAGTTTTTACCTTCTTCCTAATTTTAGTTGTTTTTATACAACTTATTAATTCAGACCACTGTTTCTATGTCAACGAATAACAGCGCAATTGGAAATAAAGAGTAAGCCTTTGTTGAGAATCGAACTCACACCCTCATTGCCAGAGGGAGACTAGTTTACACCTAACTGCTTGTACCAATTGGCCATGAAGAAAATGGATTAGCAGAAGTTGATTTACACTTTTAAACTCACTCCCTACAACCGACTCTCTGCACCATATTTATGTTGTTTTATATGTGAGACCTAATAGTCTTTTTTTTTAATAAATCAATCTTTATTATTATTGGATGAAGTATTATAACACACCACTTTTTATTAAATTTGACTAGTTTTTACCTTCATCCTAATTTTAGCTACAGTTTCTATTTCTCCCCAAAACCAACCCTCTGCGCCATATTTATGTTGTTTTACATATGAGACTTAGTAGTCTTTTTTATAAATCAATCTTTTTATCTGTTATTCGTTGCCATAGAAACAGTGGCCCGAATTAATAAGTTGTATAAAAACAACTAAAATTAGCATGAAGGTAAAACCTAGTCAAATTTAATAAAAGCTGGTGTGTTACAATACTTCATCCAATAATAATAAAGATTGATTTATAAAAACTTTCTTGTTTCAAGACTTTCATAATTATATGAACTCAGTAAATAAATAACACTTTGTAACTGTAGCTCCTGCCCTGTGTTTTGTAAAAGAACTTTATTGACAAGTTGTACTTTTTTCTTACTCTTCTTTAATAGGCCTTATATTTTTACTGCAATTGATTGCACATGTTTTCAAGTGCTTTTGTCTAGTGGGGACTTAAGTATTGAGGTTCCCGAGAAAGGGCGCTTTCTATAAATGCATTTATTATTATTACATTTGTCATTATAATAATCTTTAAAAAAGTTCTTCTAAGATTAAAAGTTAGTGTCATATAAAAGAAATAAACAAGAACAAATTGTATGTAGAATAATTTTTTAAAAATTTTGAATCCGTCATAATAAAAAGCTTTAAAAGTATATATTTAGAATATGAGACCAGGTAAAAAAAAAATATATATATATGCTTCTTTTTACCTCATAAATTCAACAGTGGTGGTGGGCAGTAATCACTGAATGGTCCAAATTTTAAAAAAAAACAAGTGAGAATGCTGCTGGGAATAAACTTAAGGTGGGAATTTTCAAAAAGCAAAAAAAAGATTTCCCCTACTCCTTGAGGGGAGTGTGTGTGCAAAATTGCAAGTTTCCACTATGAATGGTTAGTGCTCGGCAAAGTCCGGATACATACATAGATACATATAAATGTCTGAAAACATGAATAACCTAAACCCAGCAAGAAACCAGTGTTGTGGGTAGCAGTGATTAACAATTATACTGTCACCAATCACTGAAATTTTGGGGTTTTGCTGGATTTTGTTCTGCTTTGCACTTTAAGTGTGGGGTTTTTGTCCAGGCCCTTTAAAGTTATGCATCAAGATTTGGTTTACTTTACATCGCTGTCCTCCTTGGAAAAAATTGGCTTTGTTAATTTCATTTTTCAACCCAATAGACCTTATTATCTTTCAGAAATTTGTTTTGAGAAAAACAATGTTTTAAATGTTTTAGGGCAGAGGTTCTGTTTACAATGTAATTAAAATGCTAAACTGGAACCTTACTCTCTGTCATCCATCATATGAAACTGCGTGTAAGGAAACGAACACTGTAGGAACTTGGAGGCTGCAAGCCAAGCTTTATTTAACTAGAAGAACCAGTTACAATATGGCATTGTAGATCATAAGCTTTTATAGTTTGGTCACCCAGACCACTTCTGGCCTGGTGTTCTTCTAGTTAAATAAATTGTAATGAAACGAACATTGTAGGAACTTCATATTAACAGTACATTGCGTATTTGGTTACTCTATGACCGTCATTGGGTCTATCCCTTGTGAAGCTTTTGAAGCTTTTTTGATTTAATTAAAATGTTTTACAAGGACGATGAAAAATGTGGTATGAAGTGCAACTTTTTCCCAAAGACTAAAATGTTTTACATGTTCTTTAGGATGAGGTTAAGGTATAGAGTTTAGGGGTTGGTTTGAGTTTTAAATAAATTGGTAATATTTTTATTATTATTTTTTATTAAATCCTTCTAAATAACCGTATTTAAGCATAAGACTAAAACTTAATTATTTTTCTATAAACAAAACGGTTAATTGATGACAGGGTTACAGATTCAAGTTAACCCTTCTCTTGGCAGGTCTGGCGATTTCGGCAAGCGTATACTCTACAAATGTGTAGAAAATAAGGATGGTCTTGGGACTTTGGTCACGTCAGTAGCTTCTGACTTTTCAAGCCAAATTCTTCTAAGTGAGGGTAGGTGCATACAGGCAACGCATCAGCATAGTGTCGGGTCACTATCTACCGATGGACTGACTAAAGGACCAATTTCCGGGTTTATTTATTGGGACTTTCTAACGGGGTGGGGGATCGTAGAGGGAATAATTAATGTCTAGTCTGAGTAATTTAACCCCTACGCAATTCTGCAGAATAAACAAAACTGACCCTTTTTACTCCTACCATGCAATTTGATTGAGGACCAATTTCTTTACATCACATAACCAACAAATCAGAGGCACGACTGTATTTTCTAGGTTTGTTGATATTGAAAAAACAAAACAAAAAAGAACCTCATAGACTGACTGGTTTCTGCATCTTGTAACTTTTATTGTTTCACAAAAGATTTCTCACCATATTCTGAGTCAGACTGACTATCTGGTTTCATATCTATTCCTTCATTAGCCTGGAAATAATGTTTTGTCTTAATCTTAGAAAGATTTATTCATCTCTAACTGAAGTGTCCTCGTTGCCTCATTAGAAATTTTGACAGACGATGCTTTATTTGTTGAAAATCGCACCTTAGAATGACAACTAGATTTATTGTTTAATTTTTATTAACTGATCAAGGAGCGATTTGTGTGGTCTAATTTTTTATTCCAGATGGCTCCTACGATTCGAAATTTACCATATCTTTTCTCTTCCCAAATAAACTTTCACTATGGCTTAGATGTGGCTGGCCTCGTATGTCAATTTGGCCTGTCCAAACCATTTAAGTTTTGTTTTCCTTATCTTTCAGATTCCAGAAATTTTAGCTCCATTTCCTTTTTAATTCTAACTAAAAAAATCAGTATTTGGTAATTTCTTTCGAATTCTTAACTCAAGTAGTCGTAACTGACTTATAAAATACAAAATGCTCAAACTTTCCTGTTGAGTCTTCATAGAATTAATTCATCAAGTTAACCCTCTCTTGACCAATCCTGGTATTATGAACTTAAATTTCCCTATAATATGCAGTAGTTTATTGTACTGAAAACTATTTTTTTTTTCATTCACAGATATTGGCTGAAATAGAAACCAATTCATCAGATGGTGCTATGTAAATATTGTATAAAGAAACAGAAATCTTTTATGAGAATATATTAGCCAGGAGGCGAATATTGCTGAGTTTGTGGAACTGATGTTTCAAAGAATATAGATTTCTGAACATTCAATGGAAAGAATATTTCTGTGAATTGTGGGAATTTGCCTTTTCATTGAAATCACAACTAAATAAATCTGTAACAGAAAACAAACAAGCTAGATCTACCTCCTTCTGAAGTGTATTTATTTGCAGTTTCCAAAATGTCACACTTTGGATGGGCATGTTAGAGGGCAGCCATACTTTGGGTTAATATGTAGATCTACATTTTTAATTACACATGCAGACACACTGGGTATACACCATTTTCATGTAAAGAATGTAGATTGGCATTTTTCAGCAAGTTCTAAATTAGAAATAAAAACATGCAAACACACCCTGGAGAGAAACCATATTCATGTGAAATGTGTGGGAAAACATTTTCCCATAGTTCATCTTTAAAAAGGCACATGCGAACTCACACTGGAGAGAAACCACATTCTTGTGAAGTGTGTTGGTCAGCCTTTTCATGCAGTTCAGATTTAAAAAGACATATGCAAATACACACTGGAGAGAAACCATATTCTTGTGAAGTGTGTGGTTCAGCATTTTCCTGTAGTTCATCTTTAAAATCACACATGCGAACACATACTGGAGAGAAACCATATTCTTGTGAAGCATGCGGTTCAGCATTTTCCCAGAGTTCAACTTTGAAAATACACATGCAAATACACACTGGAATGAAACCATATTCTTGTGAAATGTGTGTGACAACATTTTCCACTAGTTCATCTTTAAAAAGACACATGCGAACTCACACTGGAGAGAAACCACATTCTTGTGAAGTGTGTGGGACAGCCTTCTCATGCAGTTCAGATTTAAAAAGACATATGCAAATACACACTGGAGAGAAACCATATTCTTGCGAAGTGTGTGGATCAGCATTTTCAGAGAATTCTAAATTGAAAATACACATGCAAATACACACTGGAGAGAAACCATATTCTTGTAAAGTCTGTGGTTCAGCATTTCCCTATAGTTCATCTTTAAAAAGACATGTGCGAATACACACTGGAGAGAAACCATACTCTTGTGAAGTGTGTGGGTCAGCTTTTACATGCAATTCTGATTTAAGAAGGCACTTGCAAAAACACACAGGAGAGAAACCATATCCTTGTGAAGTGTGTGGGTCTGCATTTTCAGATAGTTCTAAATTAAAAATACACATGCGAACACATACTGGAGAGAAACCACATTCTTGTGAAGTTTGTGGGTCTGCATTTTCAGAGAGTTCAGATTTAAAACGACACAGGCGAATACACACTGGAGAAAAACCATATTCTTGTGAAGTGTGTGGTTCAGCATTTGCCCGGAGCTCATCATTAAAAGTACACATCCAAATACACACTGGAGAGAAACCATATGTGTGTATAATGTGTGGATCAGCATTTTCAATCAGTTCAAATTTAAAAAGACACATGCAAATACACACTGGAGAGAAACCATAGTCTTGAGAAATGTTCAGTTCAGCATTTTCCAAGATTTCATCACATGTGAACACATACTGGAGAGAAATCATATTCTCGTTAATTTTTAGGATCAACATTTACACAGAATTGAGCATTGTAAACACACATCATAAGTGTGCAGTTCATCATTTTGAAAGAGATCTGGTTTAAGACATCACATATGATGACCCACTGAGGAGAAACAATATTTGTGTATATGTGGATCAGCATTTCCATAGGATGCATAAGAGAAACCATATTCATGCAAAGTATGTGGATTCATTTTTATGAAGTTTTAAATTAAACGTACACTTGGAGAGAAAATTCATTTGTGTATGGTATGTGGATCAGCATTTTCAAAAACTTCAAATGCAAACTCGTAAAGAAAGCAAATTCTTATGACGTTCGCAGATCAACATTTTCATGGATATTGGATTTTTAAAAATCACATGCAAACACACTAGATAGAAACTGTATTATTGTGGAAATCTACATTGAAATTCCACCTGCACAAAAACTATATCATGAAATGGAATATCTTTTCTTACTGACTTTCTATTTGGAAATACACTTTTTCAATGTGCATCAAATGGCTTTGTAGTTTTATAATGTTTCATTATGACTAATGCCAGCACAAAAAGAAATGTGTGAATACTTATTTTTTGTGGATTTGCATAGATACAAAACATTTTCTCTATGTTAATCAGCACTACCCACAACACGTTTATTGTTGAGTTTAGGTTATTCATGTGTTCTGACATTTAATAGTATCTATCTATTTATCCGGACTTCGCCCAGCCCTAACTGTTCATAGTAGGAACTTGAAGTTTTGCACACACATTTCTCTCAATGAGTAAGGAAAATATTTTTTTTATTTTTTTAAAATTTCCCCCCATAATAGGTTTCTAGAGAGGGGTTCAAATATGCAATGTAAGTTTATGCTAAATTGGACCCTTAGTTGGGTCCATTTTTTGAAAATTTGGACTTTTTTGTGCCCAACAAAATGAGAGAGAAGTAAATTATTCATTGATCACCCCCAACACAGCATACATGGGTGATGGTGATTCATAATTTCCCTTGGAATGCTAGTTTCTTTTGTGTTTCAGAATGAACCACAGATTACATCACAATTTCTTTCACATAAATCATTTTCTAATATAAACATTTTTGTCTCTTAACACTTTCAATATTTTTTCAGCATGTTTTTGTTGTCATGAAATAAATATTTAATAAAAATGACTGAAGGTATGAATTTGGTTTTTCTTTTTTGAAGTTATAGACATTGATTACCTCCCTTGACTGTTTTGACAGACATTGATTATCTCCCTTGATATTAGTGATTTGACAGATTTGTAGATATATGGGCATCACTGACTGACGGGCTGACATGCCGAAAGAAAATTTGCCGAGCTAGATGTACCTCCTTTTTACTGCAAGTGAGAGAACTCGTGCATCTATGGTCTGGCTATCAGGCTTGTTTTCTTTTTGGATGGTGAAAATGTGTACTTGATTGAACTCATAAATGGTAATATATTCAATCTTGCATGGCTTTAAGGCAATACTAATAGATTTCTGGATTGCTGAAAAATGTTATTTTTATGTTGAGAATATAATCTGAAGAACTATGCAGACAATATAAATTCTATGGCAAAGTAGGACGACGTTAACCATCAAATATGGATTGCATCATAAGGACTGATTTGACCAATCATTGCTAAAGAAGCTAATCTTTTTTTACATTCGTACTAAGCTGGCACGGCAATGACTGTTTGAGTTTTAGTAAAAAACAAGTATTTTATTTTTTATTAAATCAAGTATTGTAAACCATTTTTATTGATTTTTGACTGCTATTTACATACATCCTAATTTTTAGTTGGTTTAATCACAATTTCAATAAGGTTGGCAGTGTTATTGTTTTATTTGTTTATTGTAAACCATTTTACACATTGTGATTTTTTAAAAATCTACTAAAAATTAAGATGAGTAATAAATTAAATTCTTAAATTCTGGTTACATTCTGGACTGATGTCAAATCAGTCCAGAATGTAACCAGAATTTAAGTGTGACTGACAAACTGAGCATGATTTCCCCTTTTATTACTTTCAAGTGGCTCCCAAACTTCTTTTAATTTCAGTATATTTTAAACTCAAAGTAAATAGAGATATGTGGTCACTATTAGGATGACAAAAAATCATTACTATACACCAGGGGTTCTCAACCTTTTTGGCATCACCGCCCATTTTCTCACTGGTGGGCGATATCGCCCAGGTTGAGAAACCCTGTTATATACTGATTTATTCAAATTGATGTCCTCATCCTGGTTGTTATAGTTACAACATTTCAGCTATTCTACCTTCTGGCCTTCTTCAGGTCCTTGTCATATTCGTTAACTTTCTTGAACTGAAGCCTTTATTCAATCTGCTGGGGTAGATTGTTCTCATTCTACTGTCCAAGTTAGATATCTCATATTAGTTAAAGGGTTCAGTTTGAAATTCTCAGAACATTACTGAATACCACAGGCACCCGGAGAAAGCTGGCAGGTACAACATGACTAAAACAACCAAGATGAGGAGACCACTTCAAATAAATCAGTCTATAATAATGATAATTCCTCATCTCAGAAATTCAGACCCCAAAAAATGTTTGATTTTTACATAAAAATATTTCCCTTTGAAATTTCAAATAAATAATTTTGCTCATATTAACTTTATTTCACAGATAGATAGATAGACATATATTAATAGAGTGAGATAGATATGAATAGATTGAGATATACAAATATTTCTCTTTGAAATTTAAAATAAATAATTTTGCTCATATTATCCAAAGGTAATGCTCTTAACTTTATTTCACTAGAAATTCAAAATTTATCATTTTATGCGGGGGGTCCAGGATTCCCGCCCTGTTCGGGCAAAGCAAAATTGATTTTTAAAAAAAAATATCTAGATAAAGAAATTTTATAAATAAAAAACCTAAATAATCCCACATAATCATAAATTGGCAATCCTGACGTTTCCTATTTCCAAATGGCTGCCGCTTTAGCTGCTGCTGATAGCGGAATTGACCGAGTCATCCGCTGCTACTGATGGCGAATCTAAAGTCAAAGAAGCAGATGACAATTTCAAGATTTTTCCACTTTCTGAAGTGAAAATGGCTGAAGGACGTATACGTAAATGTGGTAGGCCTAGGACTACTCTGCCTATATATCAATGCAAGTCAATATAAATTTGTTACCTGAACTAACCCTAACTACCCTAAGTCCTAAAAACAGCAACCCCAACCCTAAGTCCTTTACACTAAAAACACTACCCCTAACTTATACTTTGTTCATTGTATTTAGCAAGGTTTTGCTGGAATAAAAAAAACAGAACGAAAAAAACACTAGTCTCTAGAACCACATGAAATTGCCCGATATCAGTGTTCTACTGATATTGGGCAATTTCATGTGGTTCTAGAGACTAGTGGTTTTTTCCTTCTGTTTTTTTTTATTTCAGCAAAAGCTTGCTAAATACAAATGAATAAAGGATAAGTTAGGGGTAGTGTTTTTAGTAAAACTTAAAAAAAGAAAGAAAAAGCTGAAAATCCTGTTCTGAGGAATCTTCTCGTCTCTTTCTATGACTTTAAATTTGCCAGCAGCAGCAGACGATTCGGTGGATTCTGCTATCAACAACAGTTGAAGCAGTGGCCATTTGGAAACAGGAAAGGTAATGATAACCCATAATTTAACCTTAAAAATATTGATGTTTAAAATTTGTTTTCTTTTCCACGTATTTATTTGTGAAAATAATTTTTGTTTCATTTTTCCCCCACCCGCTCAAAATCCTGGTTCTGCCCCTGTTATATAGTTTTTCAAATAAAGGAAACAAAAAGTAAACAAATTATTTAAAATCATCATTTTAAGACATTTAATTTGATGATTCACAAGTGATTCTAATTTTCAATGCATTATTTATTCAGAAGTTTATTAAATACTAGCTGGGGTACCCAGCATTGCCCAGGGGAAAAAAAAGCACTAAATTTAACAACACTGGAAAACCCTTGTGCAGGCCTACGTACCCACTCCTAAAACCTTAAAAATTAATTATTCTCAAAACTGATAAATTGTACTCACTTTTGGCGTTAGTATGCTTTGACATACAAACTACTATCATATTCAAATTATGCGCATATTGTGTTTGGGTTGGGATTAGAGTTAGAGTTGGGTTAGGTTTTTTTCTCTAAGAAAAACATATTTTATTGTCAGGAGTTTGAACTTGGTCCGCTGACTCTACTTTCCGTGACTCTAACCACTAGACCATTATCACTACCAATGAGTTTTTTTTATAGAAATAAATGAATGTTCAAATAGAAACTTACAAATTAGAGCAGTAAAAGTAGTTTTGACCCTAAATTGACCTGTAGGGACCTTGGAAGTCAGCTCCACCTATCCTATGTTAATCCTTAGATTTGAAAATGTCAAAATTAACCCATCCTTTATGGGTCACTAGCGGTCAGTGCCACCTATCCTATGTTCATCCTTGAGTCAAGTTACCCTTGTATCCAAATTTTCAGCCCATAGTGTGCAACCGTTTAGTTACAAAGAAACAAACATTTGTCATCTTTATAGAATTAGATTAACAAAAAAAGTCAATTCAAATTTTGACTCTGAAACAAAATCATTGGATAAAATTGGAAATGTTCAACAATTGAGTGTAAACATAAAAATGCAAATATGAAGAATTAGTACTGTATAAATGGATTATGATTAAAGGTCGAATTATTTGGCCTGATTAATCGGGCCGATATTTGACATTTTTAGATAACCGTCACCGGACGATTATTGAGCGTCATGAGGCTGATTTATATTCTAATAGAAAAAAAGTACCTTTTAATTTAAAATTAAAACTGAAAGGTTGAAAAGCAAAGGTTGAAAAAGCAATGTAATTTTTCATGAATTCGGCTTGGCGAGATCAAAGGGTTGATTGAGTCAGAAGTGGAGTAGTAAAGTCCAGAGAGACGACCGTACAACACAGTGTGAAGGTGTATGGGGGAGGGCGGAGGCAGTCGTGTTGGTTCTTAGTCTTCTTTCGTTCCTACAAAAGAAAGGAAGGGAAGGCTTCTTTAGCTGTTGGCTGGTTGTCACTGGAAACAAAGCAAAGAAAATACGGAAGGGGAAGAAAATAAAGGGTAAATATTGAAGTGTTTATACAGTATTTATAACTAATGTATACACTTCATAACTTTTTCATTTCCCAGAGACAAAGCACATTTTTTATTTTCAAATATTTTTCTGTGTTCAAGTGAATAATACATTATTTCAGATGCAAAAGAAAAAACAATACATATCGGGCTCATATATCGGCCATTGTAATGAAATTTTATTATGCTCTCTAAATATTGTCATCGCATCGGCCAAAACCTATATCGGTCGACCACTAGATATGATTCAAAATAATTCAATTATATAATCATGAAAAATAAGCAATAAAAATGTACTTTTATGAGAAGTAAAAGTGTTGCCATCTGGTCTGCGGGAGGAAAATCCTGAACTTGGAGAAAAAAGGAAGACTTGAAACTTGTTTATAAAAATATGAGGATATATTCATATTTAATAAGATACATTGTGTCGTGATGAAGACTGCGAGAGAGACAATGAGAGCCGACAGACTGTTCTTAACACGGACATTGGTCTTGTGTTCCCAGAGCCTAGGTGCTCTCTGCCTCTCTGACTTCTGAGGGTGCTCTGTGTCTCTCCGGTTCTTATGGGGTTTGAATGCCAACGCTGATTTTCCAGCCCACCCCGATAGGTTGGAGTCGATATCCTGTTTATGACTTTTGAACACCTGTAGTGTCTGTTTCCGGTTCTGGACACCTTGCAGTTTGGGGTTTTCATCAATATCCTGTTTATAAGTTTCAACACATGTTGGGGTTAAATCTCTGACCTCCGTCCACGACTGCCTAAATATCCAACAAAAGAAAGAAAATTAATTTTTACTTAGAAGTATTTTTGATTGTAGTGTAAATTTTGAAATAATAAAACAACTGAAATTAAAATGAAGGTAAAAACTAGTCAAATTTTACAATTTTTAGGTGGTACAAGGGACTGAGAGGCCACACATATATGGTAGAAGCAAATAGAAGTAGATTAAATATCAGAAAATTCTTTTTTAGCAAGTAGTAGGACTTTGGAATAGATTACCGGAATATGTAGTGCTATCAACAGATGCAAATGATTTTAAGAAGAATTATGATGTTTATTACACCTCCGCAAATGTTTAAAGCCTTAGATATTGTGTAAATATGATTGTTATGATGTGTGCTTGTATATACAAATTGTATACTTTTTTTCACACTAAAATAAAATGTTCTAAATGTTCTATTTAACTGTTTTTTCATTTTTTATCAAAAGTCTACCACAGTCTGAGCACTGGAAAGGTATGATTCTCAAGATGGTGTCCAAGTTGACTGCCAAATTAGTTAGCTGCATTTATGAAAAATCCCCAAATGACATACTAAAAGTCTACCACAATCTGACCACTGGAAAAGTGATTAGATTTTGGGGTGGACCCAGGAATTTGTCTATATAGTGTGAACATCTATAACTCATGAAGTATGTGTGTAATAAAGCCTTTGTACACCATCTTGAAAATTATACCCTTCCAGTAGTCAGACTGTGGTAGACTTTTAGTATGTCATTGAGCACACCTGATACAACAAAAAACCATATGAGAAACTACTGCAAATGATGACGTCATAAATTCTGGTCTGTATATCACAATGCCACCCCGCTCCCTGTCTGTCACTCTACACCAGCCGACGTACCAACCAGCCGATCGAAGGACGAAGTTCTGGTGCTTTGGTTGAAGCGTCTCCACATGCGAGCGTCCCCCAACTCAATTCAACATCCTCCCCACAACAGCCCCCTCACTTCCTGGGTGCTAACTTGCAATTCCATTGGTCCAATTCCTCATCCTGTCCCCACCGGGGTGGGACCGCACATCCCCTCATCACTCCAGTGACCAAACAGTGGATAGCAATCAGCTGCACATCCCATACGATACGGTTGGTGAATTTTTCTGTTCCCTTCTTCACAAGTCCTAGAGCTCCGATGACCATCGGTGTTATGGTGGTTTTCATGCCCCACATCCGGTTGATCTCGATTTCCAGGTCCTTGTATTTTGACGTTTTTTCAGTCACCTTCACTGAAGTTTTTCTGTCAGATGGTATTGCTATGTCGATGGGCATGCACCTCTTTTCTTTTCTGTCCTTGATAACGATGTCAGGTCTGTTTGCCCTTATTTCTTCTCTGTCAGTTTGGACGGCCATGTCTCAGAGGATGGTGACTTCGTCGTTCTCAGTGACAGT
>VCCN01003229.1:332095-347429 GCA_006491835.1 Architeuthis dux
TCTCTATCCAGGAGTGTGGCACGCTGTCAAATGCTTTCCTATGGTCGACCCATATTGTTGATAGGTTCTTTTTTCCTCGACTTGGCCTCTTGCAGAATCGCCTTGTTGATGTGTAGCTGGTCCTTGCATCCATAGCTTCCATTCTTGCATCCTTTCTGCTCTGAAGATCCTCTCTGTGATGATGGAGATGAGGATCTGGTACGTTGTTGGTAGGCAGGTGATGGGCCTGTAGTTCTTCAGGTTCTGTGTTTCTTCCGTCTTTTGGAGCAGGTACGTGACTCCCCATGTAAGCCATTTGGGGAATTTCTCACGGTTTTCCATTATGTCATTGTAGGCATGAGTGGGGTCTTTGTTGATGCTGGGTAGGCTCTTGATCCAGAATTTAGCGATTTTGTCAATCCCTGGTGCTTTCCAGTTTTTGGCCTTGTTAATGGCAGCAGTGGTTTCTGTGATGTGGATGTCCGACCATCTTTGCATCTCTACGTGTTTGTAAAGGTCCTGTTGTTGGATCCACGAAGCTCTTTATTATTCACTTGAAAACAGAAAAATATTTGAATTCAGCGAGATATTGCTTGTAACATGATCTTCATGCTGTAAACGTAAGGCCCTGCACTATAAGGTTAATTTGTAAGTTGTGTATACTGAATGAATGAGTCATTGCATTAAATATGCTATTGTAACAGATACATATCTCACATATGTATTTTGAATTCAAACAAAAACACTCTGGTCATTGAGTGAAATTATATTTCTACAGAACACCCAGGTTTAGATATTTCCTGAACCTATTCATCTGCCCACAAGTGCTTCGCAGATAAAAAAAAACCTCACACTACACAAAAATATCCACTTGAATTAGGGCATACTTATCAACTAACTGGGTATTATAAGGCCAGAGGAAATTTTGCACCCCTTCACACAGGGGTGATTTGAAAACGCCTAACGGTCCCCAATGACCCCCCTTTAGCTACGCCGTTGATTAAAGGGTAGTCATTTTAGTAATATCAATAAAACTGCTTTCACATTTATTATACATACTAGTTGATATCCGTGAAAAAGTCACTGATATATTTGAATTTATATGAAACGATTTTTTAAAGAAAAAAACATAGTGAATTTGTTTCAGTTGAAGAGTCCATAGTTTGAAATGGTGAGTAGGAGGTATGTCAAAAGAAGTTGGTCACGTGACGGTTTCTAGTGAGTGTAATTGTAAAATAACTAATTATTAATAAAAATTTAAAAAAATCTTTGTCCATCAAATTTACACCATTATTCGGAGGTGGTGGCTATTAATTTGTTTTTCTATAGCGGTTGGCGCTCTTCAGAAAGTGAGGTACGAAAATCCACTTTCGCAAAAGAGAGGCAAGGCAGACGACATCGCAGTAAATCCCATCTTTTTCAACAAATACATTCGATAATCTTGTAAGTATTTGAAGCTTTATTTTACTAATTAACTTGAACAAATTGTAACAAACTCTGTTTTTTTATGGCCGCTTCATATTCAATCGTACTTAACTCATGCTACCTCTCTGACCCTCACTGTTATTACATTTGCATTTTTTGTTTGCATATAGAAATATAAGAATCGTTGACAGGGTATTTTATACATTCATTGAGCCACTTTCCTTGTTTATCGTTAATCCATGTTGAATAATTAAATAACATTTGTTGGCGATAGTTTAATAATTCGGTCGGTAAGTTTTCTATTTATTTTCTGTTTTTAGGTTTGGACATGAAAAATCGTGTATCGTCTATTTTAATATCCGAAACCAATTTCAAATCAAACACTCTTAATTACCTCCCTTCGATTATTTTACCACTCCTCATATTATAATCATACTTTTAATGCTGTTCAAACGATTTTCCCCAAAATATTCAATTCTAAATAAAACTTTTGTCTTCTTTGTTTCTACACAAACACAATAATTAAAAAAAAACAATATCTTATGACCAATAAGACTTAGAATTTGTAAAACATAAATAAATAAAAAAGAATCATTTTTTTTTACTATTTATTGGTAATCTTTGGTTTGACGGGTCTAAAATATGGTAGCATAAGACTGACTTTAAAAATCTTTTTTAGCTGTGGACATGAAAAATCTACCCACTGTGACAGAAGCGAAAAGTAATTTCCGACCTCATGTTAATAACAGCATCGAGCTCTATTAAAAACTTACAAGTTAGGGTGTTCTATGAAAATGTGTGTTTATTTTAAAAAGGGCAATCATGACCTTTCCCATCTCAATATGGCTGCCGTTTCAGAGCACAGCGACTCTGGTGAACGATTCCTGCATTTTGTTGATCCAAATGATCCAACAATCCACACACACCAAGTGGAAGGTTCTTGGGCCCATGCAAAAGCAACATTTTGTAGCATGCATGGTACCTCGGACCAATTTGGTAATATTCTGTACTGGATTTCACATTATTAGCAACCCCAAATTCAACCCCAGCCCTAACACTAACCCCACACCTAACCATACCTCTAGCTACTAACCTTAAAACCCTAATTTATCCGTTGTTCAATTTTATTTATCAAGCTTTTGCTTAAATAAAAAAAGTGAGAAAAAAAAACCCAAAACAGTCACTTGAACCACATGAAATTGCCTGATATCAGTAGACCAGTTAAAAAAAACTAAAAATGCTGTTCTGAGGAATCTTCCCGTCTCTTTCCGGTACCAGCAACAGCTGAAGCAGTGGTCATATGGAGACGGGAAAGGTAATAATAGCCTTAAGAACAAATTATGAATTACTTCGGAAGAAGATATCTTGCCATAATTTTCTGAAGCAGATTTTCTGAGGTCTTAATTTTTTGTTTTTTTGTTCAGTGACAAGTCGATTTTCAAGATTGTATCACAGCAGCTTCATTTATTTTAAATTTGAAAATAATTTAAATCTCTTCTTTGAAGTTTGAATTTTGGTTTTAATTGCAATAAAATAGGTGCCACCCAGGCAATGTGTCCGTAAAAATGACCGAAACAATGTGACCTGTTAATTTTAAGCTTTGTGTCATTACTAAGTATGAACAAAGTGGACGAAAATATCAGCGTGAAATCGACACGTGAGAAATTTTTTTAAATCAGCATATTATTCGATTCGAATAAAAGTTTGGGCCATGTTTCGAAAAGGGAGGCCATTACATTTTCAATGATTTCAACTATTGCCTATTTCTGCTATGGAGGACCAATCACGTAAAAATCTCCTGCTTTAGAAACTGTTTTCTGTAGTGAGGAGAATTTTTCTTCCTATTTTTTTCTTTAGAAACTGGTTTCTTGCTTGCAAAGAACTTGTAAAAATAATTTTAATAATACAAAGAATCCTGAAAATGAGTGCTGAATTTAGCTGGGTTTTAATTTTGTACCAGTAACCTTTTTCGCAAAAAACAATAATACATAGTTTGAATTTAATAAATGATTAAAGTTGACTATTTCGCGAAAAAAAATGAAAAAAATGTAATGGTCTCCCTTTTCGAAACATGGCCAAATTTTTTATGGCTATCATTACCATTCCGTCTCCATATGGCCACTGCTTCAGTTGTTGGTGATACCAGAAACAACCGAAGTCCGCCGCCACTGCTGCTGATGACAAATTTTAAGTCAAAGTAAGGGATGGGAAGATTCCTTGCATTTTCAGTGTTTTTAACTGGTCTGCTAATATCAGGCAATTTCATGTTTTTTTTTTCACTTTTTTTATTCAAGCAAAAGCTTGATAAATAAAATTGTACAAAGGATAAGTTAGGGTTAGTAAGTAGGTTTACTGTTTGGGTTGGTATGTAGGTTAAGTGTTAGGGTTATGGTTTTTAGGGTTAGGGTAATAATGTGAAATCCGGTATAGAATATTTCCAAACTTTGCTGTTATGTTGGCTAGCTCCCTGAATGTTATTTCCAGTTCAGATAAAGAGCTTCTGTCAATTTGAACTGGAGAAATGCATGTAGGCGCAGGAGGCCTCGGTCAACCACGTTTAGGTACGCTTCCTTCAGCCATTTTAACTTCAGAAAGTGGAAAAATGTTGGAATTGTCGTCTGCTTCTTTGATTTTAAAGCAACGAACATCGCAGACTCGAAACACTCGAGTCGGCGTGTGACGAACTGGCAGCCATATGGAGACAGGAAAGGTAATGATTGCCTTTTTGATACTTGTTTATTAAAGGATTCATTTGATTTTAAATTGGATTTTTTTCCTGAAATTGCAATGTCTTCAATAAAGAAATCAGAGGAAGATTTTGTATGTCATGTTGGTATTGTGGTGACAATGCATCCAATGTTGAAGAGAGAGTGAATTGCAATTGTGTTGACTTCTGGATGTTCAGCACAGATTTGAAATCTGCTGGCTCAGGATTTCTTGGAAGTTTCTAGTGTAAAAGAGTATTTGTGGTTTACGTGGTGAAATTCTTTAGGAACAATCGTTACGCCTCACCAAGGTAGCGTCAAGGTGTTCAACGTCTTGTCAAGCCCCAGGATAATCACTGGAACACCATGTCAGACTGTCTGAAGATTTATATTAACAACTTGCCAAACAGGGACAAAACAGGTCTGGTTAGTCACTCAATAGAAACCGTCACATGATCAATGCCTTTTGGCAACATGCCATGTAGGGGGTGATCAATTAAATTAAATTAAATCATTGGGCGGTGATCACTAAAAAAGTCTGAATTTTCAAAAAAAACAAGCATGAATACTGCTGGACACAAACTAGTGATCAATTCAGCATAAACTTAAATTGCAAATTGAGCCCCCCCCCCCACTAAAAAACAATTTTCTAAAATTTTTCTTTGTTCTAGACATAATAAGGAGTAAATGTTTAAATCTTCAGCCCTCTAGCTCCATTGGCGGGGGCCTGTACACGTGATACATACATAGCCAGACCAACTTAAAAACTGAAGAAACATACGTTAACAGTTTTGGTTGATGGTTTCTAATAGATCTTGAATTGAGAAATAAGGTATCCAATCTAGTGCTGAAGCGATCTGCAGAGGAACTGCTTTCTCGACTACAGCCAATACCTGAAGCCCTGGATAAGATATAGAGTGACACGCGCACCATTCCTGAAGTAGTTGATGTTTGAAAAGGATTATGTGAGAATTTTAAACAAAGCTCCTGACCAAAACAAAACAGTGGCAGAAACAGTGAAAACTAGTATTCCAAGCGAAATTATGAATCACCGCCACCCATATATGCTGTGTTGGAGGTGATCAATTAAAAAGTTGGGCTGTGATCACTAAAAAATGTCTGGATTTTCAAAAAAAACAAGCGGGCACAAACTGATGAGAAATTTGTTTTGTTCAGGAGCTTTGTTTAAAATTCTCACATAAGCCTGCATTGAAAATTGAACCCCCCACTAAAACTCTATTTTTGGAGTGGAATTTTCAAAAAACAAAAAAAGCATTTTCCCTACTCATTGAGTGGAGTGTGTGTACAAAATTTCAAGTTTCTACTATGAATGGTTAGGGCTGGGTGAAGTCCAGATGGATACATAAAATTCCCCCTCCCCCCTCTAAAACCCTACTTTGGGGGAATTTTCAAAAAACAAAAAAAGCATTTTCCCTACTCATTGAGGGGAGTGTGTGTACAACATTTCATCAATGAGTCTGCCATTGATATTTTTGCCACTAAATGCTGTTGGTGAGCAACGCATTGAACTGTTAAAACAGGATGCAAAATTTCAAGTTTTAGGAGAGATGAGAAACCCCTGTATCTACCTACTATAGCAGGTGCTCCATCAGATGCGCATACAACAATATTGCTCATTAAAAAATAGCTTCAAAACTTCTAAAATAGACATACCTTTTGAGTCAAGTAGCAATTGATCAGTGAACAACATTTCCTCACAGGGTTGAAAATTTTCATTGAAAAACTGAACATATACCATCATCAAGCATTGACTTGTACACTTGTATGAAAAATTCAGAACACTGGAGAATATGAATGAGTTGATGTTTGACGTCGGTGGCCATTTCATCTATATTTCAAGTAATTGTGTCATTACTAAGAGGAATTGTCTTCATAATAGTGTCAGGCTTTTCATGCATTACAATCGAGAGAACTTCTTCAAGAACAAGTCAAAGTAATGTTTCTCCTTTAGTGTGAGACTTACCAGCCTTTGCGACGAGTAACCCAATATTGTACGACGCATTCATGCCATTATTTTGCTGTGTAGTTGCCTTCTGAAATACTGAGATCAATGTTTTCCACTTTTCGAATGAGACCTTAAGTTGCAAGAAATATGATAACGGTTTGTCCTTCTGGTCAGCATACTAGAATGTAAATGATACTTCAAGCATGAAGGTTTCATAGTTTCATTGCTTAAAGTTTGGTTGCACAGATGACACATAGGTAATTGTTCTGAGGAGAAGTAATAAACCCATAAGATAAATAATCAATGCTGTATTGGCGACAAATATTTTACTGGAGGCATTGGGATATTTTTAAAAATTGTATAATAATCAATGAAAATAGCAGGAACAATAGATGACAAAATTTTAATTGAAATATATTATTCATAAGCTGCATGTTATATTTGCATATTGTGAAAACGCAAGATGTAAGCATTGGTTCACGTTCACCAATTTATATTGTTACTCAAGACCCGTCTTCAATAATCCTCAAATACAAGAATACAAGAGTGTTGCAATCACTCAGCAACAATCCAAAAATTATGAATGATGGTCTCTTTATATGAGCATGCGTAACTGTGAATAGGGCCCATTACTGGTAATCTTTCAAGGGTGTTACATGTATATATGTACCATGTACCGACCAACAGAGAGTGTAATACAGATGTATGCACACCTACACAAACATTTATACATTTCTCTACACACCTACATAATGAGCAATATCACAGTGCTGCTTGGTAAATTAATAATAAACTGTTGACTCATTTTTATTGTCAGTTACAGACTTTAATACTCAAAATATTCTACCGCCCACCAAAATTTCAAAATACCCACCATTTTCTGCACAGTTGCCCACCGCCCACCATTCACTGGTGGGTGATATCGCCCAGGTTGAGAAACCATGATTTAAATCAAACAACCCTGCCTTAACTGTCAAAAATGGATTGCATCATAAGGACTGATTTGACCGATCACCACTAAAGAAGCTAACATTTTGTTTGTTTTCGTACTAAGCTGGCACGGCAATGACTGTTTGAGTTTTATTAAAAACGATTATTTTTTTAATTATTAAATCAAGTATTGTAAACCATTTTTATTAAAATTCATAAAAATGGTTTACAATACTTAAAATAATCGTTTTTTACTAAAACTCAAACAGTCATTGCCGTGCTTGCTTAGTACGAAAGTAAAAAAAATGTTAGCTTCTTTAGTGGTGATCAGTGAAATCAGTACTCATGATGCAATCTATTTTTGACGGTTAAGTCATCCTACTTTGCCCAACCCTGATATCAATTCTAATTATATGTATTGACATGAGACATGGCCTAAAAAACTAAAAAAAAGATTCTAACAGAACGCAATGCAATTCAAGAAAAAACTGATGTCAAACTTTAGCCTTTAAAGAAAAAGTAAACAATTAAAAAATAAACTTAATTCATTATTTGAAGAGTTAAACAAATTTCAAATTGTTAAACATTTTAAGAGTGATCTTTATTTAAACAATTGACAATTACTTTTTACTTCAATAAACTACGAAAACGAAAAATACTTTCAATTTCAGTGTTCTAGACTTTATAAAATATTAAAATTCTAAAACTTCAAAATTTAAAAAAAACAACTTTTTTATGAACTTTTTACTTGTCACTAAATTTTAAGAAAAATCAATGATTGTTTTGAGAATAAAAATTTTTAAAGATTTTTTCTAATTTGACAAATAAAATATTTATGAAACTTTTATCCTACTATAATTCACCAAATGTCTGTCTGTCTATGACAGAGTATCCCTGTAACCACACAACATATTCCCATATAATTGTTTGTGTATACTAAAGGGACACTCAGGCATGGTTTTTAGCAAATTAGTTTTGTGAAATTTTTAAAAAACAAATAGTGTGAGGTGTGTTTGCCTTCACCCCGATAATAATTATCTGATTTACATCTATCTATGATCTGGCAACATTCAAAAAGTTTGCAATTTCTAAATCGTTGTGTTTTGCAGTCCAGGTGATTTGCAACTGAATGATAATAGTGATTTATCTATCTATAACTATATAATACTAAAAGTTTGAATCTGTTTTGTCTTTATGACCTTTAAGTAGCTAGAACAGTGTATTGTAGTCAGAGGTATTGAATTAAGGAACCCCTAAAAAAACTAGTTTTGATCTCCTATTGGAGCCAAAGGCCCCATTTAGGCTCTCCGCAGGTACCTGCTGAAAATCCGACCCATATGAATAATGCAACTAATGCGGGGACGGATCCAGGATTTTGAACATGGGTAGGGGTCCAATATTCTTTTTATTTATTATTCCATCTTGGACAATGATTATAATACATTTCTGTTTTTAAGGTTAATTTATGATTACTTGGCATTATTTGGATGTTTTATTTATAAAATTTCTTTAATAATAATAAATGCATTTATAGAAAGCGCCCTTTCTCAGGAACCTCAATACTTAAGTCCCCACTGGACAAAGGCTCTTGAAAACGTGTGCAATCAATTGTAGTAAAAATATAAGGCCTATTAAAGAAGAATAAGAAGAAAGTGCAACTTGTCAATAAAATTTTTACAAAACACGGAGCAGGAGCCACAGTTACAAAGTGTATTTATTTACCGAGTTCATATAATTATGAAAGTCTCGAAACAAGACAGTTTTTATTTTTGATTTAAAGGTTGCTAATGCATGTCTGTACTGGATATCATAGGGTAATTGATTCCAAAGTATGGGTCATATTCATAAAGACAAGTTCTAAAATCAAACCATCTAAATACTGGATGTTAATAAGAGCACCGAGTTCATAAGGGGACACTTGCAGACATTTGAATACTGTAATTAAAATTTTGAACACTTTCTTCTATCCTAAGCCAATGTAGGCCGATAATGCCAGTCCCAATTGACTCGCATTTCCACGTTTCAAAACTAACATTTTTAATTTTTTGTAGTTTGATAATTTGTGATTTATTCAAGCCAAAGAAAAGTGAATTACAGTAGTCTAATTTACTAGTAATAATAGAGTGAAGCAGCTGCTCAGTTTAATTGTTGGAAAGTAAGTTTCTAATACTACAGACATCTCTAATTAATTTATAACAGTGGGAGACTACATTATTAACATGCATTTCTAAGTTTAGAGATTTATCAAGATAGGCCCCAAAATGTTTTACTCAGTCAGATAAACATATGCAGTTGTTAAGAATCTAGATATTTTTTTTTAAAAATCTTTAATTCTGCTTTGCAACAATTTCATGTCTTACTATTTTTCACTATAAATGATAATATATACTTTATTGAAATCCAAAGTGGGTTTAATATGATTTATAATTGCAAATAATGCATTTATCTACTGTTTCTTTAATAATGTTTCTTCTTCATTCACAGATGTCAATTGCAGTGGAGAACAAATGAACTCATCTGATGGCCAGGCATATATAACTCTTATAATGCTGAATACAAGAATAAGTAAAGGAAACAAATGTTCTTGTTAAACTAGCATAGTACTCATCAAAAATGACGGGATTTTTTTATGCTATCTATGGATAGATTAATATTTTTAAACATTGTTTTAAAAATATATATATTCTTTTAGGATCTTTAGCTGTTACACTTACACACAGACACAAAGCTTCAGCAGTCAGTCACATTGGTTTACTGTCTTCCTCTCTTTAAAGCTTGTTTCTCTTAGACTTGAATAGACCAACATACCAACAAATTTTGTGACACTGGTATTTATGTGTATAGATGTGATGATCGCATTATAGAGAATTTATAAAAAGAAACAATGTTTGCAAAAACACACTAAAGGTAGACTATATTTGTGTGTAAGTGTACATTTTTGAAAAAGAATTTTCATTTAAAGATAAATATGCAAACATACATTGGTGAGAAACCACATTCTCCAAAGATGTGTGACTCAGCATTTTCAAAGAGTTCACATATTCAAAAACACACTAGAGAGAAACGATATTCATGCAAAGTGTGCGGCTCTGCATTTTCACGTAATTACACCTTGAAAGAACACATGCAAAAACACACTGGGGGGAAACTAAATTCCTGTGAAGTGTGTGGAGCTTCTTTTTCAACAAAGTCAAACTTGGTGGTTCATGTGCAAACACATACTGGAGAAAAACCATATTCCTGTGAAGTGTGTGGCTCAGTATTTTCACAGGGTTCCAACTTGAAAAAACACATGCAAACACACACTGGAGAAAAACCATATTCCTGTGAAGTGTGTGCATATTCCTTTTCTGATAAGTCAAACTTGGGGCGGCACATGCGAACACACACTGGAGAAAAACCATATTCCTGTGAAGAATGTGGCTCTGCATTTTCATATAATTCCACCTTGCAAAAACACATGCGAAGACACACAGGAGAAAAACCATATTCTTGTGAAGTTTGTGGATTTTCCTTTGCCACGATGTCAAGCTTGGTGTGTCACATGCGAACACACACTGGAGAAAAACCATATTCCTGTGAAGTGTGTGCATCCTCCTTTTCACTAAAGACAAAGTTGGTAGTTCACATGCGAACACACACTGGAGAACAACCATATGCCTGTGAAGTGTGTGAGATAGCATTTTCACATAATTCCAAGTTGAAAGAACACATGCGCACACACACTGGAGAGAAAACATGTTCTTGTGAATTGTGTGGATTGTCCTTTTCTTGGAAGTCAAACTTGGTACGTCACATGCAAACACACACTGGTGCAAAACCATATTCCTGTGAAGTGTGTGGGTCCTCATTTTCGCAAAGGTCACACTTAGTGCGTCACATGCAAACACACACTGGTGAGAAACCATATTCCTGTGAAGTGTGTGGATCTTCCTTTTCACAGAAGTCAAACTTGGTGGTTCACATGCGAACACATTCTGGAGAAAAACCATATTCTTGTGAAGTGTGTGGGGCAGCATTTCCATATAGTTCTGAGTTAAAAGAACACATGCGAACACACACTGAAGGAAATCAGCAATTTCACAAAGAATGAATTTGAGGAGATATGTGAACACACACAAATAAGAAACATGTGAAATGTGCACATCAGTGTTTTCAGTTATTTTCAAAGCACACATTGCAGAGAAACCATATTCTTGTGAAGTGTGAGATGCTTCTTTTTCACAGAGGTCGTTTCTGGTCCAACATGATAATGTACACTGGAAAACAATCATATTTTTGGGAAATGTGTGGCTATTTTTTCCAGGGAAATTTGGTTGCACAAATGTGAACTCACTCTAGACAGAAACCTTATTCTTGTGAAACCATCTGTAATATGTGAATCTTTTTTTTAACAAAATGGCACATGGATATAAACTTTAGTCATAAAATGCATTCTTTTTATGTTTTGCTCTTTGGTTCCCAACCAAGGGGGAATAAGGCTATTAGGTAAAAATAACAGTCCAGACTAGAGATAGGGTTTTCTGCACTTCTATCTAGTCAAGGGCTCCAAATTGAGAATGATTTAAGATGTGATCTCTCACAAATAGACCAAAAAAACAAGAACAGAGATCAAATTGATGTGTATATAAGTTATGATAGCAATTTATTTTGTAATAAGTTGGAATTTCAAATGATGTGTTCTAATTATTTATGCTTGCTTTCTTTGAGTAACAAATACACAGCAGCAGCTGTACAATTATAAAATTAAACTAATTCGTAGTATGAAACTGTCTAATTATGTGTAAAATAAAGTTATTATTTGAAATTATTCTTTGTTGCAACTTAATAAATGGAAGTGGAGGGAATACTAGTAATCTTATTGACAAAAGTGGGGTATGACTCGAAAAGGTTGGGAATCACTGCCTTAGAAAATTCACTTCTGCATGTTCAGATGACACATTTCTTTTTAAAGTGATATTCTATTGATGAATATTCAAAACTGAAAAAAGAAACAAAATTATTCTTAATTTATTTTATAAACTATGAAAAAAATATTTTCAATGTCAGTGTTCTAGACGTAATAAAATATTAAAATTAACATTTTTATGAATGTAGTTCCGCTTTGTGTATTGGTGTATTCCTTCTGATGTGGCTGTTTATTTTCAACATCCTGGCTGCTAGAATGTGAACATCCCGCTTTTTGTAGTCCTGAGCATTATTAAATTATTTTTGATTGGTCAAATATAGTTTCAAATTGAACCAATCAAATTGAATCTCTTAAAGAGGCTTCAGGCTTCAGTAATCATGCAACCGATGCAACTCAAAAGGGTTTTAAAATTAATTCAATCTATATTCATATTAGAAACTGTCAACCAAAACTCTCAACATAGGTTTCTTCAGTTTTCAAGTGAATCTGGCTGGCTATGTATGTGTCACATGTACAGACCACACCAATGGAGCTAGAGGGCTGAAAATTTCAACATTTACTCCTTAAACATTTTTTTTGGGGGGGGTTCCAGCTGAATTCCTGCTTCTTTTTTTGAAAATTCAGACTTTTAGTGATCCAACAAAAGGCGAGATAAGTAACTTATTCTTTGATCACCCCCAACATGGCATGCTGCCAAAAGACGGTCACATGATGGTTTCTATTGAGTGACTAACCAGACCTGTTTATTTCATAAATCTAATTGTGTTCTTATTTTATATGAATTTTTGTTTTGATTTGGATTTTGATTCTCATGTGTGCCCAAGATTAGGAAATTTGAATACTTCCATATAAGAAATTATGTGAGTTATTGTATGGTTTTTTTATTGTATTTATGTAATCTGCCCTTATAAGTAATTATTAGGTTGGTGCAAAAATAATTTGCGGCTTTTCACCATCAACTTTAAAGCATCAAATCTTAGAATAAAAGTTTTTAATCAGAATCTACACATTTTTGTCACCTAGAAACAAATCCATTAATTCTGGCAACCGGAAACCAAGGAATTCTTTAAAGGTGTTTTGAGCTGCTGCTTTGTTGTTGAAGACCTTCCATTGCAGGTAGTAGGTTGGTAGAGGTCTGGTAAGCTGGGTGAGGTAGAGTTTTGTAGCCTGGGTCATTCATGCAACATGCAGTTGGTCCTTTTCGATTGACCAATATTGGATGTAAATGTTGCAGTTCTTGGTGCATTTTGTCGATTTGCTGTAATGGTTTCGCCAGGATTCAAGAAGTTGTAGTGGAATTTCAACCAAAAAAGGTTTCCTTCACTTACCAAACAGTAACCATAATCCTATTTTGATGCAGGTTTGGTTTCGGGAAGTGTTTTGGTGCTTCACCTCTATCCAGCCACTACGGGACACTGTCGATTGTTGTACAGAATCCATTTTTCTTCAAATGTCACCATGCGATCAAGAAATGGATTGTTTTTGTTGCGTAAAAGAAGTGCACTACAACCTGTAATCTAAATGGATTTTTTTTTTTAAATTATGCCATGGACCTACACAAAATAGTCGAAATTGGTGAGGTGAAATGTTTGAAAAATTTTGTTTTAAAGATTTTTAAATAATAAAAAACTGTCATATAATTTGTTAAATAAAGTCCACCTGTGTGCAAGCTGAGCATCACATGATTGATCAGTCACATGATCTCAGTATATATAAACCTGCTTTGAAAGGCCCAAGAGTCTGCAACACTAATAAGCAATGGACCCCACCAAGCAAGCACCATCATGAAGACCAAGGAACTCTCCAAAAGGTCAGGGACAAAGTTGTGGAGAAGCATAAATCAGAGTAGGATCATAGAAAAAAATCCCAAACTTTGAACATCACATGGAGCACTATTAAATCCACTATGACATAACCATAAACCTGCCAAGATAGGGCCACTCACCAAAACACATGGACCCAATAAGGAGGGCATTAATCAGAGAGGCAACAAAGAGACCAAATATAACCTTAAAGGAGCTGGAAAGTTCCACTGTGGAGATTGGTACACCTGACCATAGAACTACTTTAAGTATTAAACTACAGTTGCCTGCAAAAGTATTTGACCCCTTTGGCATTTTCCCTATTTTGTTGCATTACGAGTAATGAAAACAGATTTTTAAAAAAATTTTATGTCGTGGACCTACACAAAATAATCCAAATTGGTGAATTAAATTTTTTTAAACAAAAAATGTTAAAGAATACAAATCTGAAAAATGGTGCGTGCATAAGTATTCAACCCCTAGATTATTTACCTTATTTTTTCTGATTAATCATTCCAAATTTGATTCCAATAATACCTGAATTAAAATGGAAAAAAATACCTTTTATTGTAAATACTCAATCAACAACAATAAATCCTTTTTCTACTTTTCATAAATCATGTGCAGACACATACGATTGTAAATAAAATTCTTTTTTTTTCCTTCATAAATCTTATACACAATATATGTTATAAGTACTAAATTTTATCATAAATAAATACCAGATTTACACTAGATGCTTTTTTTTTCATAAATTGTAAACATTAACATACCCCCATCTCAGTAATTTTAGAAAAAAAGTGTTTTTGGTAAATAATACACCCTGAAAAAAACTGACCAATCAATGTTCGGTAAAACCGACTTCGGCACAATGACTTTCGGTAAGATTAACCAGACCCATCTATGTGTGAGTTATTCTTATTTCTAAGAGTATGACAAAGAAGATTTTTAGAAAACCTTATGTTTTCTAAAAATCTTCTAAACAAGACCAACACGCACACGCACACACATATAAAATTAATGAGCAGACAAATACAGATATAAAATAAAAGAAAAAGATTAAAGATCACATGTACATACAAACACGCCCACATAAAACATAGATATCCATTGGATGGATCAACCAGCCAATCACATAACAACAAAAAAAATAAACACGCCCACATGAAACATGGACATCCATTGGACGAATCAACTAGACATTCAGATAACAACAATAAACTAGATGTATAAAAACAATTGGAAATAACCCTCAAACGTTCATTATGAAAATCTATATGTGAAACCAGCAGTACTGCTTGTAATGAACCATTAAAATTGATTCCCACAAATATTTGCTCTACCTTTGTATTTAGCTCTCTTCGGATCATAACTATGGTCTACGAGGATATTGATGCATAAGTGTATCATACATCCAATATTATCTATATAGTCTAGAAAGCTTTATAGCTTCAACCCCTAGAGATGTTACAGAGAGGGGAAAAAAAAAATATATATCTATGGTGTATGAAAGGATAAAGGTTATCTGACATAATGATGTTTGGGAAATGACAATGTGTAGAAATTTATTTAATAGCTTAACATGTTTCGATGTATTATGTCCTTTTCAAAAGGAAAT
>VCCN01003229.1:353653-367509 GCA_006491835.1 Architeuthis dux
GGTTGACTGTTCCTTTAAACTGCTTTGAATATTCCAGAAAATGATGTCATGGCTGTACAAGCTTCTGATAGGCTAATTGACATGAGGTGTACCCGTGGATCTATTTTAATGCCTTCCTTCAAACTCAGTGTCTCTTTGTTTGACATCATGGGAAAATCAAAAGAAATCAGCCAAGACCTCGGAAAAAAAATTGTGGACCTCCACAAGTCTGATTCATCCTTGGGAGCAATTTCCAAACGCCTGAAGGTACCATGTTCATCTGTACAAACAATAGTGTGCAAATATAAACACCATGGGACCATGCAGCCGTCATACCGCTCAGGAAGGAGATGCATTCTGTCCCCTAGAGATGAGTGTACTTTGGTTCGAAAAGTGCAAATCAATCTCAGAACAACAGCAAAGACTTTGTGAAGATGTTGGTGGAAACAATAGTATCTATATCCACAGTAAAATGAGTATTATATTGACATAACCTGAAAGGTTGCTCAGCAAGGAAGAAGCCACTGCTCCAAAACTGCCATAAAAAAGCCAGACTACGGTTTGCAACTGCACATGGGGATAAAGATCTTACTTTTTGGAGAAATGCCCTCTGGTCTGATGAAACAAAAATTGAACTGTTTGGCCATAATGACCACCGTTATGTTTGGAGTTAAGTCGAAGAACACCATCCCAACCGTGAAGCACGGGGGTGGCAGCATCATATTGTGGGCGTGCTTTGCTGCAGGAGGGACTGGTGCACTTCACAAAATAGATGGCATCATGAGAAAGGAAAATTATGTGAATATATTGAAACAACATCTCAAGACATCAGCCAAGAAGTTAAAGCTTGGTCGCAAGTGGATCTTCCAAATGGACAACGACCCCAAACATACTTCCAAAGTTGTGGCAAGAACAGCACAGTCAAGATATTGGGGTGGCCATTAAAAAGCCCTGATCTCAATCCAATAGAAAATATGTGGGCAGACATGAAAAAGCGTGTGCGAGGGGGCCTACAAAGCTGACTCAGTTACACCAGTTCTGTCAGGAGGAATGGGCCAACATTCCAGCATCTTATTGTGAGAAACTTGTGGAAGGCTACCCGAAACATTTGACCCAAGTTAAACAATTTAAAGGCAATGCTACCAAATACTAAGTGTATGTAAACTTCTGACCCACTGGGAATGTGATGAAAGAAATAAAAGCTGAAATAAATCATTCTCTCTACTATTATTCTGACATTTCACATTCCTAAAATAAAGTAGTGATTCTAACTGTCAGGAATTGTAAAAAGATGAGTTTAAATGTATTTGTCTAAGGTGTATGTACACTTCTGACTTCAACTGTAGTTTCCAGCTTAAATGTTGATGTCAGACTTAATCTGGCAATACGCTTGTAGTATCTCAAGAAACGTTGAAGTGGCAGGACATCCATATAACTTAAGAAGAAAATGCTCACCCGAAGTCTGTATTTGACAGTGGCTAGAATTCTCTTCATAAAATTCCTGAAGCTCATGCAATTTCATCTTAAGACGGTTCCAGTGAGTTATTTTTCCTTCATTAAGGGAGCTGAGCAACTATTGCAACCCGTGAGACAATGGATAGCATAAAGAACCTTGCATTGAGCAGCCGTAATGTTTTTCTGAGCATCCCTGACATTATAAATTTCTGAGGGATCGCCAGTGTCCAGCTGAATGTAGACATTGCTAGTCTCACATCTCTCCACACACATACACTGAAGATCAGTATCATTACCCACGACAACTACAGGGTCAGAATTCTGAGCTGCAGCTTTCAATGCTGCTGTCGAAACAATGAGAATATCTGCATCTCCTGCAGCTTGCTTCACTTGTATACTATGTCAATATACTGATAAAGCGGGCCTTGTTAGACTCGTTTCCTAAAAATTAATCTTGTTCAGTTATTGCTTTCATACTTAAGTCAAAGCTGATTTCTTTTGCAGCATACTTAGAAGCACGTACCTTACGTGTTGATGTTTTGGTACAATTATCATTTTCATATCCATCCATCACCACAATCACATTCTTTCCATAATGTCTGATGACATATTGTACATGGTCAGTGAGGATATTCTTGTATGTAGCATCACTATGCCAAAAGGTCTTGTGAAAAAGGTAGCCTCCATCTGCAACATACAGAGGAGAACCATCCCCATGGTCCACATACTTTACATCCTTTCTGAAACTGTCAGCCAGTTTGTATTTGTTTTCTTCAGGACACATTTGCCCTCTTTTAAAAAGAGACATGAGTTCAGGAGAGAGCTCAAAGCTATGGAAGAACTTCAATTCCTCACTGCTGTTGGGGACACAAGTGATCTGATTTAAAAAAGAATTCTGTTAATGTCCACAACTTCGCCATGAACCTTGACGTTTTTCTTGGAACTCCTGATGGTGACCACTTTAAACTTTCTTGGTGTTGTTTCTGTGAAAGTCTTACCTGTCAGAGAATCAGCAGTGTTTTATCCAATACTATATGCTTCAGCACAGTTTACTGAAGGATCTGCAATCAAACCATTGGAAATGCATACAAGTCCTTGAGTTTGCTCATAAGCAAAGAAGCTGTGTGTCGACAACCAGTTATTAAACTTTGCAACATCTGCCATATCTTGTTTCATGTTGGAAGGATGTAGATCTTTATGCTGTGTCGAAGACGTGGAGTAAAACCCTGCAAGATTTTCTAGATAGTCACAGATTGGAACAAAATGTGGTAAGGAGCCTACTAACCTCACTATGAAACCCTCTGTAATATGTCTTCCATGCGTTAACCCTCCTGTTGACTTTAATAATCGCATCAAATCTTGCACAATGGTCTGACCACTAAAATTCCCACTCCTGTAGCATTTTTTCTATGCACAGTAAAATAACTTTTTCCTGTATACATCTCATACAATTTCTCAGAAATCCTATTTTTCAACTCGTCCAGTTTCTCAAACTTCTTGCTTAATGAATATGCCCAGCTGCATGTAAAATCGGAATCATTCTTTTAATGGTAAACACCTGCAATGTGTGATCTCCAATACGCTCAGAAATTAGTAGCATTCTTAGTATAGAAGTGTTCTCCAGGTAATATTTCCAGAGTTTCAAAGTACGGCTGTCCCCCTCATTCACCTCAGTAAGATCTGTAACCCTGTCCACCGTAGGCTTCACATGAGATAGTTCATGAACTGTCTTCCAATCCTGATGTATTTGTCCATCCTCATGATTTTCCAGGATAGTCTTGATGCATCGTAATACATATGTACACATATACATATATAGAAACTTTGGAAGTGGGGGGAGCGATTTTAAATTCCCCACACCTCGGACCCCCAATAGAGAGTGCTCCCAAAAAGCTTTTTGAAGCATATTTCACCTACTGCAATTTCTACTAGTACTATACATTATTATACAACCAGGTTGGAACCACTGCATTAAATGTTGGAAGGGGACCCTCCCTGGGCCCCTAAATCTCCCCGCCCCTGGTATATAGGGTTTGTATCTTGTCTTAGACAGGCATATCTCTCCTGTACACTGAACTTGATCCTCTATTATCACCACTATTAGGCTAATCACGTTTTATCGTTTTTCTTAAAAACCTATTCTTGGATTTTAGCCATTTTAAAGCCAATCTTAATATGCTACTGTATTTTGGACCAGTCAAACCAAAGATTACCGCAGATGTTTTTCCATGTTTTTAGATTTTATTTTCTAAAAACTCCAGAAATCCTTTCTACAATTCCTTTTCTCCTTTTTCTTTCTTTCTTTAATTGGACGCCCCCTTCAAAATGAACATTTTATTTTCACAGTAACTGATAAACTATCATTCTCCAAATATATTGCCAGTTAAAGCAAACAGGGTGCTAGGACTGATTAAACATACCTTTTCAGATATAGACAAGGTCTTTTTTCCTTATACTATATAAGACTTATGTCTGTCCACACCTCAAGTACTGTGCACAGGCCCGGTCACCGTACTTTGGAAAGAGATAAAAATCTTTTAGAAAAAGTCCAGAGATAGTACCGGAATTAAAAAGTATGAGTTATGAGGATAGGCTAAAAGTGTTAGAAAATAGGAGGGATAGAGGAGACTTAATAGAAATGATTTAGATTATGCATGGTTTAGAAGTAGTAAACCCTGATGTATTTTTTACTAGAAGGGGGTACAAGGGACTGAGAGGCCACACATATATGGTAGAAGTAGATTGAATATCAGAAAATTCTTCTTTAGCAATAGAGTGGTGGGACATTGGAATAGATTACTGGAATATGTAGTGCTATTAAGAGATGCAAATGATTTTAAGAAGAATTATGATGTTTATTACACCACCGCAAAGGTCTAAGGCCCTAGATGTTGTGTAAATATGATTGTTATGATGTGTGCTTCTATATACAATTTGTATACTTTTTTTTCACACTAAAATAAAATATTCTAAAAATGTTCTTTCTTCTTGCAAAATGCTTTTAAATTCCTCTAATTCTTCACAGTGACTTCTGCCTTTTGTCAGACTAGCTACTTTTTAAGAAGATTTTTCTTTTAATCCTAAAAAACATTACAATTTTTTTTTCTTAGTTACAGGGAAACGTATGTATCTATTTATGTATCCGAACTTCGCTCTGCACTAACCGTTCATAGTAGAAACTTGAAATTTTGTACACACACTCCATTTAAGGAAATCTATTTTTTGTTTTTTGAAAATTCCCCCCCAAAATAGGGTTTTAGTGGGGGGGGGGGTTCAATTTTCAATGTAAGCTTATGCTAAATTGGTCACTAGTTTGTCTTGTTTGTTTTTTGAAAATTCAGACATTTTTTATTGATGACAGCCAAATTTTTAATTGATCACTCCAACACAGCATATATGGGTGGCAGTGATTCATAATTTCCCTTGGAATGCTAGTTTCCTATTTTATTAAAAAATATCTTATTACTATGAATTATATAAATTAAAGTATTACATATTTTATTGAGTTCAAATTATTTAGTCAACCTTATTCAAAATACAAGTATTGTTTACACCAGTTGTCCCCAACCTTTTTGAGTCATTCCCCACTTTTGTTAGTAAGATTACTAGTATTCCCCCCTTCCATTATTAAGTTGCAACAAAGAATAATTTGAAATAATAACTGTATTTTACATATAATTAGACAGTTTCATACCAAGAATTAGTTTAGTTTTATAATTGTACAGCTGCTGCTGTTATGTTACTCAAAGAAAGCAAGCGAAAATAATTAGAACACATCATTTGAAATTCCAATTTATTACAAGAAAATAAGAATTCTGCTATCGTAACTGATATACGCATCAATGTGATACTACAAAATCTACTGTCAACACACTTTGTAGGTTAAAGTTCTCATTCAGAATATTGTTGAATTTTGAGTTGTCAAACAAAGTATAGCGGCTACTGTGTTTCTCTTTTAAACTTTGTAAGTTGCATGTATCTAATATTTTTACAACTTCACGTCAAAAAGCTGTGCAGCTCTAGAAACACTGAGTTTGACTGACTGTGTCCCCTGGAGAGGGGGCCGTGGACACATGTCTTAGCCTTGGACAGCTGGTCCTGGTCTCTCCCCCTTTCCCCTGGGTCTTAACCTCTATCAGTATGCACATTTTTAACTTGTGATCTTTTCGTGATCAGTAAATTCTTTAGCCAGATCAGCCGACATTTTATTGTTATTCTAAATTCTTGTACAAGCATTCCAAATCAGGATTCAGTCTATAATTTTTTGTTTGTTATTTTAACAAAGCAAAACCTTCATCTTAATAACATTTCTTACTTTTCAATTTCAACCAAATAAAACAATTCATTTTGTTTACCATTTGTCAATATAGCCCTCATCCTAATTCCTGGCCTAACAAACACATTTTATATATATTGCATGATTTTGAATATACGCATTTAAACTTATTCTATCTATCTATAGGGGTCATATTGCTATATGTGTAGATGATTCCATATTTTCTAATCGTAGCTTTGAACCTTATATTTCCGCATTGGTCTCTGTTGGCTTGTGTTGCACATCCACCTGATAATCAGTTATCCAGAAACTTTCCTTAGCTGTTAGATTCACAGAAAAAATTTCTTTTTGTGGATCATTTTCAGTTTGATGAAGTATTGCAAATTCCAGTCTATATTATGTGTGGATAATGATAACTTCAATCAGTTCATCGCTCATCTGAAGGCAGGAACCATCTGCATCATTTGTGGATCATTTTCAGAGCTTGACACAGCAATCTTTTTCTGTGTCTGAATCCTGACTTCCTAATTTTAAATCTGATGGTCTCTTTGTGAACTGATTGAAGTTTTGCAGCAGTGCTTTGATAACTGCGCTCTCATTTTATAAATTTCTTAGGCCTGTCTTCTCTACAAAAGTAGATGTTTATGGCTTAGCTTCTTCAGTTTCTGTGGCGACGAAGTGGAAATGTACTCGCCTGAGAAAATGACCTGCTTAAGGTACGGCAAAGCAAAAGCCGAATGAAACTGGTTGCTGACATATATAGACAAAGTAGAACATGGTTGACCAGTATGTTGAGCGCCAGCAACCCGGATGTGGCTGGCTATAACAGGTCTCAGCAATTCGCTTTTGACTTGCCACCAGAAGCCATGTCAGAATCGCATTTGTGACTTATACTATGGATTATATTTAGCAGATCGGAGTTTGTGATAGCTTACAAGTGTTAAGCGAGAAAGTGCCCCTTGAAGGAATTGTTCCAGTGTTGCAGCATTGTCATGCTGTGGACTCATTGCATCAAAATAGTGTCAGTGTTTTTCACTCTCCCAATTTCTACTACAGTTTCACACTCACTTTTTCTTCTTGAACCGTTTTTCCCATTTTTTTTATGTTGTTAATTCTCTCATACATTTTTACGGGCAAAACATCTGATTGGAACACAAGATTTTATGGTTAGTTTTGCCTTCCATAATTGAAAAATAACCTCAAAGTTATCATAGCAAAAATGTGACAAGAAAACTTGAATAATTACAGGCATTACATTTTATATCTTTAGTTTACCTTGATTGAGTTTCAATAAGTTTTCTCCGATTTGGGTTTTTTGGGTTTTTTTTCATTTCAGATTCAAAAGGGTTACTTTTGTTGGTTAATAGCTGAGTTTAAACCATTTTTTAAAACCTTTCCAATCCATCAAATCTATAATGGAGAGTTCATTATTTCTCATAAATAAAGCTTACAGAAAAGACAAAAAGAAAAGCTTAGATTATCTTATCTGATATCTGCATGATTGAAAAATTATACAATATGAATTTCCTCTGTTATGTAATCATAAGATATACAGGCGTTTATTGTACTGAAAACTATTTTTTTCATTCACAGATATTGGCTGAAGTGAAAACCAATTGAATTCATCAGATGGTGGTATGGAAATATTGTACAAAGAAACAGAAATCTTTATGAGAATACATTAGCCAGGAGGCGAATATTGCTGAGTTTGTCGAGCTGATGTTTCAAAGAATATAGCTTTCTGAACATTCCATGGAAAGAAACCGTATTTCGGTGAATTGTGTGAATCACAACTGAATAAATGCGTAACACAGAATAAAACAAACAAGGTTCTTCTGAAGTGTGTTCAATTACGGTTTCCAGGATTTCACACATCAGAAAACAAACTTGGAAGATCATGTCAGAGGGAAGCCATATTTTAGAAGTATATAAGTCTACATTTTGAAGCAGTTCATATTTAGAAATAATCACCCCAAAACAAAATTGAGATAAACAATATTTTTGCATGGCAAATCTTCAATTTTCATGGAGTTTGCCTTTAAAAACATATATGCAAGCACATACTGGACAGAAACTATATACTTGTGAATACAGTGTATACCCATCTCCATTTAAATGCTAAAACACACTAGAGAGAAACAGTATTGTTGTGAAGTGTGTGGATCAGAGTTTTGAAATTATTTCTCAAAAGACATTTTCAAATACACACTGGTGAGAAAGTATATTGCAAAGTGTGTATCATTATCAAAGAATTCACTTTTAAAAACATGAATTTCAGGATTTCACACATCGAAAATGTGCAGGTCATCATTTTTAAATAGTTCCTCTTTATAAAGCATATTCAAATATAAAAGTAAAGAAACCATATTCTTGTGAAGTGTGTGGGTTGGCATTTTCAATTTATCTTTAAAATCACATGCAAACAAACTGGGAAGAAACCATAATCATTTATTTACAGCAGAAAAACCATAACCTTGTGAAGTGTTTAGTTCATCTTTTCCCAATATTTCTTCTTTAAAAATACAAATGCACACCGAAGAAAGAACCATAGTGTGTGGGCTGGCATCTTCCATTGGTTCATCTTTAAATAGACACATGCAAATACACACTGGAGAGAAACCATATTCTTGTGAAGTGTGTGGGTTTGCATTTTCCCATACATCAAGTTTAGAAATACACATGCAAACACACACTAGAGAGAAACCATATTCTTGTGAAGTGTGCAGTTCAGCATTTTCTAGGAGTTCCTCTTTAAAAAATCACATGCGAACACACACTGGAGAGAAATCATATACTTGTGTAGTGTGCAGTTCAGCATTTTCCAATTGTTCATCTTTGAACAAACACATGCTAACACACACTCGAGAGAAACAATATTCTTGCGAAGTGTGCAGTTCAACATTTTCCCATAGTTCAAATTTAAAAAAACACATGAGAACACACACGGGAGAGAAACCCTATTCTTGTGAAGTGTGTGGGTCAGCTTTTTCATCGAGTTCTGATTTAAAAAAACACATACGAATACACACTGGGGAGAAACCATATTCTTGTGAAGTGTGTGGTTCAGCATTTTCCCAGAGTTCATCTTTGAAAAATCATGTGAAAACACACACTGGAGAGAAATCATATTCTTGTGAAGTCTGCAGTTCAGCATTTTTTGATTGTTCATCTTTAAACAAACATGTGCTAACACACACTGGAGAGAAACCATATTCTTGTGAAGTGTGTGGTTCAGCATTTTCTCATAGTTCAAATTTAAAAAAACACATGAGAACACACACTGGAGAGAAACCATATTCTTGCAAAGTGTGCTGTTCAGCATTTTCTCATAGTTCAAATTTAAATATACACATGCGAACACACACTGGAGGCAAACTATAATCCTATGAAGTGTGCATTTCAGCATATTCCCATAGTTCAAATTCAAAAATATATGTGTAAATACACACTGTAGAGAACTTTAAAAATACAAATGCGAATACACACTAGATAGAAATCATAATCTTGTGAAGTATGTGGTTCAGCATTTTGCCAGTATTCATCTTTAAAAAGACTCATGCAAACAGACATCAGCGATAAACCATATTCTTGAAGTGTGTGGGTCAGCATTTACACAGTTATGCATTAAATATACACAATGATAAGTGTGCAGTTCAGCCGTTTCAAAGAGTTCCAGCTTGAGAACATATTTGTGCATAGTATATGTATCAGCATGTATGGAAATATGCACAGGAGACAAACCATATCTATACAAAGTATCTGAATCAGCAATTTTATGAAGTTTTGAATTAAAAGTACTAGTGAAAACACTGATGAGAAAACTTATTTGTGTATATTATGTTGATCATTTTCAGAAAGTTCAAATATAAAAACACTGGAGAGAAACCATATTCTTGTATAGTATGTCGATTGGCATTTTCTCACAGTTCTAAATTAAGAATGCACATGCAAAGGCACACTGCTGAGAATCATATTCTTGTGTATAAATTGACATTTTCATCTTTCGGACATACACTGGAATGTGGGTCAGTTGTAATAAAACAACTAGTCTTAATAAAATTTAATATTGTTGTAGTGGAATTCCTCAGGGATCCATCCTGGGGCCAATACTGTTCTCACTGTTCGTGAACAATCTGCCAAAAGATATCCATATCCTCATAAGTATGTTCGCTGATGACACAAAGATCCACTCCCCTTTAATGTCCGATGAATCAGGAGGACCTCAGCACATTACAATGGTGGGCTAAATCTATGCAGATGAAACTTCATCCAGACAAATGCAAGGTCATGCACCAAGGTAGGAACTACACCATGATTAAAGATGATGGAACACAACACACACTGAAGGAAACTACAGTGGAGAAAGAACTTGGCATTTATGTAGACAACTCACTTCACTGCGTGAATGCAGCAAATAAAATACTCGTCTACATAAGACACTCTTTTAAGTTCATCGATGAGGAGAGCTTCCTACTACTGTACAAGTCTCTGGTACGTCACCATCTGGAGTTTGCTTCCTGCATATGGTCTCCTTACCTGAAAAACAACTTAATCTATAGACTCTTGAATACAGGAGAAAACGTGTTGACCTATTAGAGGTCTATAGAATCCAGAACAATATAGAGCGGATACTGACGTTCATTGCTCAAAATGCCTGGATAAGAAAATGCTGACTTCATCTATCTGCAGTAAAACCAGAGGACACAGCCATAAACTAGATTCAGACCTCCATTGGTGTTAGAGAAGATTTCCTCTCAGCAAGAGTAGCAAACACATGGAATGGTCACATCCGAGAATATCAATATTTTAAAAAATAATCTTTATTCTGATATCGGAGATACCAAATTTAACTACCATTTTTCTTATTAGTTTAATCCCAGCCCAACTATACTGAAGCAGGCTTAATGACACAATTAACTGCTATCAAAAAGTCTATTTCAAGTATATTCAAGTATATTTTATTCTACCAAATTGTACATAGATTTTGGAATGAAATCTAAAGGTTTGGTCCAAGTCTGGGCTTCTAACTTCTCTACTCATTGGTGTGGCAATACATATGTGTTTAAATAGTGTTCTCAATTTTGACTTTCTGTAGTCGGAGATCACTCATGACCAATGAGATATGGGGAAAGTATGACTAATCTTTTGTAGCATTCCACTTTCTCCCATTTCCAGCAGACTTTTGAAACAATAATGTCTAGGTTCCTTTGGCAGGTTTTGCTCCTTTTTTCTGGAGATTCTTGTAATTTCATCTTCTCATGTGTGTCAGTATAGCAGTGTGGCATTTTTTGTTGCCTCCACACTACAAGGTTTAACTAGCCCCAACCAGACCATTTTGTTTCCTGATGTAATTTAGGCCATAAAACAGAGTCTAAACATAAAGAAAGCCGTTTCAGATAATCAAGCGAGTTTTATTGAGCTCTGGTTTCTACAAGGTCTATAAACATTTTTGTGGAGGCCAGAATACTTACTCAAGGTGTCCAAAATCGTTTTTTGTTTAGTTTTGGAGTGCGTTGTCTGACGTGGCTTCCACCTCTCACAATATGGTTGATGTTGATGTCTGCACATGATGAGAAGCTGAGTGCCGTATGTCATCACTTATTGAAACTAATGATAGTGTATCAACTAGCCCCGCTCTCCCCTAATTCACAGCATCAACATTTTCAAACATTTCACATTCATATATACAAACTGCTAAAGAAAGCAGATTCTTGTGATGTGTGTGGATCAGTGTATTTTACTTACTTTATGAACATAATTAAATAATAGTTTAAAATACCAAAAAACGTAATTATTTTTGCACCAACCTAATATAAACATTTTTGTCTCTTTACATTTTCAATTATTATTCAGAATGTTTTTGTTTTGACATAAAAAATAACTGAAGATATGAATTTCTTTTTCTTTTTCATAGTTATAGACATTGATTACCTCCTTTGACATTACTTGTTTGACAGACCTTTTCTATTTGGATGGTGAAAAGGTGTACTTGTATTATGTCATGGGGTTTGATGATACTGCATATACGCAAACGACTTGTGTGTTGTACTGGTGTGTATAGTTGGAACTGGTCGGATATCGTTTGATGTTCATTTATGTGCTTTTGCTGAAAGGAACTGACATGAAAGTTGACTGGTTCATTGAGAAAAACAAAGTCCAATTTAAAATATTATGTTCATCTTATTTGACTTTACTCATAGCGATGCTCTGGGAATCTGCACTGTAAGAAACATGATACTACAAAATCTACTGTCAACACACTTTGTAGGTTAAAGTTCTCATTCAGAATATTGTTGAATTTTGAGTTGTCAAACAAACAGACAGAGTATAGCAGCTATTGTGTTTCTCTTTTAAACTTTGTAAGTTGCATGTATCTAATATTTTTACACTTCACGTCAAAAAGCTGTGCAGCTCTAGAAACACTGAGTTCGACTGACTGTGCGGGCACAAGTCCTAGCCTTAGACAGCTAGTCCTGGTCTCTCTCCCTTCTTCTTGGGTTTTCACCCCTATTTATCGGTATGCCCATTTTTAACATGTGATCTTTTCATGACGTTAAAACATTACATTATATTTTTGTTTGAGTCAGTAAATTCTTTAACCGGATCAGCCAACATTCTTTTTGTTATTCTAAATTTTTGTACAAGCATTTCATAATCAGGATACAGTCTGTAATTTTTTTGTATGTTATTTTAACAAAACAAAACCTTCATTTTAATAACATTCCTTACTTTTCAATTTCAACCAAATAAAACAATTTATTTTATTTACCATTTGTCAATATAGCCCTCATCGTAATTCCTGGCCTAACAAACACATTTTGAATATACACATTTAAACTTTATCTATAGGGGTCATATTGCTACACTTGATTGAACTCATAAATAGTAATATGTTCAATCTTGTATATCTTCAAGGGTTTAAGGCAATACTAATAGTTTCTTGTTGAATGTGGCCCACTAGAGACCCTACAGATGTTCCATGTGGCCCTCTTGGAGAAAAGTTTGCCCACCCCTGGTTTAAGGCAATACTAATAGTTTCTTTACTGTAAGGGCATAAATCACCTTGTTATACATGGGCAAAGGTTTATTCAATCACTTGGAAACTACTTTGATTAAACCTGTTATCTATCACCTATTTCTTTTTAATCACCACTACCAAAGGTTTAGGCTATTCATATGTTCACACATTGATATGTATCTATGGTGTACAATAGGATAATAGTTATCTGACATAATGATGCTAGGAAAAGACAATGTGGAGACTCAGAATAATTTTCAAGAAATTATTTAATACCTTAACATGTTTCGACTGGGAATACAGCCGTTTTCAAAAGGAAAGTTCACTGAGGTGAATGCAGACACATCTTTTCTCCAACTTTCCTTTGGAAAATGGCTGTATTTACAGTCGAAACATGTTAAGGTATTAAATACTTGCAAATTGCAAATTATTCTGAGTCTCCACATTGTCTTTTCCTAGTATCATATGTATCTGGACTTCTGTGCTCACATTGTGTTCTAAGATCTACAGAGGGGGGGGGGTGCAGAAGTGGGTTGAGACGTCACCACACTGAGTTGGTTCGATTGCCGGTAAAGTTAGCCAGGGTTTTGCTAACCTTAATGATAGACACAACACTGGGTTAAACAGTTAACAAGAAATTTATTTATGGTGTTCTTCTTTGGGGTGGTATTCGGCGACTGGGATGGCTGGTCTTGGGTGGTGAAGTGGATGAACAGCGCAGTCTCTCAGCAGGGCTGGTTCAAGCAGTACGGTGTCGGGCAATCAGTCCAGTGACAACTAGTTTTCCCTCTGCCTGAATCTTAAAAACTAGTACTATTAGTAACCTCACTAAATTCCCTCATCCAATCTACAGTAAGATATATTTTAGATGATATGGTCTGAACCACGTCAATGAGGAAAATTTTCATAAGATCACCTTCTAATACTTCTGCAGTCAGGGTTGACACTTCTCCCTGTCAATTAAAACTAAACGATACTCTTGTTTACTTTACTGCCCTCAATTTCTTTAACACTTTATAGTGTTATAAAGGAAATTATTTACATATATTTATTCATATATATTTAAATTGCAAATGTATGTATGTATGTGTGTGTGTGTGTGTGTTTGTGCTGGACAAATAAAAACAG
>VCCN01003229.1:371362-388928 GCA_006491835.1 Architeuthis dux
AAAGACTTTAGACTAGATAAACATCAGGATTTCAGGCGATGTACTCTTTCAAAACACCAAGAACTGACATGGAAATTAAAATTAATCTTCTGACCATGTTATCTCTTCAATGATCTCAAATACCAACACAGCAAAGCCATCGCTGGCCAGTCTTCAAGTTCTGTCTTCACAGAACAAACATAGTTTGGCCGCAGAAGTAATAAATTCATTATTTCTTTTCTAAACATGATTCAGCCCACCCATACCTGCATGCTAACTCTTATAAACATGACTTGGCTGGGCCAGGCTTACCCGTACCCCTGCAGGACTCTTGCGGCCACACACCAAATCAAGCATGGACTAACAAATTTTTATTGCTTTGAGATTTTGAACTGAAGTTTTAACTGTAGAAACTAGAGATGCACCTTTCCACAAAATCTGAGTTCTTACGCTTCAGTTGTGTGACCACACAAATGATTTGAAAAAGCTTGGTTGAAACCGAAATTCAAATGGTTCTTTCTTTCTGCTTGTCAGCACACAGTTGAAAGTGAGTAACCCTTCTGCCTTTGGACCGACCATTGCAACCAGTTGGAGAATGTGTCGTTTGATTTTTCCATGTGATGATTGAGTGTGATATACATAAATCAAATCAGCTAGCGCGGGTTGGTGCCTGCTCAGTAACAGGCTGTGGTTCCTTCCAAAAATCTCAATGCAATTAAAAGTTATTCTAAATTTTCATTGTGCATATTTTTTCGGAACACCCAGCACTGTATTTTAGTGTTATCAGATCATTAGTCAAATGGAAAATTCACCCTATTAGTTGTATGGGAAGCTCTAATTATAAAATTACAATTGGAGCCAGTCTATATTATATTTATTGCTATTAGCTTCCAACAGTCAGGACTTGCAGAAACTACATTTTAGGACAAATTCAAATAAATATTAAAACTTTTAAAAAAAAGTTTCTTTTCCACACAATTTATTTTTAAAGATATGAGTTAAATAAATAATGTTCGCATTATATCTGAACATATAATTAAACACCTCTCGGACAACAAGAGCTACGAAACTGGTGCCACAACTAAAAGACCTGCCATATGAAGACAGACTCAGAATACTACAGCTACCCACTCTACAAACAGAACATTGAGATGTGACCTGATACACATCTACAAAATGACACACCACATGGTAGAAATGGACTCAGATACTCACTGTAAGATGAGCAAACTCATGCTACAAAGAACACTAAGAAAACAAACAGAGTTCACTGTCACAAATACCAGATACACCATCACCCTGGTATTGGAGACAGATTCTTGACATCAAGATCCCTTTCAGACAAAACAGTAAACTTTTTCTGTTAACACGTTTAAAAACAACCTATCAAAAGGAACAAACTTACCACACGTATACATTTTTGATAAAAAAAAATAAATAGTTTTTAGCTAAATTTCACTCCAATTATAGTTTTACTATTATTATTGGAAGTATTTTCTCATTTAATGATTTTTAGAACATTTTTAAAATAAGAAAAGTACCATTTAAAAAAAATATTTTAAAAATTTTATACAGTTACACTATTTTTTGTTGACAAATTAAAACTATTGGTCGGGTCTTGGGAGGATAACCAGCAGTTCCACATTATTTACATTGTAAATCAAAAACATTAAAAAATTATTTTTTTGATAATTGACTAATTCCCTGAAGAAAGAAAGGTCTTTAGGAAAGAAAGGTCTTGGATTGAAAGCACAAAAAATTACTTGCGAAAATTCTTTTCTTTTTTTCATATGTCAGAAGTGCCGGCAGATAACATTCACTTTTCATTAACCCTTATAGCACTGCCAGGCTGATATAACAAACTCCTCGATAACGTAGCCAAAAACACTACATGGGCAATATATCGGCCTAAAAAGGCCAGCTGGACCAGCATAAAAACTGAAGAAACCTTTGGTGACAGTTTTGGTTGATGGTACTGATTTTTGCTATATGCTCAAAATGGCCAGAGCGCTATTAGTCTGATCGAATTCTACTATCATTTACCGGACACAAATTTAGGGTCCAGTTTTACATTATATGTACATTATAGATCGATTACCCACTTTAGAGCTAATTCATTCCTATCACTACATTATGTATTTCCCTTGGCATTCGGCATAATTAGTCTGATCGGATTTTTCTATCATTTACCAGACACAAAGTCAGGGCCTTGTTTTACAACATACGTACATTGTAAATTGATCACCCAAAAACACTACATGTGCGATATATCAGCTTAAAAAGGCTTTGGTGACAGTAGTCTTTAGGGTTAACATTGGTGGCCAAATGAACCTGGAATGTTAAAGAATATCTGCAAATTTTACAAAATACACAAATTTTTTACATGAAAAGCGAAGAATTTGAAAACTTGACCTCGAAAAGGGGATTTTTCCCCTCGGAAAAAAATATCTTTAAATCAGTTTTCAAAAACTAAAACGATTCACCTAATTCCAGATCAATTTTTAGATGAAGGATAAAATATTATTAAATATTGAAAGATTAATTGTTATTGTCATTTCTTGGTTTAATTTACAAAAAGACTTTTTGTCTCTTTGTGCAAAAATTATTTTTTATTTATAAACAAAGAAAATAAGAGAACGTTATACTTACTTCTTTCTCTTCTCTCATTTCTCTTAGGGCAATGCAACATTAGAGAAAAACAGAGAAACTATAACATTTTAAACAAACTAAAATGTTTTCTGGGTTAAATTTTCTTTCAAATTTCTCTTCCTTAGGGCAATGCAACAAAACAGAGAAACTATAACATTTTAAAGTAACTAAAATGTTTTCTGGGTTAAATTTTCTATTAAAAAAAAGCTTTTGTTTGAGATGAGAAAATGACTTGTAAAGAGCGAAAGTCAAAGGAGATAATCAATGAAAGCTCTCAGGGTTTTATTTTAATTCCTTCACGAATATATTTGATTTTCTTTGAAACGATTTCTTAAGAAAATGATTAATTCAATTGATAATAAATTTTAATAATGGCAAAGTTGGACGACTTAACTGTAAAAAATCATAGGGACTTATTTGACCGATCACCGCTAAAGAAACTTACATTTCTTTTACTTTCAGCAGTCAAAAATTAATAAAATTGGTTTACAATGATTGTTTTATTTTATTTTTTTTATTAAATCAAGTATTGTAAAACAATTTTATCAATTTTTGACTGCTATTTTCTCTTAATGATAGATTTTTTTTACTAAAACCAAGTTGAATTGTAATTAAAAAAACAACTAAAAGTTAAGATGAAGGTAAATAGTAGTTAAAAATTAATAAAAATGGTTTCCAATACTTTGTCTAAATAAAAATTAAATAATAAAATAATCAATCGTTTTCTTTTGCTAAAACCAAATAATAACACTGCTGTGCCGGCATTACTGAAATTGATCAGTCAAATCAGTCCTTATAATGTGATTGTTAAGTCATTCTACTTTGCCAAAAAGACAATTTGTTTCAGTTGAAGAGTCAACAGTTTCAAATGGTCGGAAGGAGATACAAAGTTTTTATCCCTGAGTGAGATAGTCAAGTGTTATGGACAGCAAACCAAGAAAATCATACTGTTCTTTATATAAGTAATATAGTAATTTTGCATGAATTGCCATCTATACTGGGAGATCCGATGGGGATCTAACCCACTAACAACGGCCTGTAAGATTAGCTCGCTGATCATCACTATACAACGACTGTCCCGATCTGTTTTTCTTTTTCATCTCATACACTCGTTAATCCCAGTTAAAAATTTCATGGATATATTTGGATTGAGCTGGGTTTTTTTCAAAGAAAAAAATACTGAATTCGTTATGAGGAATAATACATAGTTTGAAACAGTGGGCAGGAAATAATTTTTCAGCAAAACTTTAAACATCCCCCACCAGCCAATGGAATAGTACAAACCAAGAAGATCACAGTGTTCATTATTAGGTTAGATAGTTTGAAACAGTGAAGATCCTATCTGTATTAACTGGAATCAAGTTGATCAGTGGAGAGAGGTATGTCAAGAAGCTGAGCAGGAACATGTTGTTTTGTTCACTGCTCAGCAGGAATGAGCAAAAGACGTAATAGATGCTAAGCATCAAGAAATACAAAATATGAGGAGTTATGAGGTATATGAATGTGTTCTCTACTCAGGTCAGCAAAATTTTAATCCTCCACCCCCCCCCCCCCCATGGGAGAGTCGAGTGTAATGGACAACGAACCAAGAAAATCACACGGTTAGTGTTCATTATTAGAGTAGAGTGGATTTAACAAAATTAAGATCCATTCATTTCTCTCTCTTTTTCATTAAATACAATAAATGCAGAAGTTTTTTGAAACTGAAAATTTACAAATGCCGAAATAATAAAAATTAAAATATCGCAATAACCATTTTTTTTTGACAAGTGGCACTAGTCATCCAGAAGGCAGGATGCATTGCCCTTGAGCAGGGGTTAGCAAGGTCGTCCCACACTTGTGACCTTGTGCTAGACTAAACTAAGTTTAGTAAATAGAAAAAACCTCCAGACTTAAAGTGCCAAGCTGGACAAAATCTCCTTAGATCAGAATATGACAAAAATTTAAGTGATTGCGACTTCTCTGCGCACGACTGCTAGGCACAACAATGACCAACAAAAACAAACTATGGAATTAAAACGATTTATTGAGATACAAAAAGAAAGAATGAATTAATTTACTTCATAGTTCGGAACAAGCTATATGGAGTTAAAACAATTTATTACAGAAATTGAAATTATGGGAATGAGTTTGTAAACAAACTATAAAACTATTTATTAAAATTATTGGTACTGATACAATATCGGGGTCCAACGATTAAGACAAAAAAGTTATTGCCCTTGAATTGTTTTTTGGGTAAGTTTTCGATGTCAGACATATACAAAAAAATCCCTTAAGAAAATTTTTTTTTCAATATACAAAAACAAAAGTTGGGTGTGATTTTTATTCATTGCCATCACATGGCAACGTTTTAAATTTTAAAATTAAATCCATTCAATGTTTTAAATTTCTCCAAGTTCTTTGACTTTGACATTATTATTGATTTTTCACCTATTTACCTTCATCTTAATAGTTTAATTGCTCTTTATCACATTTTAATTTTTTTTTACTTACACGATTGAACATCGCTGTCTTAGGGCAAAACATTGTGATAAAATTAAGATGAAGGTAAAAAGTAGTCATAAGAATTTTAAATAATATTGTTAATTGTTTAGTATTAAAATTGTGATAAGCTATATGAAGTTTGTTTTTACTTGCGTAATCAAATATCGCTGTTTCGGGGCAGGTCTCTTTTTGCAAGGGATTATTTTCATGTATGTCCGGTCATGAAAATTCATTTTTAATTACGGGAAATAAATGTTTTGTCTTAATCGTTGAACCCCAGTGCTGTATTAGTACCAAATTATTTTTTACACACTTAACAAGATTATGGCTTCACTCCAGTGTGTTCGCATGTGAGGTTTTAAAATTGAACTGCTGATCTACACACTTCACATATAGTTTCTATCCAGTGTGTATTTTCATGTGAATTTTCAAATTTGAACTATGTGAAAATGCTAATTCACACACATCACATAAATATGGTTTCTCCCCAGTGTGTGTTCTCATGTGAACTTTCAAATTTGAATTTCGTGAAAATGCTGATCCACATACTTCACATGAATATGGTTTTTCTCCAGTGTGTGTTTGCACGTGATTTTTTAAATGTGAACTCTGTGAAAATTCTAATCCACACACGTCACATGAATATGGTTTCTCTCCTGTGTGTATTGTCATGTGTGTTTTCAAATTTGAACTCCGTGAAAACGTTGATCCACAAACTTCACATGAATATAATTTTTCTACAGTGTGTGTTTGCACGTGTCTTTTCAAATCAGAACTCATTGAAAATGCTAATAGACATACTTCACATGAATATGGTTTCTCTCCAGTGTGTGTTTGCATGTGTCTTTTTAAATCTGACCTCTGTGAAAATTCTGATTCACATACTTTACATGAATATGGTTTCTCACCAGTGTGTGTTCTCATGTGAATTTTCAAATTAGAACTATGTGAAAATGCTAATTCACATACGTCACATGAATATGGTTTCTCCCCAGTGTGCGTTCTCATATGAATTTTCAAATTTGAACTTCGTGAAAATGCCAATTCACACACTTCACATGAATATGGTTTTGTGCCAGTGTGTATTGCCATGTGTGTTTTCAAATTTGAATTTCGTGAAAATGCTGATCCACATACTTCACATGAATATGGCTTTTCTCCAGTCTGTGTTTGCAAGTGATTTTTTACATGTGAACTCTGTAAATATTCCAATCCACACATTTCAAATGAATATTCTTCCTCTTTCACATGTGTTTGGATGTCCATCTTTAAATCAGAACTCTTTTTATCTGACATACTGACACACAGCACACGAATATCACTTATTTTCAGTGTCTTTTTGCAAATGTTCTATTTAATATAAGCACTCTAAAATACAAACACCATTTCACAAGATTATCAGTGTTTTCAATTTTCATTCCATAAACAACAATTCACAATCTGTATTTTCATATTCAACATTGAATCAAAGATCGCAGTTTCTTTGTACAATATTCACATACGGCCATCAGAGGAGTTCATTTGCTTTCCACCAAAGTTGAAATCTGTGAAAGAAGAAGAGATATTATTAGAGATCATATGTCCATATATTATTTGCTATTATACATTTATATTAACTCAGTTTGCATTTCAATGAGTTCCAGCATATCTCAATATACATTTTATTTATGTAAATAAAAATGTGGATTTGGCCGGATCCTAACTTATACACATAGTTAACATAACAAAACTTTTTTAAGAAAAAAAGGCTAAAATTAACTATTTCGATCAGAGATATCAATCTGCGTTGTTTGTGGATCATTTTCAGGGCTGGACTCCTCATCCCATGTTTGATAAAGTCTTTTAAATTCCAATCTTCATAGTTAGACACAGTAATCTTTTTCTGTGCCTAAATCCTTACTTCCTAATTTTTCATCTGATGGGCTCTTTGTGAAATCTAAGATGGACTGATTGGAATTTTGCAACACTGCTCTGAGAACTGCACTCTCATGATGATCCAACATCTTCTTGGGTCTACCACCTCTATTCTTGGCTCCAGAACTATCTGGATCAGGCAAAAAAACATTTCACAACTGGCTGACTTTTATTTAATTATTCAAAATGTTTAGGACCTGAGATGTACTGGATTAATGAAAATGCCCAATCTCAGAATGATTACCTCTAAACAATAGCTAACCACCTCATCATACATTTAAAATATCATGTAATTAAGTACAAGTTAGATAATTAGGGAACAGAAATATTAAATGAAAAGTAAGTGACATTTTTATGAAGTAATGTACTGTACATGCAAGCAGCTTGAACCAACAATTTCAACATTTTTCCACTTTCTGAAGTGAAAATGGCTGAAGGAGGTATACCTAAACACTAACCCTAACTACCCCAAACCCTAAAAATAGCAACACCAATCCCAACCCTTATGCTATAAACACTATACCTAACTTTGTTCATTTGTATTTATCAAGCTTTTGAAAATAGTCTCTTGAACCACATGAAATTGTTCGATATCAGTAGACCACTTAAAAAGTAAAAAAAATAAAAACTGAGAATGCTGTTCTGAGGAATCTTCTTGTCCCCTTTTTTTACTTTAAATTCACCATCAGCAACAGCTGAAGTGGCAGCCATTTGGAAACAGGAAAGGTAATGATAGCCAACATTCTTTTCTAGAAATTTGTAGGTATTTTTAAATTTGAAGAAATTAATTGATTCATTTTACCATTTACATGCAAAATTTCAATTTCTCTCATAGCATATCATGTTTTATATTATGGTATAAGCCTTTGACAGCAGGAGTTATATGTTTACAATGTTAATGGGAAGTAGAAAATATAGTTCAATGTCTGTTGATACATTGTGATTCATACTTATTTCTTTGATCTGCTAAACTGTACTATAAAAATTGTCAAGCAAAAGTGTCAAAATAGGTTTCTTCAGTTTTCAAGTTGGTCCAACTGGCTGGCTGACTATGTATGTATCTCACTGTCATGGCATTATCAGGTTTGACATATGTCATTCGTGGTCTCAAGAGCCAAGGTCAATTAAATTACCACATGAGATGGGAATACAGAATTGGTGTGCTAAATCTAAATGTGTGTATACAAAAAAGCAGAGGAAAAATGACCATAAACATCCGGGAAAAACAACAAAGCTTGGTTGGTTTCTGAGGGAACAGCAATTCAATTCATATAACAACAGAAAATATTGGGGAGAAAAGTCTGGTCGAGAAGAGTTTGTTTTCAACAGTCCTTAATCACTTTCTGTAAGAGAGAAGAAACCAAAAATCCATTGGTTCGTAGTATTTATTTTTCACTGAAAAGAAGTCTAGAAAATATGTAGGAAAAAATCAACGATCTCTACATGTTCTATTCAACCAGTGTTTTTTGCTATTCTCTGAGGCAAGAGTGCCTGTTTTTTCACCGTTCACTTTCTTCCGTCTCCCTGCTGCTACTGCTGTCTTTGTTCCTTGTTCTCTCTGGGCATGAATTTTAAATCCTGCATCCAACGAGATTTTTCGTAATACGTGTTTGTTTATATCCTTCGATCAAAGGTACATAACTCATAAGAAAACAGAGTTACGTCTCTTCCAATACACTCACCCACAGGCTGTACCAATGGAGCTAGAGCGCTGACATTTTCAACATGTGCCCCTTATTATGTCTAGAACCCCCCCCCCCAAATAGGTTTTAGTGGGAGTTCAATTTGCGGTGGATGTTATATATTGAGAAGCCTTTGACAAAGTTCTGACCCATAGGCTAATCCTTCAACTATAACATTATGGCATCCAAGGTGATGTTTTAAAATAGAAAGCAGTTAGTCAAGGTTGGAGGTTACTCATCAAAGAAATAACTGTAACATCAGGAGTACTGCAAGGATTGGTTTTAGGACTGTTCCTTTGCATGATATATGTCAGTGATCCCTCTAGCACATTGCAGAACTTTGCATCTCTGTTTGCAGATGATACAATACTATTCACCTACCTCCTGGAAGCTGATGCAGCTTTCAACAATCTACATAGCACAGACCCAATCCAGAATGACATTAACATAGTTGCAATAATGGTCAGAGAGAATGCAAATGAGTTTCAACATAGATAAATGTCACTCTCTACATTTGGGGGCAAACAACAAAAAGCATCAGTATACCATACCCAAACAAACTAATACAGTATCCGGAAACAAATACAAGTCATATAACTACACATTCCACAACCTAACACACATGACCGAAGAAAAGGATCTAGGCGTGATAGTGGACAAGCAGCTAAACTTCAATAAGCATATAGAAGAAAAAATCAATAAAGCAAACCAGATGCTTGGTGTAATCTGAAGCACATTCAAATATATGGACACTACAATTGGAGCCAGTCTATATATTTATTGCTATTAGCTTCTAACAGTCAGACTTCAAAGCAAAGATTCATGTCTATGTGGGGAAATCAGTAAACAAAGTTCAAATCTAGAATCATCTTTTTTGACCCTCAAAACTTATTGCCTTATTTAGTTGTATGTCAAGTTTTCTACTGCTTTTTAAAGGGAGACACACATTTGAAAAAATCTCCTCAATATTTTATTTGTTAAATTAGTGAAAAACCTATTTTTATTCTCTACATAATTTGTACCGGTCTGGTTAGTCATTCAATAGAAACTGTCATGTGACCAACGTCTTTTGGCAGCATTCTGTGTTGGGGGTGATCAATAAATAAATTACTTCTCTCACCTTTTGTTGGGCAGTGAATACTAAAAAAGTCCAAATTTAAAAAAAAACAAGCGTGAATGCAGCCAGACACAAACTAAGGGACCAATTTAGCATAAACCCCCAACTAAAAACCTATTGGGGGAGGGGTAATTAAAAAAAAAAAACAACCCAAAACTTTTTTCTGAACATAAGGATTAAATATTTAAATTTTCAGCCCTCTCATTCCATAGGTGCGGCCTGTATGTGTGATACATACATAGCTATCCAGACCAACTTAAAAACTGAAAACGAACGATTTCTAATATATATATTTTGGTAATTCCTTAGGTTATGTTCATAAAATAAGTTCTCCTAGAAGAATATTTTTTCAAGGTTTTACAGTGGGGGGGGGGGGTTCTATTTACAATGTGACTATAATGCTAAACTGGGCACTTAATTTCTGCCATTATTATGGAAGTACTGATTCCGCAAATTATCTTTCCTAACTTAATTTTGCATGAATTCTCTTAATTCTTTTCATCCATATCTGCCAGGGTTTAGAAATTCTCAGGGGGGAGATATCCTAAAAAATGCACCCCACCTCCATCTAAAACAGCTATTTCAGTGTATTGAAAACCTATCTTAACATAATTTTAAACCAAGACAATCAACAAAATGCAGGAGACTTGGTAGGTTTGCAGATAGGAGGGAAACGTTTTTACAGGCATATTTTTTGCAATGATTCGTACAAATTCATTACATGCGGGGAGGGGGGAGAAGCGCTTGACTTCGAAATTCGGTAGTCACCCAAGAAATGGAGACTTAGTAGGTCTGGAACTCGTCAAGGTACGACGGAAACAATCTGAGTGCATGATGTATCAAACTGACAAATTTATGGTGCACAATCTGATAAAGATAGGCATCTATGCAGATCTTTGACCTACTTTATGGAAAATTGACATTGTGGTAAAATTAACGTCAAAATCGTATAAAACTTGGTGAAATATATGAGATAAACAATTATTTGTGTACACCTTATAGAACGGAGATATTTTTTAATAAAAATAGCATAAATCTAGCACAGATTGTAAACAAAACTGCTCCAATAGTCAGATGCATTGTAAATTTCCCCACTTTTTGATGAACAAAAAATACCTAGATTTTTAAAAAATACAAATCAACTGCTTAATGGATTTTAATAAAATTTTCAGTACTTATCTAAAGGATGAAATTTATTTAAAATAAGTTTCTATTCCAAATTTCGGGGAAAAAATATTTTTTCATTGTGATCATGCCCCACCCCAAAAAAACATTTGATGATTTGTTTTATTTATTAGGTTACAAGCACACCAATTTTTTCACATCATGAAAGTCAAGACCATGAAAATATAAATTCTGCTGCCCATTTTGAAAAATCTATTGGAGTTTTTCCATAAAAAATGTCTTAACTAGGAATGTAAAAAACTGATTTTTTCCCCCCTAATTGGCAATATAATTTATAGTTATTTTCCGTAAAAAGAGAAATAATCTCAGCATTAAAATCTTTTTTATAGATATTTTTCTTTAAATTGAAAATTTTTGAAAATTCAAATTTTTACTTTTTCTGTTGCGATCAATGAATTTTTTTTTGATATGATGTACCAAAAGGTGGAGTAATCATATGTAAAAAATCAAAACCGAAAATGCCTTGAAATTGTTTTTGGCTTTCATTGAGTGATATTTTTCTACGGATGGCCAACAGGGCTTTATTCCTGGAGAAGAGAAGACTACTGTATAACCTGTGTTCATAAAAAGTTGCAGAGTTATTGCCTTCCGTACCAGCACCTGCTGTTTTCTTGTAAATCACTCGAAATTGACCCTATTGACAGATATTTGCCCCCCCACCCACGCGAAAAAAATAATGTTGTTTTTGCGAAGAAAATCGTAATTATTCTGTTATTCGGTTCAGTGGTTAAACACCAGCATTCATAGATTGATGTAGGTCAAAGCAAAGATTACCCAAAATCTTTTAGAAAAGGTGAATGAAAATATGTTAAAATCCTCGGAATAATCTGAATGAGTTTTCAAAAAGGAATCGCCTAATTCCAGATCAATTTTTAGATAAAGGATAAAATATTATTAAATATTGAAAGATTAATCGTTATTGTTTATGAGAATTGTCATTTCTTTGTTTAATTCACCAAAAGACTTTTTGTCTCTTTCTGCAAAAAATCTTTATTTATTTAAGAGAATGTTAGTAATTTTGATGAATTTTATACAATTAACCAGAATCTTCTAGATTTTATTTATAATTATCTAGATTTATATCTAATATCTAGATTAAGCGTTAAACAAAGAAAATAAGAGAACGTTATACTTACTTCTTTCTCTTTACTTTCCTCTCATTTATCTCCCTTGGGGCAATGATGCAACGTTTGAGAAAAAGGAATAAACAATAAAATTTTAAATAAACTAAATATTTTCAGGGTTAAATGCAACCTTATTGGACACTATCGTAGTATTTGGGTTCCTGACGAAATCGTAAGCCGGTCTTATTTGAAAAAAGTTCCTTACATGTAAACGTCCCGTTTTCAAAATTGTTTCCTTCGTGAATTATTTTTTAAACAAAATAAACAAATTTAAGACAAAATAGTTTAATATTTATTTTGATACAATAATTAAATATTTTGGCAATGTTTAACGACTTAATCGTCAATACTTCATCCAATAAAAGAAATAAAACAAAATAATCGTTTTTTTTTTTTTTACGAAATACGAAAAAAAAAAAAGTTAGCTTCTTTAGTGGTGATCGGTCAAATCAGTCCTAAGGATGCGATTCTTTTTTGACGGGTTAAGTCGTTAAACATTGTCGAATTTTCATTTTAATTTATTTATTTAATTATTCTTTTGTCCTTATTTGCTTTATTTTGTTGTCTTGTTTTTGTTTTTGTTGGATGAAGTTGTTGATTAATTTTATAAAAACATAAATATATCAAATGGTGTTCCCGTCTCTAATATTTAATTTGATTTGAGTCTCTAATACTTAATCTAATCTAATATGTTTTGTAAAATAAATATATCCAATGGTGTCCCCGTGTCTAATATTTAATTTAATTTAATATTTTTTGTAAAATAAATATATCCAATTGTGTCCCCATCTCTAATATTTAATATTTTCCAGCCACCACCTGCAAGTTCAGTCGACCAGACCTATCATTGTGGGAACCAGCTGCCGAATATACACCGATGTCAGATGTTTAGTGTTCGAATCTTAGCTCAACTCAACGCATATCACCAGTCAGACAAGTGATGCGGCAAAGTCAAGTTCCGGATGATTTTGGGAAGTTCCACTGACTCACCACATCATTCATTTATCACTACGCCCCCCCCATCTCTCTCTCTCTCTCTCTCTCTCACGCATACAACGTTAGGGATGTAAGATATTAATTAAGTTTTGACAAAGTTGGACAACTTAACCGTCGAAAACACATTGCATCATAAGGACTGATTTGACCAATCACCACTAAAAAAGCTAACATTTTTTTTTACTTTCGAACTATGCTGGCACGGCAATGATTGTTTGAGTTTTAGTAAAAAGCGATCATCATTGAATCTCGCATTATTGAAGCTAAGTGCTGTCTCTTCCCCGCCTGTAATGAATTTGTTTGTACGAATCCCCCGCACTGAAAAAAAATATGCCTGTAAAAATGTTTTCCCTCCTATTTGCAGACCTACCAAGTCTCCCACATTATGTTGATTATCTTGGTTTAAAATTGTTAAGATATGTTTTCAACACACTGAAATAGCTGTTTTAGAGCTTCTAGAATTTAAAATTCACTTTTCAGTAGTCCACCCACCCAACCATGGTGGATGTGGTGGGGGGGGGCATTTTTTTTTTGAAAATCTCCCTCATGAGAATTTCTAAATCTTGGCAGGTATGGATTATTTTATTTTATTTATTTTTTTATTTTTTTATTAAATCACAGATTGTAAAACATTTTTATTAATTTGTGACTGTTATTTACGTACATAACTTTTTTTGTGTTTTTTAAATCACAATGTGTAAAATGGTTTACAAAAAAGAATAATAGCTTTTTTACTAAAAGCAAGTTGAATCGTAATTAAAAAAAACAACTAAAAGTTAAGATGAAGGTAAATAGTAGTTAAAAATTAATAAAAATAGTTTACAGTACTTTGTCTAAATAAAAATTAAATTAAAAAATAATCGATCACTTTTTTTACTAAAACTAAAACAATAACACTGCCGTGCTGGCCTTACTGAATAAAATAAAACAAAATAATCGTTTTTTACTAAAACTCAAACGGTCATTGCCATGCCAGCTTAGTACGAAAGTAAAAAAAATATTAGCTTTTTTAGTGGTGATCGGTCAATTTGTCCAACTTTGCCCAGAAATAAGAACAGAATCAACTAGCATTCCAAGGGAAATTAGGAATCACTGCCACCCATATATATACTGTGTTGAGGGTGATCAATTAAAAAGTTGGAAAAAGGGGTGATTAATGAATAAGTTACTCCTCTCGCCTTTTTTGGGCACTAAAATGTCCAAATCTTAAAAAAACAAGCATGAATGTGTAAAATGAAAATGGTTTACTAAACAAATAATAATAGCTTTTTAACTAAAACCGAGTTGAATTGTAATTTTAAAAAAACAACTAAAAGTTAAGATGAAGGTAAATAGTGGTTAAAAATAAAAATGGTTTTTACAATACTTTGTCTAAATAAAAATTAAATAATAAAATAATCAATCGCATTTTTACTAAAACCAAAACAATTATACTGCCCTGCCAGCCTTACTGAAATTGTGATTAAACAAACTAAAATTAGGATGAATGTTAATAGTCAAAAATTAATAAAAATGGTTTACATTGTAAATTGAACCCCTCTCTAAAAGCCTATGTAGAAGAGAAGTTTTTTCTAGACATAATAAGGAGTAAATGTTTAAATTTTCAGCCCTCTGCCCCATTGGTGCGGCCTGTACACAGACCGGCTTAAAAACTGAAGAAAAACCTATAGTGACAGTTTTGGTTGATGGTTTCTAATAAGTAGCTTATTCATTTTACAACGAGTTATGCAAATTAAAATTTCTTTGTGTTTGTTTACATTTTAGAATTGATTTTCTACAAAGCAATTAAACCTTTCCAACATTAATGAAAGTGCAAAGAATTACTTGTAAAATTTATATTTTTAAAACAAGCAAGATTAATTTTTTTCAAATTTAAAATGTTTTAAAAATCAAGCCAAAGAAAATCATTTTTTTAAAATGATACTTAAAAAATAAGAGAATTCATAAAATAGATAAATTCCTAGTGAGGGGAAAATATTTAATGTACTTCTGAATGAATGGTGGAAAGTAAGGATCCAATTTTGACAGTTTTGGTTGACAGTTTCTAATTTCATGAATCTAAATAATTTTGTAATGGGAAGTCACTGAATCTGTAAGTGCTTTCTGTTTGATAGTAACACTGGAATGAGACGAGAGGAAATAATCTGAATTGAAAATAAAGGAAACTAATAATTCACAAAACTACAGAGTAACATTTTGTTTCTATGGAATACTTTTCTATTTAACAAAAATGTTGCTAAAACTTTCAACAAATATCAAAAGGGGAAATAGAAAATTCGATGAGTCTATCTGTTATAATCTCCATTTGAGCTGAAAAGAATATTACAAAATATAAAAAGACAATTATATTTTATTTTTAAATGTTCAAATGGCTGAAATTAACCCCATGTTTTGTAGAGCTCATTCTTTCCATTTATAAACTCAGTTTTGACAAAATACACCCATATACTAATTATATCTGTTTTACAAATTGGCAAACTTAACAAAAATATGGTTTCTCTCCTGTGTGTGCTCACATGTCTCACCACAATTGTCTTTGGTGAAAAGGAAGATCCACACACTTCATAAAAATATGCATTCATTCAAGGCCATTAAAAATAATAAAACAACATGCATATGCATATATTAGGTATGGACACAGAAATAAGACAAAAGGCCATCAGATAGAAGCATTAACTTTAAATGTTCAGCTTTGCTTATTACTTAAAGAAGAGAAAATGAGGAATCAATTTAAAATATAAAATAATAAGCTACGTTCATTATTCTACAATTATAGTAGACCAGCCAAAAATGAAAAGTCCTCTAGAATCTTTTTTTTCGACATCACTTGTTAGCAGCAGGCAACCATGTTGGTTCATTTCAGTGTGGCAAGGGTTGAAATCCATTGTGAACTTTTGGAGATATCGTGTGGACAGACAGAGGTGAATACAGAAATGTATGAAAAAAACCCACGAAAATATCTCTCAATCAAAAACAAATTCCTGGATCCACTCCAAAATTTAATCACTTCTTCCTTAATACGTGCCTTACCCTTTCACAAAATTTTATTGAAGACTGGTTCACTCTATTATTACCAGTAGATTAGACAATTATAATTCACCTTTCTTTGGCTGGAATGAATCACAAATTAACAAACTACAAAAAGTTCAAAATGCTGCTGCTTGGTTAGTTTTGAAACGTAGGAAATGCGAATCAATTAGGACTGGCATTATCATCCTACATTGGCTTAGGATAGAAGAAATAGTCATGTTCAAAATTATATTCATATGTCTGCATGATATGTGCCCTTATGAACTCTGTGCTCTTATTAACATCCGATATTTAAATAAGTAATAAATAAGTTTGATTTTGGAACTTGTCTTTATGAATATGACTCATGGGTGCAGGAGTTTCAGCTATATAGCACTCAGACTTTGGAATCAATTACCCTATACTATCCAGAACATACATACATTAGCAAGCTTTAAATCAAAAATAAAAACTTCTTTATTTCAAAACTTTCATGATTATATGAACTCAGTAAATAAATACACTTTGTAACTGTAACTCCTGCCCTGTTTTTAATCAGAATCTACACATTTTTGCCAACTAGAAACAAATCCATTTATTCCAGAAGCATAGAAATCTGAGGTCCTGGAACCAATGTATTCTTCGAAGGCATTTTGAACTGCTGCTTGGTTGTTGAAGACCTTCTCTTGCAAGAAGTGGTAGCCGGTCAGAGAAAGGTCTGGTGAGTAAGTTGGGTGAGGTAGAGTTTCATAGCCTAGTTCGTTCAATTTCTGCAGGGTTATTCGTGCAACATGCGGTCAGGTGTTGTCATGGAGAAGAATTGGTCCTTTGCGATTGACCAATATTGGACATACTTCTTTGCTGTGATGGTTTTGCCAGGATTCAACAAGTTATAGTGGATGATTCCATTTGCCGACCACCAAACAGTGACCACAATCTTCTTTTGATGCAGGTTTGGTTTGGGGAAGTGTTTCGAATTTGGTGCAAATGTTGAACAACTGTTGAATGGTCAACGTTTAGTTCCTCTGCAACCTCTTGAGTTGTTTTGTGTGGGTCTGCCTCAATAATGGCCCTCAATTGGATGTTGTCAATCACAGAAGAATGTCCATGACCTTCCTCATCTTCAAGGCTCTCGTCACCATTTCAAATCTTTGGAACCAATGTTGAGCTGTACGTTCATTGTCGGGACCCTGGCCAAATACTGGGTTGATATTGCAAGAAGTTTCCACTGCTTTACATCCCATTTTGAACTTGTGCAACAAAATTGCTCGATTTTTCTTTTTTTTCTTTGATTTGACAGCCTCAAATAAACCAAAATAAAGTGAAAAATGAAACATTCTGCTTAAATAAATACAAAGAAATTCATGCTTTAAAATGTTATATTTCATGAACAGTTAAATAATAGTTTATTCCAAAATAAGCATCAA
>VCCN01003229.1:411256-436750 GCA_006491835.1 Architeuthis dux
AAAACCAGTTAGGGGTCCAGGGGTGAATAGTGTTTAATTCTTATTTCTTTTATCTGTAAAAAGCTTGGGGGAGTGCCGAGACCCACCTCTTGTTATGAGCCTGATTGCATGATTAATTTTCTCTTCAGTGTGTTCATGTCTTTGAGAAACTTTAAGAAGAACATGGTTCCTGTTTTATGTGTGTTTGCATGTGTCTTTTCAGATGTGATTTCTGACAAAAGGCTAATCCACACACCTCACAGGGATATGGTTTCTCTCCAGTGTGTGTTCTCATGTGTGCTTTTAAAGATGAACTTGAAAAAAATGCTGATCTACACACTTCACAAGAAAATGGTTTCTCTCCAGTGTGAGTTTGCATGTGTTTATTTAAAGTTGACTTCAGGGAAAATGCTGATCCACAAATCTCACAGGAATATGGTTTCTCACCAGTATGTGTGCGCATATGTTTTTTATAATTTGAACTTAAAGAAAATGATGACCCACACATTTCACAAGTGTAGGGTTTTTCTCCAGTGTGTGTTCGTATGTGTGATTTCAAATGTGAACTGTCTGAAAATGCAGACCCACACACCTTACAAGAAAATGGTTTCTCTCCAGTGTGTATTTGAATGTGCATTTTTAAATGTGAATTCTGTGAAAATGATGATCCACATACTTGACAGGAATATGGTTTCTCTCCAGTATGTGTTCGCATGTGATGTTTTAAATTTGAATTTTGTGAAAATGATGACCCACACACTTCACAAGTATAGGGCTTTTCACCAGTGTGCATCCGCATATGTCTTTCTAAATGTGAATTAAGTGAAAATGCTGATCCACACACTTTGCATGAATGAGGTTTCTCTCCAGTGTGTGTTTTCATGTGTGTCTTTAAAGTTGAATTCAGGGAAAATGCTGATCCACAGACATTGCAAGAATAAGGTTTCTCATTTTTGTGTGTTAGCATGTGACTATTCAAATGTGAACTCCTTGAAAATGATGATTCACACATTTTGCAAGCATAAGGTTTCTCTCCAGTGTGTGTTCGTACATGTCTTTTCAAATCTGAGCTCCTTGAAAATGCTGATCCACAGACTTCACAAGCATATGGTTTCTCTTTAGTGTGTGTTTGCATGTGTGTTTTTAAATCTGAACTCTTAGAAAATTCTGATGTACACATTTTACATGAATAAGGTTTATCTTTAGTGTGATTTTGCATGCATGTTTTTAAACTAGAACTCTCTGAAAATGCTGTTCCATACACTTCACAAGAGGATTCTCTCAGGTATGTGTTTGAATATATACTTTTAAATGTGCTGCAGAGTCACATAACTTACTAGAATATGGTTTTTTATCAATGTGTATTTGTATATGTACATTTGATGTAAACTGAAATTATTCCACTAATATATTTTGCCTTTCTGCTTTGTCAAAGTTGTAAGTTTTTAAATGAAACAATATTTGAAATATACAGTTATTTTAATTAATAATCATTTGCATCATAATGTGTGAGTGGCAAATGCTGAGTATTTTGAAATTGTTAAGAAACTGTAATACTTAATGGGATTTATATATTCGAAAAGTTAAAATTAGGGGGCATGAACAAAGGTTATAGAAGATTTTATAAACATTTGTTAAAAGAATAGTGGACTTTTTTAGGGTTATATTTTTGTGTTATTAAATGGTTAGTCAATGTGTGTGTGTATGGTTATTTTTGAATGAGGGAAGTTTAATTTACATACAATTAATATTTTCTTTCTCGTTATTGTCAACTGAACTCATTCTGTTGGATATATTGTATCCACAAACTGTATATTTATGCATGAACTTCTGTTAAGTGATATATTGACACTCAGCACTTGGATATGATTTATCTTTAGGGTCTTTTTGCAACTATTTTTTATTATTCATAAACACTCTAAAGTACAAGCTGGGATGCTGCAGTGTCAAACTCCACTCCTACTTCTAATCCAACTGACGATGATTACTCTAACTTTTGTATTGTATATATAATAAATAAATTTGTTAATATATGAGACGTGTTAGTTTAGCTCAGTTGGTTGGACAGCCGCCTAGCAATCACTTGGTCATGATTTCAAATCATGGTATGGAAATGTTAATTTTATATATCGGTTTGGTGTAACTTGATGTGATAGACAAACAGTGAAGAGTGTACTCCTCTGAATTAGGTGAGGATTGTTTTTTTTTAGTTCTTGTTACAGGGGGGGGTGTAATAAAGTCAACTCCAATGGACTAGAAAGACAGATCCTGGACATCTAATATAATCTTTGTCTCCAAGTTTGACTCTTGGAGATTAACTTTTGTATTGTATATATACAATAAATAAATTTGTAAATATATAAGACGTGTCGGTTTAGCTCAGTTGGTAGCACAGTTGCCTTGCCATCATTTAAATTGGTTCTTCACCACAATTGATATCTGTAAATGAAGAAGAGGTATTATTAAAGAAAACAGTAGACTCATACATTATTTGCAAGAACTTCAATGAATTTCAGTATATTTTATACTCTATGTTTAGTCATAAATAGAATTAATACAGATCTGGTTAGTCATTCAATAGAAACCATTAGTGTCATTCCGTATCAAACCATGACCATCACAAATTTTGGCACAATTATAGATCTTTATGAGCAAATTGAGTCTCACATTTCTAGCTCAAAAGGTCCCAGAGATATTGATCTCTGAATTTTGCAAAAGATTTGAATTTTTGGAGATAATGACAAAGTTTGAAAAGCAATATCTCAGTTGTTTTTCCACACAGAAATTTATATACTATTTTAAAGTATGCAAGTATATCTAAAACTTTTATTTTTTGCATTTTTACCTCAGAGGTCAAATAAAAAAGTTGACCTGTTATTTGTCTCATAATGATCTGTAATTGTGCCAAATTTGAACAAAATCCATGATGGTCATGGTATTTTTGCCATAAAAATTTGTTGATTTGACATGGAATGACCCATCAATATCTTTTCAGAGCTTGCTGTATTGGGGGTGATAAATTAAAAAATTGGAAAAAGGGGTGATCAATGAATAAGTTACTTCTCTTGCCTTTTGTCGGATCATTAAAAAGTCCGAATTTTCAAAACACAAGTTTGAATGCGGCTGGATGCAAACTAAGATACCGATATAACAGACGCTTACATCATAAATTGAACACACCCAAAAACTACGGTGGAGGAGAATTTAAAAAACAAAAAACAAAAAAAAGAAATCTTTTCTAGACATAATGAAGAGTAAATGTTTAAATTTTCAGCACTCTAGTTCCATTGGTGTGGACTGTACACGTGACATATACTTACAGACAGCCGGCCAGAATCACTTAAAAACTGAAGAAACCTAGTTTTAGTTGACAGTTTCTAATATTAATGAAAGAACATGATTAAATCAAATATGATCATGTAAATATTTGACATTTTTGTGATTCCATAAGTTTCATCAGAAACAAGAAACATTTTATTATTTATAAAAACTAGACAAAAGGTGCATGTTTGGAAGGTGCCAGACTTTATGGTGTGTGGAGCAGCCTGCCATCATAGTAATGTAAAACAATTTCCCGTCTATCGTTTGAAACAACAGCTTTGAAGTATTTCGGTTACTTCAGTTATGTTATGGGTTGTTGATGTTGAATCGTTACATACCGGGGGCACAATAATTAAGTGACATTCAGTGATGCTGCTGGTTGGATATGGTTTGAATTTAATTCTTGGTTTCTGTGCCGTGGCTTTTCTGAAAGGAACTGATATGAAAGTCAACTGGTTCATTGAGAAAAATGAAGCCCGATTTTAAATATTATGTTAGTTTTTATTCGACTCTACTCGTAGTAATGCTCTGGGAATCTGCACGGTGAGCAATGTGTTACTACAAAATCTACTGTTTGAATTTTGAGTTGTCAAACAAACAGACGATGTATAGCTGCTACTGTGTTTCTCTTTTAAACTCTGTAAGTCGCATCTATCTTATATTCCTATACTTCACATCAAAAAGCTGTGTAGCTCTAGAAATACTGAGTTCGACTGACCTTGCCCCCTGTGAAGGGAGGCGACAGGACTACGGACAAGTCCTAGCTAGCTCTTGGACGGCTGGCCCGGATCTTTCTCTGACACTCTATTTATCGGTATGCATATTATTGACGTTAAAACATTACATCATTTTTGTTTGCATCAGCAAATTCTTTAGCCGTGACATTTTTGTTATTATAAATTCTTGTACAAGCACCCCATAAGGATTCAATCTGGAAATATTTGCTCCTAATTCCTGACCTAACAATTGCATTTGATATACACTGCACAATTTTTTATATATGCATTTAAACTTATTCTATCTATCTGTCCATTTATAGGGCTCATTTTGCTACATTTCTCTTCAGTGATGCCAATTCAGATATTTTATATCTAAATTTAGACCTAAAAGATCTATAACCTGTAATTTGAAATTTATTTTTATTAGATTTCTTGAGAAGCACAGATCCAAACAACTTCAAACTCGACACTGCAATGTCTTGTGTGCTGACTAATATATCTGGTGAATGGCCAGCTGTTGAGTAATTGTGGTGCATACATGCACACAGAGATTTCTTCAAATGTAGTTAGATTGACAAAATTGATTAAACTTTAATATTTAACAAACAAAACCCTTGAAGATCTTAAAAAATAAATGAAAAGGAGGAAAGAAAAATCTTTATCTTTACAATTTTTGATGTAATTCTTAATGGCGACAGCATATGTTTTTCTGACTGGGTAAAAACTCTTTGGGCCTATCTTGATAAATCTCTAAATTTAGAAATGCATGTTAATAATGTAGTCTCCCACTGTTATAAATTAATTAGAGATACCCGTAGTATTGGAAACTTACTTTCCAACAATGAAACTGGTTCACTATTATTACCAGTAGATTAGACTACTGTGATTCACTTTTCTTTGGCTTGAATAAATCACAAATTAACAAACTATAAAAAATTCAAAATGCTGCTGCTCGGTTAGTTTTGAAACATAGGAAATGCGAATCAATTAGGACCGGCATTATCGGCCTACATTGGCTTAGGATAGAAAAAAGAGCTGTGTTCAAAATTTTAATTACAATATTCAAATGTCTGCATGATAATATGCCCTTATGAACTCTGTGCTCTTATTAACATCCGATATTTAGATGGTTTGATTTTAGAACTTGTCTTTATGAATATAACTCGTAGGCGCAGGAGTTTCAGCTATATAGCACCCACACTTTGGAATCAATTACCCGATGATATCTGGAACATACATACATTAGCAAACTTTAAATAAAAATTCAAACTTTCTTGTTTCAAGAATTTCAAAATTATATGTACTCAGTAAATAAATACACTTCATAACTGTAGCTCCTGCCCGATGTTTTGTAAAAAACTTTGACAAATTGCACTTTCTTCTTACTCTTCTTTAATAGGCCTTATATTTTTACTGCAATTGATTGCACACATTTTTTGCCCAGTAGGGACTTAAGTATTGAGGTTCCTGAGAAAGGGTGCTTTGTTTAAATGCATTTTTTAAAAAAAACTTTTATTTTTATTTTTATCTTTATCATCATGGCACCACAGCAAAAATCTGCCATTATGAAAAATGGCCCTAAAATGTTTTCACAACTGATCCAGGATGTCTACACAAGTTATTTTGACTCCTCTGGCACAAGGGTCAGAAACCTTTTCAACTTGAAGAGCCATTTTTAGCTAAAAAGAAAATAATTGAGACTAGCCGCATAATTTATTATAAACAAAAATACATGCAAGAAAACATAAATTTAGCTAACTTTTTTCTTACTTAATGCGATTTTTGATTTTGAATCTTAATTGAAATTGCTTAATGTCCAGGTCATAAACAAAATGAATCTAAGATGCAACAACAACAAAAAATGATATGAAGTGAAAATGAATCGTTATTATTATTTTCAAGAGTCCTGCGCTAAATGCTTGCACATATCGATATCGATTCCAATACAGTGATTCTGCATTTCCTTTATTACTATAGTATTATATTGCCCTCAACTTTTATGAATGACTGGGTGTTTAAGGTTAGCAATTTTAGACAATTACCACCTTTAATTGTGGGTATTATTTCAACACAGTAATTAATAGGTGTGTCATATCTACAGGATACATATACAATAGAAACTAAGTAATACTATTACAGAAATGTCAGTCATATATGGCTGTATAGCAAATGAAAAAATTTAATTATTATGAGCAATGCTAATGAGAGGTCTGTTTTCTGATTTCTGATGAATAATTAAACACTGCTACCCATAACACTGGCGCTTTTTATATTATTATTAATTTTTAGTTGGACTATAATTTTGTATAGATGACTTTAAGTACGAGTTAAATTAGAAATTAGACCACATTAATTGATTTAGATTTTAATGATTAAAAAAGCAAATTATCAATTGTTTTGTCTTGTTGGTCAAGCTTTTTGTTGCTATAATCACAAAACAAATAATTTTGCGATTCCTTCTGCTAATGACATGTCTTTTGTCAACTGCGATGATTGATATACAACACCCAGTGTTAGAAATAATACCCGAGCATACCACAAGGACCCCTGAAGGGCCGTGGTTCTCTGAACTTCGAGGCCATGGCAGTTTCGAAGAATAGATACTACACTTTGATCTTAGCCAAAAGGCTGAGAGCGTCCTGGAATTTTTGAGTTGATAGGTTACGAGCATTATTAAAATATCAAAGAAGCCTCACAAAGGAAGTAATCAAATACTTCAAAGCATCACTTCCATACAACGGACGGAAAGTAACGGTCCTGTTTAACATACAGTTACCTTGTAAATAGAAACCCCCTTGATATCTCAATCTTAAAAAGTTGGATCTTTATGAAAAATTGTTTCTATTTTTTTTTGACTTGGTTAACGAATGTAGATCTCTACCGAATAATTATCTTAAAGTTGGCTGAAAACTTATTTCTTACTATCAGAGCACCTGCTCAAAATGACAGGATTATTTATGTATGGATAAATTAAATGATAATATATATTAGAAACAGTCAACCAGAACTGTCAACATAGGTTACTTAAGTTGGTCTGGCTGTAGTATGTATTGTGCGTACAGGCTGCACCAAGGATGAATTATATGATTATATATTAGAAACTGTCAACATAGGTTTCTTATTATTGTATAATCGGTCAAATTCGTTAAATATATTCACCTGGAGATTTAAAAAAAAATTTTTTATAGGTGGTTGATAAAGATCGTGGCTGTAAACATGATTCAATGTAGTTTAATATATTTCTTTTGTAAGATAAAAATAAACAACCGACTGTTCAAAACCTGCAATGTTGTTTACACAATTTTTGACATTTGTTTCTGACATTATGGACAAAATTACAGAATTTCTTTAAGATTTCAATATTTCATCAAAAATACAAAATTTAAAAGAAAATGAATTTGGCTCACATAGACCAGGCAACATTCCTCCTCTATCTGGGGTTTTCTAAAATGCTTTGTTTAACTTTTTACAAACCATCAACCAAAACTGTCAACATAGGTTTCTTCAATTTTTAAGTTGGTTTGCCTGGCTGGCTATATATGTATTGCATGTACAGGCTGTACCAATCGAGCTGAAAATTTAAACATTTATTCCTTATCATGTCTAGTAAAAAATGTTTCTTTTTTTAAAAAACCCTCCAATAGGTTTTTGTGGGGGGGGGGGGTTAAATTAACAATGTAAGTGTATGCTAAATTGGTCCCTTAGTTTGTGTCCAGCATTCATGCTTGTTATTTTGAAAATTCAGACTTTTTTAGTGATCACTGCCCAACAAAAGGCAAGAGAAGGAAGGCTAATATAGGTTCCCAATTAATAACTTATTCATTGATCACCCTTTTCAATTGATCACCCCCAACAGGGCATGCTGCCAATAGAGTTTGGTCATGTGATGGTTTCTATTTAGTGACTAACCAGACCTGTTTTAGTATAAATGTATTCATTGCAAACAAAAAACAATGCATACCTCCTCGAACAGAGTTTATTTTTCCATCAATTTTCTACAACTCTTCATATTTTCTTTTTTTTATATTAATTTTCAGAAAATAAGATGAAAAAATTAGGTGAAAACAAATTTTTTTTAATAAGAGAAAAACATCAGTTTAATTCATGAAAAAAAAATCAGAGATGCCTATATTTAGTGGGATTGTTTTCAGTGCTACTACTAGGACATCAGCAGCTGTAGTAGTAGTAGTGATTTAGATGCCTTGTTTACCCCCTTCCTCTTGGTTTGCTTTAGTATGACAGGCAGCAACAGACAAAATAAGTGATATATATATATATATTATAAGATTGTTTCTGAAAAAAAAAAATTAGTCTAAAAAGATTCTTTTTATGAGACAATATTCATTTTTTTCATTTCAAACTAGAATTAGCGTATATTTTTTTAATAGAAGCCCAAAATTAACACCTTGACTTATAGTCAAGTCATAAAGAAAGGACGAAACTTTGTAGTGGACAAATATTTTTTCTTTTAAATCACAATTTATTTTAACTAAGGCTGGCACAGCAGTGTAAAATGGTTTACTCTAAATGGAGAAAATAATAGCTTTTTTATTTAAAACAATTTGAAATGTAATTTCTAAAAAAATACTAAATGTTAAGATGAAGGTAAATAGTAGTCAACACAATACCTTGTCTAAATAAAAATAAATAATAAAATAATCGCTTTTTTACTAAAACCAAAACAAACACTGCTGTACCGACCAGCCTTAGTTAAATTGTGATTAAAAAACTAAAAATTTGGATGAATCTAATAGAAGTAAAAAAATAATAAAAATGGTTTACAATACTTCATCTAATAAAAAATAAAGTGGAAAAATTGATTTATGTTTAACAAAAACTCAAACGGTCACGGCAGTGCCAGCTTAGTATTTGGGTAAATACTGTAAGTACGAAAGTAAAAAATGTTAGCTTCTTTAGCGGTGATCGGTCAAACCAGTCTTCATGATGCAATCCTTTTTTGATGGTTAAGTTGTTAAACATTGTCAAAATGTCCAATGCAACCATACATTATAAACATTATAAGATTCAGGGTTTTCATTCTTTTTAATAATTTTATGAATCAAATTATTAAACCTGATTACAAATGATTTAATTCTTTTGTTAATGTATTTTTTAGATGCTCTAGCATCGATTGCTGTCACCGACATACCAAAAACATGAGTTATGTCCCTTTCTCAGTGTTGCCAATTTAGATATTTTTCATCTAAATCTATATGTGCTTGGTTGCATCTAGATGTCAGAAATTCTATTTAAATGATTTTTAATTAAATAAAGCATATTTTTTATTTAATTCATAGTAATAAAATAAGTAATATTTTTAATAAAATAAATGTCGAAGATTACAGTCACATTTAATTTATTAATATATCTGGAGAATCTAGGTGCTTTAAGATGTAAATCTGAAATTAAAGTTAGTAACACTGCACTTGTTAGATATTCACACAAGAAAAGAACTAGTGCATCTATGGTCTGACTTTCAGGTTTGTTTTATTTGTGACTTTTGAACTCAAAAACTCAGACTTTTGCACAACATTTTCTTTTACACCTTTAAAAATTATAGCCAAATCAGTAATAAAGAAAGGACAAAACTTTGTAGTGGACGATATCCGAGTGGCTGATGATAATGGTTCAGCACAGCTTTAAGAAATGTGGAATCAGCAACGCCAGGGATGGAACAGAAGATGACATCTTGTGGCAAGAACCTGCTGAGCAAGCCTCAGAAACAGAGCACTGACAATAATTACTGTGTTGAAATAATAACCCCAATTAAAAAGGTGATCAATCGCTAAATTGGCTAACCTTAAACACCCAGTCGTTCATAAAAGTTGAAGGCCATATAGTAATATAGTAATAGAGCAAGTGCAGAATCACTGTATTGGAATTGATAGCGTGCAAGCATTTAGAGCGGGACCCTTGAAAATGTGGGGCCTGTAGAAAATGCTACATAGTTAATCCAACACTGCCTAAATGAAACTCATGGTAGGCAGGAATATTTTCATCCTACACGTTGCTGGTTTCTCCATTCTCACGTCCGTATTTTAGGCATGAATCTAATGTGGCTCTCTATGTCGACAGCATGAAATCAAATGATGGATAATTTTATATCCGACAGAATATGATAATTATAAAGACATTTATTAGTTGAGAACCTATATTTGCCTGGTGCTGTTTAGGATTAAAAGACTCCTGCCTACCATGAGAGTTTCGTTAGCTCAATCGGTAGAGCAGAACCTGCATATAAAGTTGCTACCAAGGTGGATGAGGGTTCAATTCCCACACAGAGCTCGTTTCTTTATTCACATTTATGATTTAGGCCACTCGTCTAGCAGTCGCTTGTGCTGGGCAAATATAGGTTCTCAACTAATAAATGTCTTTATAATTATCATATTCTGTCGGGTATAAAATTATCCATCATTTGATTTCATGCTATCGACATTGAGAGCTCTCTCTACCATATTGAAACAATCTGTTTTGGTACTTATTTTTTAATGCTGTTGCAGTTGTCTTCAATGGTGTTCGTATGCACAGTGACATAATTTGAATCAATGAAGCTAATATTATGATATACTACAACATGATTCGTAGTCCATTGTATGGTTTCTATCCATCCATAATTATTATTGGGTGATTGTTTCACCAAGTTGGAATGATCTCCCATTTTTAGTGACATGAAACAAAATATCGCCCACAAATTATTCAAGAGCCTTTACAAATGTTAGAGTGCTTTCGTTTTGTGTACTCATAAAACCGTACACAGAAATAAAAGTGGTGAGATGAAAGAAGTTTCCACAGAAAACAGTCGTTTGGAAACTAATTGGGGAATCCACACACTCAACGTTAAAAACGGCTCACAAATTCGGTAATCCACACAGTCGCTCACTCAACGTTAAAAATGGCACACAAACTGGGTAAACCACACACTAAATGTTAAAAATGGTGCATGAAATGGGTAATCCACAAACTCTCACACTTTTAAACATCGAGTGGGCATGTCTGTGGAGCTTTATAATTTATTACCCCCTTGATACACAGAGAATCGCATGATTTTTCGACACTGAAAGTAACAATAACCTTAAATGAGTTTGTTTTTTGTTGAGTTTTTTTTATGAATTTAATTTTTGGGATTAGACACTATTATCCACTGTATAATGAATATTAATTGATAAATAAACATATATAAATGATTGATAAGATAAAAAAATAAATGAAAAAAAATAGTAATATAAATAAGTAATATTAAATACATATTGAATTAAATAAATATTTGGTTTTAATATTTGATCAGTTGCAATTGCAATCAAATCCTTAGTCGATTTCGACAATATTTAAAGCCTTTAAACATTGTCGAATAAAGGTAATGAGGACACAAAACGAAAGAATGCCTAACGTTATTTAGGAAGTCGTCATAAAAGGGCAACAGAAAATAAAAACAATTCATTTTTAAGAAATGAACAATAAAACAAGAATGAGATAAATCAAAACAAACTGAAATCATCGTAACCAGTTTTCAAAAAAGAACCATTTTCAGATGGTGATAAAAGATAAGATATTATTAATTATTGATAATAAAAGATAATATATTATTAAAGAATTTCACGAAAAGCCGAACCAACTTTTGCCGAAATCCAGTACGGTAGGGCGGAAGTGACTAAAAGTGTCTACGTCTAAATACGCCTAAATTTATAAGGATTAAATGAAATATTAATATTAGAGACGGGATTACACCATTGGTTATATCTATTTATATATATTTAGTTTACAAAATAATATTAAATTAAGTATTAGAGAAACTCAGTTACATAGACCACGTGGTCACCAACCTGGGTTCGTGAAAAAAAGGGGTTCAGACGGGGTTCGTCAGTAAGGTTTGACACTGACAGAGAAGATTGATCAAAATTGTTAATATTAGGTAAAACATTAATAACACATAAAAGTAAAACATTTCAGTTTCTGAACAATGTCGAACCATCTGCTCTGCGGAGATTGTTAGGTATTGTTTATATTAACTTTCATTATTAATTTACAGCACGCTATTTTTATGAAATGGTATAGTTTTTAATAAAGGAAAATGAAAATATGTGTACGTATATATACTTCCTATTAAGGGTTCTAAGTGTCGCAGTATTTTGGTTCGTATCGTGAAAAAAGGTTGGAGTGGAGACCACTGACATAGACCCAACCCCCTAAAAATTTTTAAAAAAACCCTGACAAATCTACAGATATGGATTGAAAGCACAACAAATTATTAACAAAATACTTTTTCGTATATTCGACTTAATGAAATCTTAGTAACGTAAAATATTACTGTCTCATAATACTTATTATATTTGCATATGGGAAAAGCAGTGTTGCCAAGTATGGTGTGTTATTTATAGCTAAAGCCGACTTTTAAAATGGCTAAATTTGTCCATTTCCAGCTAAAAATGCTATAAACCCATATTTATAAAATAAATTAACTATACACTTAGACTCCAGAACAAATTAATAAAAACTGTACATTTACTAAACTTGCTAATTAATTATATATATTTTTTAATAGCTAGATTTTCGACTATCGTAGATTTTTATCGACTAAATCGGAAATAAAATCAGCCGAAAATGGCTAATTTGGCAACCCTGGACAGAAGTAGTATTAAGAAAGAAGGAGAGAAAGTAGGTAATCTGTCCCATAAGAATTGTTACATTTAGTCTATGAATAATATATGTAAATGTGTCAACTATTATGGGAGAGAGGTAGTTTTAAAAATTCAGCGTCATTCTTCTTCGTGAGTCTTTTTCTTTTTTTTTACAAATTCGTATTTAAAGCAAAGAAACTAAAAGAGAACCGTAACAACGTTAGACTTACTTCTTCCTGTCTCCTTTTGTCTGTTTCTTGGGGGAGGGAGAAAAGGGAGAAACTTATAAAATCTTAAACAAACAATAGATTTCGACACTATCGTAGCATTTTTTGGTTCCTGACGAAATAGTAAGCCGGTCTTGTCGAAAAAGGTTCCTTGCCTTTGAACGTTCCGTTTTCAAATTGAATATACTTGAAATGGGCTTTTTTTGACAGCAGTTAATTACGTCATTAAGCCAGCTTCAGTTTAGTTGGGCTGTGTTTAAACTAATAAGAAAAATGGTAGTTAAATTTGGTATGTCCGATATCAGAATAAAGATTATTTTTTAAAAATATTGATATTCTCGGATGTGACCGTCCTTTCACTTAGGCTGTTCCATGCGTTTGCCACTCTTGACAAGTGGAACCTTTTTCTAACACCAATGGAGGTCTGAATTTGTAGTTTATGGCTGTGTCCTCTGGTTTTACTGCACACAGATGAAGTCAGCATTTTCTTATCAGGGCATTTTGAGCAATGACCGTCACTATTGAATTTTAATTGTTTTCTTCGTGAATTATTTTTTATACAAAATAAACAGTAATAATAATTTAATACAAAATAGTTTAATATTTATTTTGATACAATGCGTAAATAATTTAATTTAATAATTCCTCGTTCCTTATATAATAGGTATGAACAAAATGGACGAAAATTTCAGCGTGAAATCGACACGTGAGAAATTCTTTTTAAATCTGGCAAAAATCAGCATATTATTTGATTTTAATAAAATTTTCGATACTTATTTATTAAAGGGGGAATGTAAAAAATAATTTTCCATCCCAAATTTCGGAGAAGAACAATTTTTTTTCATATGATTCCTACCCCACCTTTTATTAGTTTGATGATTTATCTATTTTATATAATGATGCTTTTGTTGATTTTTTACACATTTTACAGAACAGATATATCCCTGGAGATACTAATTATATTTACCTTTTTTAGATTAATATCCAGGAACTGCTTGAATGGAACTCTTACTTTGGGATTAAAAAAACAGGAAAATTAAGTAAAATTTTTCTTTTCGGAATTTTTTTAGTTTTAATCGATTAATTATCATTCAGGCTTTGGATCTGAGAAAAAACATTTTTTCACTCAATATTATTTAAAAAAATATTTCTCATCATTTTTATCGATTTATTCCGATATCTTATACATTTTTGAAATGCATATTTTTTATTCTTTCTATGTCTTGGATCGACTGAAACTCATATAAAAATATTATAATAAGGATGAATAATTAAATATAGTGAAATGATGAAAAAATATTTTATTATGTGTTTTGTTTATGTAAATTGACTGCTATTTCAAATTATGGGAGCTGCAGGTGATAACATGCCGTTTTTTGCACAGCGCAGCTGTTGTGCATTTTAATCTTGTTTATTTTTTCCATTCAAATATAGGTGTACTGCATTGTCTACCATACATTTTTTAAAATCAGATGTTGCTTACATGCTTGAAATTCTTTTTCAGCTTTGTTCATATCTAATATAAGACTTATGTCAGCCCACACCTCGAGTACTGTGCACAGGCCTGGTCACCATACTTGGAGAGAGATACAAATCTTTTTTAAAAAGTCCAGAGATGAGCAACTAAGTTAGTACCAGAATTAAAAAGTATGAGTTATGAGGATAAGCTAAAAGTGTTAGGGTTAACATCGTTAGAAAATAGGAGGTTTCAGGGAAACGTAATAGAAATGTTTAAGATTATGTGTGGTTTAGAAATAGTAAACCCTGATGTATTTTTTATTAGAAGGGGGTACAAGGGACTGAGAGGCCACACATATACGGTAGAAATAGATTAAATATCAGAAAATTCTTCTTTAGCAATAGAATGGTGGGACATTGGAATAGATTACAGGAATATGTAGTGCTATCAACAGATGTAAATGATTTTAAGAAGAATTATGATGTTTATTACATCACTGCAAAGGTTTAAGGCCCTAGATATTGTGTAAATAGGATTGTTATGATGTGTGCTTGTATATACAAATTGTATACTTTTCTTTTCACACTAAAATAAAATGTTCTATAGAAAAGGTTTGGAAATGATTAGCTACCCAATTAATATCCATGCTGATTCCAACAGATTTAAAATGAGTTGAAATGATAAGTAGTTGAAGTTATGGGCATCAGCTTTTGGTGGCGTCTAACGAAAAAGACCCATGGAATCAAGTTTGGATCAGGCACCCTGAAAATTGTTGAATCAGAAAGAGACACATTTGGCCTCGACACTGGTGATGTCACTGAAACATCAGCAGTTTTATCAAGATAAACAAATTCCATGTGTTGACATCGAAGAAAGTAGCCATACTGAACTGGTGTCAGTAGTCTTTGGAAGCTGTCTCTGATATGTTTGAAGTTACTTACATTCGATAAAAAACAGAAAAAGAAGATTGTTTGTTTTTTAAACTAACATATTTTTGAACTAATAAAATACTTTCTCACAGTTCAGTATAGTTCCTTTCTTCGATGTCAACACTTTGAATTTGTTTATCTTGGTAACACTGCTGCCGTTTCAGTGATGTTACCGGTGTCGATGCAAAATGTGTCCCTTTTCGATTCGCCAATTTTCAGGGTGCCTGATCCAAACCTGATCCGAGCCATGAATTTTATTAAGAGACAAGTTTCAACTAATTTAACTAAAAAAATTAACATTTGAAGCAGTATGAGTAATTATTTGATCATTCGTGTTCATCGATTCATTTTTCTTGTCATTGTTTATTTGCTCGCTCTATTTTCTATTTTTCTCGCTGTATTTTTTAATTTGCTCGCTCTGTTTTTTAATTTGCTTGCTCTATTTTTTAATTTGCTTGCTGTTTTTTAATTTGCTCGCTCTATTTTTTAATTTGCTCACTGTTTTTTTTAATTTGCACGCTCTATTTTTTATTTGCTTGCTGTAAGTTTTAACTTACTCGGGAAAGGTATAGAGAATTATCTAGATACTATTGTATATTTTAGTAATGTTAAAACAAATCTTTAAAAAATACTTAAACCATTTTATTTACTATGTTGTGGGTTATTTAAGCTTGAAGTTTAAACTTGGCAAAGTAAGATGACTTAACCGTCAAAAATGGATTGCATCATAAGGACTGATTTGATTTAATTTATAAAGGAGTCCAATCTCTTGGTTGACATAACCGAGCGCATAAATTGACCAGAGTGCCACAGAGATGGTCAGTATTGTGAAAAAAGAAACTGAGCCCATAACACCTATATGTGCTGCTGCTGTAGAGGAGCTGAGCCCCATCCAAATAATGGACATTCATTGATGTGGACATCCCGGAATTAAGCAAACTCTGTACTTCGCCAGGGAGTGTGGTGGAAATGCTGTGCCACCCACCAGAAAAAGAACTCAGCTTGCCAGTGCAAGTGACCAATCAAAAGCTGTGATTGCTGCTCCTCTAGGCCAATCGATACTTATTTTGAGATGACCAATCGCAAGGCAGCAGGAATTGCTATAAATGCTGCTTATTCTGATTCATGGGCAGATCTTTCATGAATACCCTGATACTAAATACTAAAAAATAATACTTATTTTCTTTAGTTTCTTTCTTTTGGGTATTTTTGGCCCCCTCCCCATCATCAACATCAAATTGTATATAAAACCATGAGTTTTAAATAGCTTAAGTTCCACAGAGTAATTGTGGTATTATGGTGAATGAAAAAGATTGGAAAGAGAAAGAGAAATTCTTATGGTGAAAGGATTATTGCAAGAACGAATAGGTCACGAACAAGGCTAACCATATAACTGGACTACCAGCCATGTGACTGGAGTCTCTGACTGAACACACAATATTATGAATGAAACAGATTGAAAGGAGAAGGACAAATTCTTATGGTGTAAGGATTATTGCAAGAACGGATGGGTTACGAATGAAACTAGTTAAGTGTAAGACCAAATGATGACCTGCATTCCTCACACTCCCCAAGAAACGGTCTTGTGCCTAATTTTATATAAATTTTTATATGGAATAAAAAAAATCGTTGCGTTTGGATTGCTATAAATTCTGCTTATTCTGATTCATGGGCAGGTCTTTCGTGAATACCCTGAGTTGTAGGATTGTGAAGACTTTGTTTGGATTTTTTGTAGGATTGTAACAGCTGCGTTTTGCGTTAGAATTGTGAAATTGTGTGTTTGAATTGTAAACACTTTGTTTGGATTTTGCGTTTGGATTGTAATCTGATTTTGACTCAAGCAAGAGATTAACAATTACAGATATCTAGAGTGGCAACACTGATTTTGTAATTTTGATGGATTTCATGAAGATATGTAGAATCATCTAGATTTTATTTATCATTATCTAAATTTTTATCTAGTATCTAGGCGCCTATTTTCCTAATCTAAATATAACCTGAAATATCCAGATCTAGATATAAAATATCTAGAGTGCGGCACCGTAATTTCGCTCCTTTTGGTTTAAAAGTCCTTATTTACAGAATGGGGGAAATCCTTGTTTTTCTGTAGCATTCTCTAGCTTTTCATTCACAGGGTCATATTATATATGCCTGCAAAGTTTTGTCTAATTCATTTCTGCGGTTTAGGCATGTATTAACTTCTTACAGCAAATTTTTAGCAGAAACAAGATGAAAAATTAAATTTGCTAAAGCTTTGTATGTAGCGTTTTTTCAGAGCAATTATCATGACTTGGAGTAATAAAACTCAAAATGAAATTCTCCACAAGATGATATAGATTTTTATTGAATTGGTTGCATTTCTCAAAAGTTATTACAAAATCAAAATCATCCATTTAGTGGGGGGGGGGGAATAAGCAGGGTTGGTTGGGAAAAATGAAAATCTAATTAGTGGGGGGATTCGAAAAAAACTATCAATCAATAAAATCAGGTGAATGTGTACATATTTTTCATATTTATTTAAGTACTGCTATTTGTTCAGATTTGCTTCTTCAAACTGCACCTAGCATTTCTGAATGCTGTGTTTATTTGGTTCCAAAATGGAGTGAACTGAACTGATGTTTCATCATCATTAAAAACCTGTTTGAGGGTGTCAAGGAATTGCGCATCTTTATTAACGTCCGCGTCTTCACTGATTCCAATGAGGGAAACCAGACTTTCTGACACAGCATTCATTTCTTTCAGGGTTCCTCAATTCTTACCTAAGTCAGGATTTCTCCATCCAAGGCCTCCAATAGTTGACTGGAGTCAATATCTTCATCTGATTCCTCTGACGCTCTTTCATCCATTATCATCCCCAATCAAGTAGCTTGCACCCTTCAACATTTTTACCCCTTTTTGGGGAATCAATGCACAGATAACCTCTTTGGAGGTGGTGTTTGCATCATTGATTCTCTGATCAGACCAAAAATTCTGTCAGAGACAAAATACTCTTTTGAGCCATCTAAAGCATTCGTAATGATTTGAAAGCTGCAGTTCTGTCAAACATCACATTTTGCATGGCATCATTCAACATTCTCAGCATTTCATTGCTATCAGGTGATGGGACCTTATGTGGATCTTCAGTCAGTTTTACAAGCATTAATTCATTCTTTGCTTCTGTATTCCGACCTGATGCCTCGGTGCAAGTGAATATCATTCACTTGAACGGATCCTGTTATTCCATCCGCTATAAGGACCAAAACGTAACCTCTTTTGAAAACGACCTCCCTTACTTCGGGCATCAAATGAACTGGATTAGAGCCTTTTGTACATTAATGAATGAATTTCTTTCATTCGTCTAAAATACTATTGAAGACAAGGTGGGAATACCTTATTTAATGAGTCATGTACAAATACATAATTTTGCAATACCATTTGATTTTCAATGTTAATGAAAATCTGTTTTTTGTTTTTTTTCTGTTTCCAGCAAAAACAAGGAAACAATTAATAACGAGATTTTTCTATTTTTTAATAATGTTTTAAAATAGGGTGTTGACAAAAAGAAAACAAAACAAAGAAAGTGCCCATTGCTATGTCAATGGAATTCTTTTCTTTTTAAACTATCTTTTTTTTACACAAAAGGATTTTAATCAAAACAGTAACAATATAATTTACCATGTTACACAAAATAAATAAAATTGATTTTTTTTAGTTTTCAATTAAGTTACAATGATTTAAATTGAATTAAATTAAAATAAATTATTAATTACAAACAATATTACATTCTTACAGTTTTGATTGTGAATATGGTTGGTTGTTGGTAATATATTCCCTTTAATAATATTGTTATTGTTTTGATTAAATTCATTTTGTGTAAAAAAATACATCCTGGAATTCAGCCGTGTATTGAAAATCATCTAAATCATATTTTAGCATCCAAAATTATTTTGTTTTGAAAATATCTGGTGTAAATTCTTATTTAAATTCAAATTAAAAATCAAAATTAACACTAACCCTTTCATCAATTTAAAATGAAATTAAACATTTAAAAATTAAAATTAAATTTATTTTTGTTTAATCTGTATTCGTGCCCTTTCGTAAATTTTTACTACACCAATTCCCCTATAATTAAGTTAAAAACATTTCAATTCAGAAATGACCTCAACTGATATGAGTAAACATTGTATTACGAAAATCTTTATTTGTGTTGTAATAAAATAGATTGTAATTGTTTATATCCTCACAACAAGCGTGATAATTTGGGACAATAAACTTCCCTAGATTCTAAATGTTTTTACAAATGTGGAAAGAAAAAGAAAAAAATTCTGTTGACAAAACTCATAAAAAAACCAAATTGTTTACATCACATGACAACAGGTGCTACAGGAAAGAAATATTTAGTTATGATGACATGCAAAGAAGAATGCCCGGTGTGTGGAGTCACATTTTTTAAAGTACATAGACACAATGTCAAATTTTTTATTATGGCCATCTTGTATAAACAGATGCCTCAATAAGGGGCCATCTTGTCTAAGCAGTGCCCCACCCAGCATTTATAACCCCCTTGTCTAAGCAGATGAATCTCAGATGATGCCGCATTTAAGAATGATTGTTCATATGTAACACTAAACTTTGTTTTTCTGTAAAAGAAGATCCACATGTTTCACACGAATATGGTTTTACTCCAGTATGTGTTCGCATATGTAGAACCAAACCTGATCTGTTTGCAGAAGAATATGCACATGTTTCACAAGAATATGGTTTCTCTCCAGTGTGTGTTCTCACATGCTTTACCAAATCAAATTTGTTTGCAGAAGAATATCCACACGTTTCACATGAATATGGTTTCTCTCCAGTGTGTGTTTTCATATGTGGCACCAAATGTGATTTCTTTGCAGAAGAATATCCACACGTTTCACATGAATATGGTTTTTCTCCAGTGTGTGTTCGCATATGTAGCACTAAACTTGGTTTTTGTGTAAAAGAAGATCCACATGTTTCACACGAATATGGTTTTTCTCCAGTGTGTGTTCGCATATGTAGCACCAAACCTGATCTGTTTGCAGAAGAATATCCACATGTTTCACATGAATATGGTTTCTCTCCAGTGTGTGTTCTCACATGCCTCACCAAATCAAATTTGTTTGCAGAAGAATATCCACATGTTCCACATGAATATGGTTTTTCACCAGTGTGTGTTCGCATATGCAGCACCAAACTTTGGTTTTGTGCAAAAGAAGATCCACATGTTTCACAAGAATATGGTGTCTCTCCAGTGTGTGTTCTCATATGGACCACCAAATGAGATTTTCGTGCAAAAGAAGATCCACATGTTTCACAAAAATATGGTTTCTCTCCAGTGTGTGTTCTCATATGGACCACCAAATGGTATTTCTTTGAAGAAGAATATCCACAAGTTTCACATGAATATGGTTTCTCTCCTGTGTGTTTTTGCATATGTAGCACCAAACTCTGCTTTTGTGTAAAAGAAGATCCACATGTTTCACACGAATATGGTTTCTCTCCAGTGTGTGTTCTCATATGTAGCACCAAACTTTTTTTATATGCAAAAGAGAATCCACATGTTTCACAAGAATATGGCTTCTCTCCAGTATGTGTTCGCATATGTAGCACCAAGCTTTGTTTTCGTGTAAATGAAGATCCACATGTTTCACAAGAATAAGGTTTCTCTCCAGTGTGTGTTCGCATATGTAGCACCAAATGTGATTTGTTTGCAGAAGAATATCCACATGTTTCACAAGAATATGGTTTCTCTCCAGTGTGTGTTCGCATATGTCGCAGCAAACTTTCTTTCCGTGTAAAAGAAGATCCACATGTTTCACAAGAATGTGGTTTCTCTTCTGTATGTGCTTGCATGTCTTCCACAAAATGGGACTCGTATAAAAAAAGATCCACTCACTTTTTATATGGTTTCTTTCCAGTGTGTTTTTAACTGCGATGCTCCACAAAATATGGAGATTGACAGCTTTTACATGGAGAATACTTTTAGAATATTTTTCTGTGTTTTTGATATGATGTCAACAGTTTTGTTTTCACTCATTCAACTGGACAATGTTAAGATATCAGCTTTTTGTACATCAGATATTTTTTCCCAGCCAGAACATCTGTGAATGAAAAGCAAAAAAAGATATATCAATAGAGACATTGAATATTGTATGAACTCAGATTACATTAGATGATTACATTACCTTGAGATGATAGTTACTGAATGACTGCAAAATTTAAACTCTAATCGCTATAAAAGTCAAAACCTAGTTTTACAAAGAATAGTTGGATGGTAAGCACAAAAATTCCTTTTTATTTTTCCGGGAGAAAGTATCTTAGTAACCTTGAAAATGTGTTAGTTTAAAAAAAAACCTTCTTTTTCTATTTTTTATCAAATGTAAGTAACTTCCAAAGACCAGTTCAGTATGGCTCCTTTCTTCGATTGGAAATTGTTTACTTTGGTATTAACTGCTGACGTTTCAGTGATGCCATACTGTGTGAGGCTAAATGTGTCCATTTCGATTCAAAAATTTTCAGGGTGCCTAAAAGCTACTTGATCTGATAAAATATAAAGTAATGTGCTTTGTTCATTAGATGTTGGATATAAATCTAGATGTTTTTAATTGAAGTTTAGATATTTTTAGATAATTTGGGCAAATTACATAAAATATAAAGTAATAATTAGGTATGAACAAAATGGACGAAAATTTCAGAAAAAATCAGTATATTATTTGATTTTAATACAATTTTCGATACTTATTAAACTTATTAAAGGTCAAATTTAAACAAAAATAATTTCCCATTACAAATTTCGGGGAAAATAATTTTTTTTCATATGATTCTTACCCCACCATTTATTAATTTGATGATTTATTTATGTAAATATGTTTTTGTTGATTTTTTACACACTTTACAGATATATCCCGAGATATTAATTGTTTACCTTTTTTAGAATAATATCCAGGAAAAAAAACAGGAAAATTAAGTAAAATAAACTACAGATATTTAAATTTAAAAAACTTTTCTTACTGTCATCGATAATGGCGTCATTATTGATTTTTTTGCTAAATGTAGAAAACATTGAATTTATACCAGTCAAAATTTACGTTATAATTAACGAGAATATTTTCTTTTTTTTTTGTTCAGACAAACATTTCGGCTATTTTATTCCTAGAGAACAGATTTAAAAAAAATTTTGATTAGGTTTTTAAAATCAGGTGTCGATTTTCCTCTGAAAACTTTTGTCCATACGTTCATTGGATGTTGGATGTAAATCTAGATGTTTTTAACTGAAGTTTAGATATTTTTTAGATGATTTAGGCAAATTAGATAAAATATAAAGGAATAAAAATCTAAAGTTATTGAGACAATAGTGAGTAAATAATGACTTGTTTTTCTTTCAAACAAAATGAAAATCCTTTGTATTTCTCTTCAACTCACCTTTCAGGAAATGCACTGAGAAAAAAACAAAGAGAAAGCAAACGGGATGATTTCTTCTTCTTTGTCTTCAAGTGCTTTCTCTAAATTTGGTCGGTTTGTTAGGATTTCTCACTCAATCTACACAATTTCTCTTTTCTTCATTCAATTCAGAACAATAATGTCACAGTTGAAAAGAATGGCACAAAGAAAACAGAATTAACAAATGTAAAAACACGATACAAACAATGAAATCATTGAGCGGTGTTAGACATAATTTCGTCCCTTGTGTTTAAAAGTCTTTCGATTTCTTGCTTGTTGTTAGCAAGGTGACCGGGAAAAAATATTATGTACTTATTTTTTTACTTTAAATCAAATATGACTTTTACTACCAACTTTATTAAAATATTATTTATGCCAAACTTTAACTACTTGGCCGTCTCTAAATGGTTCATTTGATTCAGACACATTTTGACATTTTTTTCTCCAACTTAATTTTTTTTAAAAAGATTGATTTTGCGCCAAACTCGAAATATGGAGCTCTTTTTAATAAGCAATTTTTGGATTGGTGTATTTTCTTGGATTTCTTGAATGACCATTTTGAATAGTTCAAAGTGGCTAGATTTAAGGAGAATTGCCATTTTGAATCGCTAAAAGTGGCTAGATTCCATTTTAGACGCTACGTGAAAGTGATTTGAAAAACGGTATTTTGAACAAAGGTTTTATTTTCATTATTTTGTTAATAACATAAACAAACAATACTATAAGTTGGATAAATGGGTCCCTTATGAACCGAATGAAATGCTCCTTGACAGTGAAAGTCTACAACACACCTCACGGCTGACTGTGTCTACTGTCTAAGCTTAAAGAATTGGGGTATGAAGTCTTGCAGCATCCTCCATATTCACCTGACATTTCTACTACTACTGAAAGGATAATATTCTGTAGGAGAAATGCCAGGTGACTTCATTTTGAACTTCATATCCGTAATAAAAGGATCAATAATAGGGGAGCCATAATTCATGCTTTAAGTGAATTTGTGACCACTAAACCTAAAGAATTTTATAGAGATGACATATTATTATCATTAGATGATCATTGGGAAAAGGTTATTGATTCAAATGGATCATATTTTTGTAAAATATTTACAGTTTTCTGTTGTTTAAAATATCCTTTATCTTAATATTTAAAAAAAAATAATTTGTAACAATCTAATATTTATTGAAAAGACTGAGTTCTATGAACAAAATGGACGAAAATTTCAGCATGAAATCGACACATACGAAATTTTAACAAATTTGGCAAAAATCAACATATTATTCGATTTTAATAAAGTTTTTGATACTTATTTATTAAAGGCGGATTTTAAAAAACATTTTCCATTCCAAATTTCCGAGAAGAACAATTTGTTTTTCATATGATTCCTACCCAACCTTTTATTAATTTGATGATTTATCTATTTCATATAATGATGCTTTCGTTGATTTTTACACATTTTACAGATATATCCCTGGAGATACTAATTAGGTTTACCTTTTTTAGAATAATATCCAGGAACTCCAGGAACGGAACTCTTACTTTGGGATTAAAAAAAACAGGAAAATTAGTTTTTTGAGTTTTCTTCGATTAATTATCAGGCTTTTTGATCTATGAAAAAAACAATTTTTTCACTCAATATTATTTAAAAGAAAATATTTCTCATCATTTTTATCGATTTATTCCGATATCTTATTAATTTTTTAAATGCATATTTTTTATTCTTTCTATGTTTTGGCTCGACTGAAACTTATATAAAAATATTATAACAAGGATGAATAATTAAATGTAGTGAAATGATGCAAAAATAGTTACAGCCTGTATTTTTAATATATTTTATTCTGTTTTTTGTTTATGTAAATTGACTGCTATTTCAAATTATGGAAGCTGCAGGTGATAACATGCCTGTTTTTGCACGGCGCAACTGTCATGCATTTTAATCTTGTTTATTTTTTCCATTCAAATATATGTGTTCTGCATTGTCTACCATACATTTTTTAAAACCACATGTCGATTACACGCTTGAAATTTTTTTCCATTTTTGTACATTTTGTTCATACCTACCGAGTGCATAATTCTCAGTATTTATTAAGGAAATTTGTATTATTTTCTTTATGTTTGTATTTGAAACTATTATATAATAAAAAATGAAATTGTCTTTTAAAATAAAGAAAGAATGGTTGTTATTTTATTTACTATAGTAACTGAACAAATTATCTGAATGTTTTTGGTAGAGTGATGGGAATTCATCTTTCAACAATAGAACACCTTTTTCTTCGGTGCATATTTGAAACAGTATTTTCTTAGGAAAAAATGGTTTATATTTTTTTGAGACTTGGTTCACAGATGTAGACCTTTACCAAAATTATTTCTATTTTTTCCCCACTTGGTTAACGGATGTAGATGTTTACGTTAACGGATGTAGACCTTACCAAAAATTGTTTCCATTTAAAAAAAATAGAAACCATTTCTGTTTTAAGTTAAAAGAACCAATTTTCAAATTACACCGTAATCAAAATTTAATTTGATTTAATCAAAACAACATGAAATATAGAATTCAGTCCCTTTACCTGAAAACTAATGCTTTTGACTTGAATCAATTTTGGCTTCCGGATTCTGCATTTGATCCAATTTAGTCTTACAAACATTTTAACGACTTGAATATAAGACAAGGTTGTCTTCACTAAAATATTTTCCCTAAATCAGCAGTTCCACTGATATTCAGATCAATCAAAATGGCCAATACTTTTGCCCATATCAATACAGATTCGATAGATATATTAGTCGGCATTTCTGCCCACTTTCATC
>VCCN01003229.1:447461-471784 GCA_006491835.1 Architeuthis dux
AAATTTTATTAAATAAATATGAAAAGAAATAAAGAATTTCATGAAAGAAAAACAGAAGTTGTTTCAAAAGTTTATAATAAAACCTTATAGGAAATTATATGTGAAAATTATGTTTTGATGGGCACTTTTCCTTCCTCGATAAATTTGTGATGGGCACTTTTCCGGGATCCGGCAATGATATATCTTGCTTTCAAAACTACATGACACTCGGCAAAACATGGTAAATAGATCACAAAAGAACATTTATTCATTCAAATGTACAACAACAAAAAAGATTTTCCAATTAGTATAAATTAAAATATTACTTATTTTATTAAAAAGAAACTTTTTCCTATAACTTCAGTTCTGTGACTTTTTCCCCCCTGTCACTTGAATTTCAGTTACATTTTTTAGGTAGCTCAGCATAACTGTACATTCTGTGTGACTTTCATTCCTGTTACTATGATTATGACAGCAGATATTTGGTGAATTATAATAGGTAGCCGGACAATTTCGGCCGGTTTCTATCTGGGTTTCTATTGTTCATAATAATGACAAAACACATGGTTTATATCAAATATTCGACCCAGTAAGATCCTAAACGTAAAACATTTTAATTAAATCGAAAAGCTTAAATAACATTACTTGATAAAATAAATTTAAAAAAAAATATTCATAAAACACAACAAACATGAACTTATTATTGTAAATTGCATTAGATTTTGTTTATTCTATTTCATTTTAAATCCCATCTAGTTAGTCATTTTCGCCAAAATGTCCGGGGTAGAAATATTTCCGTCCAAATTGTCTGTGGCCGAACTGTCCGGGCCGAATTGTCAACACTGCATAAACGCTGCCATAATCCTGCATCGAGATAAAAAAAAGTTGGTTTTATTTTATTTATTAAATTAGACATTTTCAGCGAAATAATCTAATCAGTTCAATTTTTCTTTTCAATTCATAGGTATAAACAAAATGGACGAAAATTTCAGCGTGAAATCGACACGGTGAGAAATTTTTAAAAATCAGCATTTAAAAATGTTTTCAATACTTATTTATTAGAGGCCGAATTAAAAAAATTTTCCATTCCAAATTTCGCAGAAGAACAATTGTTTTTCATATGATTCCTACCCAACCTTTTATTAGTTTGATGATTTATCTATTTTATATAATCATGCTTGTGTTGATTTTTACACATTTTACATATATATCCCTGGAGATACTAAATATGTTTACCTTTTTTAGAATAATATCCAGGAACTGCTGGAATGGAACTCTTACTTTGGGATTAAAAAAACAGGAAAATTAAGTAAAATAATTTTCTTTTATTCGATTATCATTCAGGTTTTGATCTGTGAAAAACAAAATTTTTTCACTCAATTTTATTTAAAAAAAATATTTTTCAAAATTTTTATCGATTTATTCTGATATCTTATAAATTTTTTAAATGCATATTTTTTATTCTTTCTATGCCTTGGTTCGACTGAAACTTAGAAATATTATAACAAGGATGAATAATTAAATATAGTAAATTATTGAAAAAATATTTACTGCCTGTATTTTTAATATATTTTATTCTGTTTTTTGTTTATGTAAATTGAACGTTATTTCAAATTATGGGAGCTGCAGGCTTATTTTTCTTATGAAGTATGAAATGCTTTGACTAGACTGATTTACAATGTATAATGAAAAACTGGACAATGACTTTCAGACCTACCAAGTCTCTTGCATTTCACAGGCGACTCCTGCATTTTAAAGCCAAGTGCCCCCCCCCATGTAATGAATTTGTACGAATCACCTGCATTGAAAAAAATATGCCTGTAAAAAATGTTTCCCACCTATTTGCAGACCTACCAAGTTTCCTGCATTTTGCTGATTATCATGGTTTAAAATTATGTTAAGATAGATATAGCTGTTTTAGAGCTTCTAGAATTGAAAATTGTCTCCACCTCCCATCATGGAGCGTGTGGGGGGGAAATTTTAGGAAGTTTCCCTCCTGAGAATTTCTAAACCTTGGCAGGTATAGACTTTTATGTCCTTCTTTACAACACCCGATGTTCAATTTACAATGCAAACATTTGCTAATGTGAACACTTACTTTATGTTTGCCTATTTTAGCAGTAGTATGTTGCTTTGCTAATGTTTCCAAATATTTTTTAGAAAAAATCTGACAGGATGAAATTAAACCTTTATCTTGCTAACAACAAGTCAAATAAAAATAATGAAAAGTTGGACATCCAGGAGTTGATCCATATTATCTAAAACATCTAGAATCCAGATTGGTGAAATCGTATTATAGCGTCCCAAATTATTATGCATGCTTGACCGTTCCTTTTAAGGGTCACAGCCAGGGGCGTTGCAAGCGTTCTCAGTGCCCGGGGCGAAAACAGTGCCGTGGGGGAGGGGAGGGGGCAATATCCTAGCGGGAGGCATAATTATTAACAGATATTAACAGAAATATTTTTCACCCCTTCACATCCGCGCCGAGGCTGACTGCACCCTCTCGCCTCCCCCTTTTCGTCAATTTAAATATAAATTGAACATTTAAAAATCAAAATTTGTTTCGTTCAATCTAGGTATTTCTGCGCACTTTGGACACCCCATTTTAAACGTAAATTAAAATTTAAAAACTGTTGTTTGTAAGTTTTTTCTTGTTTTTATTAGAAAGAATAAAGTCCAAATATGTGTCTGGAAAAAAGAAAAAAAAATTCAATGTAGAATTGTGCTCTTAAAAGTCAATTTTAAGTTTTAAACTAAAATTTCCGCCAATTCTAATTCAGTAATTTAAAAAGTTTTTAAAAATCAAGAATTCTTCCGATGTTTTTTTAAAAATTAGATATACTTAGTTTCATCATTACTGAACAATTCTTAACCGAATAATTACCATTTTCTATTAAAAAAATTCATCAAAACCTCTTTTTTTCACGTTGGGGGTGGGGGTCAAATATCTGTTACCACCTTGTGTTTGCCGCTAAGAGATAAGGATCTTGACATGTGCAGATACGCTAATTACATATTACGGAAGTCGCTATTTATCACTAAGGAGGGGCTAACTGAGATTATGACAGCAGTTGTGTCCTCTTTTGTTGACATGGAAGTTTACGTTTATGTCCATCCATAGAAAGATTTCGGCCAATTAAATCACAACAAAAATGATAATTAAAAAAATCTCCCTTGGTTTCAGTTTTCATTTTTTACATATCTTTACTTACCCTTTCACATTACATCCCGTGGGAACAGGTTTTAACTGATCATAACAGAAACAGAATAAAAAATTAAATTTTTCAAAACAGTAAAAACTTAAAAATTCTCTATAAAAAAGATTTTAATGCTAAGATTATTTCTCTTTTCATGGAGAATAGCGATAAATCAATTTTTACCAAATGAATGAAAAATGTTGGCAATTAGAGCAGTATTTTTTGTTTTTTTCGCATTTTTAAATAATTTGAATTATTTTTACGGAAACTCATATTTAGCTATTTCAAAAACGGAAGCAAAATTTATATGTTCATGGGCTTGACTTAGTAATGTAAAAATATCGGACAGATCATGTGAAAATAAATCAAATTTTCAAGATGAGTGTTTTTTAATCACAATGAAAAAATATTTGTTTCCCGAAATTTGGAATAAAAACTCATTAAAACTTCATCCTTTATTCGATAAGTATTGAAAATTTGATTAAAATCGAATCGGTAGTTGCTGAATAAGAAATTATTAAAATCTAGGTGTTTTTTGATCGTTGAAAGGGGAGAAAATTTACTACTAATTAGTACGGAAAATTCTTTGTTTACTTTTTCGCGCAGATTTACACTATCTTGATTAAATGATATCTCCCGTTTTATAAGGTGTACTACACAAATAATTGTTATCTCATATATTTCGCCAATCCTTCAACTTAATAATGACACTAACATTTTTCAACGAAAAAATTAAGTTTTATATGATTTTGACGTTTATTTGTATCAAGGTGTCAATTTTCCGTATTCCCCACAGAAATACCTAGTTCAATCCGTATTCGTGCCCTTTTCGTAAATTTAAATTAAAAACCTTTAAATTCAGAAATCACTTCAACTAAGGTGAGTAAACATTGTATTATTCGTGCGGTCGTGCCCTTCCGTAAATTTAAATTAAAAACATTTAAATTCAGAAATGACCTCAACTAAGGTGGTGATTAAACAAACATTATTTGCGTCGCATCGTTTGGGACGCTAAACTTCCCTAGATTCTAGATATTTCTATAAATATGGATCAACTCCTGGATGTCCGAAAAGTTAATGAGACAAGGCGGTAAATAACTTTAAATGTATTTTAAAAAAAAAAAACAATGAAAATTCTTTGTATTTGTCGACTTACTTTTCAGATCAGGAACTGCAAATAAAAAACCAAAGAGAAAGCAAAAAACGGGATGATTTCTTCTTTCTTCTTTGTCAATCAGTGGAATTATTTGGGAAGAAAATGTTTCGACTCTCACTGACAATGTAAACGATGGAAATCACAGAGCGGTGTTGATCATCATTTCGTGCCTTCTGTTTAGAAGTCCTTCGATTTCAAGCTTTTTGTTAGCAAACATCGTTTACACTGTCCATTTACGTAAGAAGATACTTAAAAATAATAGGAAGAATTTTGTAATTTGTCGGAACTGATTGCATGGCGATGTTTAACGACTTAACCGTAAAAAAATGATTGCATGGCGATGTTTAACGACTTAACCGTAAAAAAATGCATCGCATCATAAGGACTGATTTGACCGATCACCGCTAAAGAAGCTAACATTTATTTTTACTTTCGTACTAAGGCCGACACAACAGTGTTTGAGTTTTTAGTAAAAAACGATTATTTTATTATTTATTTTTACTTAGATGAAGTATTGTGAAATATTTTTATTAATTTTTGACTACTATTTACATTCACCTGAATTTTTAGTCTTTTTTGCTTTTAAATCACATTTTATTTAACGAGGGCTGACACGGCAGCGTAAAATGGTTTACAATACAATAAACGAATAATAAAATAATAGCTTTTTAAAAATTAAAACCTAGTTGAATTGTAATTTAAATAAAGCAAACAACTAAATGTTAAGATGAAGGTAAATAGTAGTCAAAACAATACTTTGTCTAAATAAAAAATAAATAATAATATAATAGCTTTTTTTCTAAAACCAAAACAAACACAGCCCTCCATACTGACCGGTCTTAGTTAAATTGTGATTTTAAAAAAAAAGCACAATCCAAATTTTACTTGATACCTCACTCTAACCCCCAATGCTCGACCAAAGTCGCAAGACTCTACTTTATAAAAAATAAACGTTCACCAAAGTCGCAAGACTCTAATTGAAAAAAGAAAAATAACCGTTTACCAAAGTCGCAAGACTCTAATTAAACAGAATTAACCGTTTACCAAAGTTGCAAGACTCTCATTAAAAAAAAAATAACCATTTACCATGGTCGCAAGACTCTAATTAAAAGAAAAAATCGTTTACCAAAGTCGTAAGACACTATTTTGGGGATTTTAAACTGATTTCGGCATTAAATGACCCATCAAGGGTTGATATGCCGCTAAACAAATCAATCAAATCAAACCGTCAACTGAGTCCAAGCCATTATTATTAACGAGAAATTTAATTTTTCGATGAATATGTTTTAGAATAAGGTGGAATTTTACATAATTACAGCTAATACATGGAATATAGCTTTTATGGCCTCACTTCTAAATGATGATTAGTACATCTATTGTCTACAACTGAGAAGAGTCATTAACATACCAACTTTTAGTAAGGAAAGAGAGTGTACCAATGCACCTGTGTGGTGCACCATCAAAATGCTTTCGTAGAAACTCCGGTATCTGACAAGACGTTGATGGCGATCGTTGGTTCTCGTTCGAGTCAGCCAGATCCTCGAATCATAGCTGAAAGTGGGAAGGTTGGTCATATCAAAATATAGCAAGACAATGCAAAAAATAGGGATATAAAACATTTAATTTATTTGCAGTTTTATTTAAACCACCCGATTAAAATACAAAGACAACAAAGCAAATTAATTACTGTCTGCTTTGTCCTTCCTTTCTCCCACCTCCTGTCATCTTCCTTCATCCTCCCTGTCCTTTCATCAACTGCTGCTCATCTTAGTAGCAGTCTCACTGTCCAAGACCTTCCGCCCCCAATGGTCAGCAGCTAACTACCAACAAAAATCACCCCCAAAATTCAAAACTTTTCTTTTGCCTCCTCTCAGCCAATCAGCGCATAACATCTCCACATATTGTCAAAAGCTCTGCTAACCCCATATGATGAGCCACATTTTGGTGAGACTTTTCAAACTAAAAATTACTCTAAGCCACTTGTGCTTTTTGTACTACCCTGCAGAAGACTTTATTTCTCTTACCTATCTCATACCACACCACTCTGCTACAAGAGTCATATTTGTTTAACAAAGAAAGAAAATGGGAACTTCTCTTGGAACAAACTTTATATTTTACATCTGAAGAGGGTTGTAGAATGAATTGGTCAAAACGTTGTGAATTCACTGAAGATGGGAAGAAGAGTTTAAATTGTCAGGACAAAAGTTGGTAGTATATTTATGTTATGTAGTATTTTATATTTCCCCATAGCCATATCCGATTTAGTTGCTACCCCTCCTGCCAGGTGGGTGTAGCAATGGAATTTGTTAAACAGTCTTTAACCCTAGTAGCGCTGTGGCCTTTTTGACGAGACAGCAAAAAACACTATTTTTTACATTTTTAAAAAGATTTAAATTTTTGTTTAATTACATTTTTAGGCCGATATATTGTCTATGTAGTTTTTTTAGCTACGTTATCAAATCCTATATATCGGCCGTGTAGTTGTTTTTGGCTATGTTATCGAGTCCGATATATCGTCCGTGCAGTGTTTTTGGCTATGTTATCGAGTCCGATATATCGGCCGGGCAGTGTTTTTGTCTAAACAAAAAGAAACACATTTTCATTAATTTGACATAGATTTTGGCTGTTATAAATCCAATGTTTCCTAAATTCAGCAAAATAAAATCAACAATGATGCCATTATCGATGACACTAAAAAAATATATAGGTCATAATTCAACTATAAGTCACTTATAAGCGAATAAACTCAATTTCGTTTCATCTAATGAATTTAATATTAAGATCCAAGGAAATGAATTTGTTTGTTTTTTTTTACAAAGAGTTCAACTGACTCACATCATTTCATACCACCAAATCCTATTGTTCCCTCGTGGCTCCGTAGCACAGGCCGAGTACTGGTCTGTGACCACTGGTGTAAAGTATAACCATTTCTCCCTCTACGAGGTAGTGTAGGTAAAGTAATAATAAATAAAAATAAAATATCCCTCTCTTCTATGGAATCTGATGAACCTGTTTAATAAAACCTTTTCACAAATAGACACAGTGAAATAAAAAAGATATTTGGACAGAATACACAATATTTATTGCAAAAGACCCAGTACACAAGTCTGAGAAATCATTAAGGAAAGTTGTATTATTCTCTTAAATTAAAAAAAAAAAAATAAAGATGTCTTTTCAATTAAAGGAAGATGGTTATTAGTTGTTATTTCATCTTGTACTATAGCTGCTGGACAAAATATTTGCAAGTTTTTAGTAGAGTGATGGACATTCATCTTTCCACAATCAAAATTTCACAAGTTTATGCTACCTCTCCAGTGGGTGTTCATTTTTCTGGAAAGGAAGGTCCGCATGTTTTTCAAGTATATGGTTTCTCTCCAGTATGTGTTTGCACCAAACTTGATTTTCATAAGATCAACATATTTCACAAGAATATGGTTTTTCTCCAGTGTATGTTCACTATGGCGAATTCTTTTTTACAAATAAAAATCCGCAAACTTTACAAGTTGTTTTTCTCCAGTGTGTTTGCATATTTAGTGCCAAACTTAACTTTTGTGCGAATGCAGATCCACGTATTTATATTAATCAACAACTTCTCCCACCAAAAACGAAAAAAAGAGAAAGCAAATAGGAACAAAAGAATAATTAAATGAATTAAAATGAAAAATTGGCATGCTTTACATCCTTCTAAATTTAGGCGTATTTAGGTATTTTCGCCTTACCATAGTTGATTTCACCAATGGCTGGTGGCATGTTTCGATAGAATGCCCATAATATTTAATGAAAAGACCCAGTACACAAGTCTGAGAAATCATTAAGGAAATTTGTATTATTCCCAACTATTAAATAACGCAAAATGAAATTGTCTTTTTAAATAAAGGAGGATTGTTGTTAGTTATTATTTCACCTACTAAGGTAGCTGAACAAATTATCTGAATGTTTTTGGTAGAGTGATGGGCATTCACCTTTCAACAATCAAGTATTCTTTAAAACATTTCACTCAAAGAATATTTCAAGAATTCAGTTGCAATTGAATGTTTATATCTGCCATGAATAAGAACCTCAAGAAAACATATATAATTTCCCTTGGAATGCTTGTTCAATTTTTTGTTCTGCGCATATTTCAAAGAATATTTTCATATTAAAAGAAATGATGACAGGGAAACTTCACATAATCTTGTTTTGAGATCAAGTAAATTTATTCTCAAATATTCTAACTAATTTTCTTTCATCTACATTTGTTAGCCAATCCCTTCTTTGCCTGTAACACTATTCCCCTGGAACTTGAAATAAAGAAGTAGTTTTGGCTGAGACTTGAATTTGAAAATCTTAACTCCTTATTCTGGATTCTTCCAATTTCACTTCATGGCCAATAAACGGACTGGCTAAAAAATAGCATATTTTAACTTTAATTATGAATTAAATTGATATATTATTAAATCTGTTATCAAAGAATATTAAATTATAACAAATTCAGGGTGGATCCAGGATTTTGAAGGGGGGGGTCTAATTTAAAAGAAATTTGTTTTGCTCTGCTCCATCTGTCTAATTAGACAGTTTTATTAATTATTATTTCTTTATAAATTGTGCTTTGCCTGAGTCTTAATTGATCACCCCCAACAAGGCATGCTGCCAAAAGATGCTGGTCACCTAACAGGTTCTACTGAGTGACTAACCAGACCTGTTTACTTTTGCGTTGCCTTGTATTGAAATTTGGTATGGCTTAGATATGTGGATGATACGTTTATACACTTGCCCAGGCAATCTAAACAATTCATGATGGAAAAAGAAGACAATAAATTCCCCTTTTTGAATATCCTAGTAACCCATGCGTACAGTGGATACAGCACAGCTGTATACAAAAAAGCCAATACACACAGGGCTTTATCGGATTATTGATCAAAATCCTCCCTTCTGAGAAATGGTTAGTACGTTGCCTTCAACACGGGGCACAGGTCATCAGCCGTGACCCTGTGGAAGAAGAGGAGGAACTAAAGAACACAAGCAGCACCCTTCAACGCAATAATGTTTTTGCTAAAAGGAAGGGGCTCCAAAGACACCAACTATATTTGTGGACAGTACAACATACAGGTGGTTTTCAACAGCATATTCACTCTTTGTAACCTTTTCACTAGAGTTGGTCCACCGAGAAACTGCATTACAACATTCAATGGATGAGTAGAAAAGAATATAAGGGAGGGAAAAAAGAAAAAAGCACATCAACATTTCATTGCCACTGCTAATCCAACCACATCTTGTCTGGCTTCTTTTCAGCAGTCAGTCCCTAACTTGGTGAAGGCCATTTCTCTACCCTTGTTGCTCATACTACAAAACCATGTATTGATATAAGAGCTATTTCACTGTGAACTGCCTTCATCTACTTCAAATCCTATTTTTGACCCCAAACAATGTCAATTTCCACTCACACATCCTTTAACCATATCAGTCTTTTAGAACCAACCCTACCCAAGCTCTTATTATAAGAAAATGTCACCCACAGCATTATCACCCTACTCCAAGCAGCAGAACACTGCCAATACTGAAGGGAGTCATAGGTCTTTTTGGAATGGCAAGTTGATATGCAGTCTTAACTTCTGGATTCTCAGTTGTGGGCCAGGGAATACGTAAGAAGGCTGGCTCTGCCACAGCAGCATTAGGTCAGGTCTGGCACATAATATTTTCTCTTCATCCTTCTCATGTCATTATCCTAGGCCACATTGCCATGAAACAACCCTGCTTGCCACTGAACATAGAACTTGAAGAACACAAAAAAAACACAACTAAACGCTGAACTTGTTGGCTAAATATTTAAGTCAGACAAGTGTGGATTTCAAATAGGAGTGGATTTCGCTGCTCAACGGGGGACACAATATGGAAGTCTTAAATTAAAAACATCTACAACCTACATTACAAGCACTTTTGTCAGTAACAAAAAATCATTTTTACTTGGCACTAGCAGAAGAAAAGTCCCTCTCTTTGCATATGGATAGTACAACTGAAGGAGGCCGTAGAATAGATCGACCAAAACGCTGTGGGAACAACAGAAATAGTTCAATTGTCTGAAAACTCAGAATGTTAATATAATTATGGAAAATATAAAATCCAAATGAATCTTTTACTTTACCTGTTTTGCAAAAAAATTCTAAATATTTCCTTTGAAAACAGCCTTGTTTTCACTGTTGAGCAACATAAAACCAACACACAACAAAACATTTCAAACATACTGCACCACTAAGAATTTCAGTTTAGGACGGAAAGATAATCTTAATACTTAAAATCCAAATCTTTCTACACATTTGAATGAATGCTGTTTCTTCCTCATGAGTGTTCACATATAATTCCCAAAATATGTTTTTGGTGAAAAGAAAGACACACCCATTTCAGATTGATATGGTTTCTCTTCAGTGTGTGTTTCCATATGTCGCATTAAATGTGACTTCTGTGAATAAGAAGAATCACATATTTCACAATTATATGGTTTCTCTCCAGTGTGTGATAGCATATGTTTCACCAAACTTGGCTTGCGTGTAAAGGAAGATCCGCATACTTCACATGAATATGGTTTCTCCCCAGTGTGTGTTCGCATATGTTGTACTACATGAGCCCTTTGTGAAAAGGAAGATTCACACACTTTGCAAGTATATGGTTTCTCTCCAGTGTGTGTGCGCATGTGTTGTACCAAACCTGATTTTAGTGTAAAAGAAGATCCGCATGTTTCACAAGAATATGGTTTCTCTCCAGTATGACTTTTCATATGTAGCACCAAATATGCCTTTTGTGCACAGGAAAATCCACATATTTCACACGAATATGGTTTCTCTCCAGTGTGTGTTCGCATATGATGCACTAGCACTGACTTCATTCCAAATGCACAGTCACAAACTTCACACAAAAATGGTTTCTCTCCAGTGTGTGTTCGGATATGGCGCAATAAATCTGACTTTTTCACAAATGCAAATCCACAAACATCACAAGGATATGGTTTTTCTCCAGTGTGTGTTCGCATATGTAGTACCAAAGTTGATTTTTGTGCAAAACAAGATCCACATATTTCACAAGAATATGGTTTCTCACCAGTGTGTGTACGCACATGTTCTACTAATTGTGAATTTCCTGAAAAGGAAGATCCACACACTTCGCAAGTATACGGTTTTTCTCCAGTGTGTGTGCGTATATGTTTCACCAACCTTGATTTTACTGCAAAAGAAGATTCACATATTTTGCATGAATATGGCTTTTCTCCAGTGTGTGTTTTTATATGATATGCCAAACCTGATTTTTGTGTAAAAGAAGATCCACACATTTCACAACAATATGGTTTCTCTCCAGTTTGTGTTTGCAAATGCTCTACATGATGTGACTCGTGTGAAAAGGAAGATCCATGCACTTCAAAAGAATACAGTTTCTCTCCAGAGTGTGTTTGCATATGATCCATTAAATCTGTCTTTGATGAAAAGGAAGATGTACACTTTTCACAAGAATATGATTGCTCTCTTGGGTGTGTTTGCATATTGTACCACATGTAATTCATGTAAAAGGAAGATTCACGAGAATGGTTTTCCAAATTTGTTATGTTTGTTTTCATTCATATGTATATGACAAAATGTTTTTCCTCAGCCAGAACATCTGTGAATGAAAAGCAAAAAAAGAGACATTGAATAGTGTATGAACTCAGATTACATTGCAATAGATACATGTAGGTATTTACTAAGAGTCACAATAATGCAGCACCCAGTGAGGGTCAAACTCACAACATTAGCTAATAATCTGTAAGAGAAGGCTGCATAACCATTGCACTATGATAAATATATAACTTTTTCTATCTACACAATCATTATGTGCTACTTCCCAGAGCCCGTCAAGAGGCGTGATATGTAGCGTTTGTTAAATCAGCTCTGATTAGTCATATTAGTGGTCTCTAGTCTTCATCTATTAACGATAAATGAAAAGGACGGAAATTTGAAATCTCTATTGCTACACATGGTATTCTAAAATGGATTCTAGTGACTTTTGCATGGAACTGTACAAATTGCTCAAAGAAATATTTTACAACATCTCTGATGTTGATAGAGATTCAAACGACTTTGAGGTCGAAAATTACAATCTTTTCAACAATGGAAGTAGCGATCACTCGCTTGCAGAATGTAAACATTGAGAAGTTTATGGACATTCCTGTACCATCTACAAAATTACCTGATACCGTTAAGCAGTTTATAGATAATAAACAACAAAAACTAAAAACAATGTTCCGTGGAGTGATTGCCTGCAGAACGTAAATATTGAGTTTATGAACATTCATGGACCAGCTACACAATTACCTGATATTGCTGAGCAGTTATAGATAATAATTTATTAAATATTATTGAAAATAAACAACAAAAGTGTACATTTAATATTAAAAGAGATATAGCAATTTATTCACTGCCCATTGTATTTTTTTGGTCAGCAACAGGCTGTTATATTAGTTTCAGGGAACCAGGCAGACAGGGAACTTATCAAATTTGTCTCTTAGGGAGGAAAGAGTTAAGGAAAAGAGTCTCAGTTTCAAACCCCTTAAAAATAAAAAAAATGTTTTCACAAATAAGGTTTTGTTCTCTCAATCCATAAGACCCTTGGGTACAACAGGAATTTATCAGTTTTGAAATCAGTTAGATTTTAAAGGTGGTTGGCCGGTTCTGTTTACAAAATAATTATAATAATAAAGTGGATACTTTCTTACAGATGATCTCCCTTATGGTTTGAAAAATGGCGCAAAAATAAATTTCAAAATTTTGAAATTGTTTTAGCATTACATAGGAAAGGTAGTCCTGATTGTAAATTGTAAGTTTCACACCTTCTCTCACTCAATGTTAAAAACAGTGCACAAGTAAGAGAAATAGAAGTAAATACATAAATTATATTGTTATTGCCCAACCCCAACCCTAAAAAATTTAAAGAAATATAAGAGATACCTCTGTAAAAATGGTGGAAAGTATGTGATCACTTTATCATTATAGTTATATTGTAAACAGAACCCACTTCCTAAAAACCTTAAATTAAATTAACTGTTTTAAAAACTGACAAATTCCCTGGGTACCCCAGGGAGGGTCTTATGGATTGTAAGCACAAAACATTACTCTTTGATTTTTAAGAGGCCAAAAACTGAGGTGCTAGTACAGTTATGCACCAACATATAAAAAATATACTTGAATATACTTTTTTTGACAGCAGTTAATTGTGTCAGGCTGGGTTTAAACTAATATGAAAAATGGTAGTTAAATTTGGTATGTCCGATATCAGAAAATATTGATATACTCGGATATGACCGTCTTTTCACTTAGATTGTTCCATGGATTTGCCACTCTTGTCGAGAGGAAATCTTTTTTTAACACCAGTGGTGGTCTGAATTTGTAGTTTATGGCTGGTGTCCTCTGGTTTTACTGCAGATAGATGAAGTCAGCAATTTCTTATCAGGATATTTTGAGCAATGAATGTCAGTATCCAGTCACCTCTAGTAGGTCAGCACGTTTTCTTCTGTATGCAAGGGTCTCAATCTTTCAGTGTAGGATATATCTCCCAATTATATTGGTGGCTCTCCTCTGAACTACACAAAATCAACCATTTTTCTTGTGTAACAGATTTCTTGTACGCTCAAATTATTTTAATTGAAATAGCAATTTTCCTTGCTTTTATAAGAATTTAGAGTTATCTTCCTTGTTTTTTATAGGTGGGGGGGGGGGAAGGGGGGCGTAACTTCATTAGCGCTGAAATGGCAACCCGTTTTTCTTAAGAAGAAGTGGCCTTAACTTTTAAATAGCCTTTATGAAATATCTGACAAAATGAAATTACATCTGGATTATTTTGTAACTTTTATGTTGCTGACAGAACATCCAAATAAAATTAAAATAATCGTATTTTGTCCACGTAACTTTCAGACCAGGAAATGCAATGAGAAAAACAAGTGTAGATATTTGGGACAAATTAGATGAAATATAAAGTAATAAGCTACATTCATTAGATGTTGGATGTAAATCTAGATGTTTTTAGATGATTTGGGCAAATTAGATAAAATATAAAATAATAAGCTACATTCATTAGATGTAAATCTAGATGTTTTTAACTGAAGTTTAGATGATTTGGGCAAATAAAGTAATAAGCTACATTCATTAGATGTAAATCTAGATGTTTTTAATTGAAGTTTAGATATGTTTAGATGATTTGAATAAATTACATAAAATATAAAGTAATAAACTACGTTCATTAGATGTTGGATGTAAATCTAGATGTTTTTAATTGAAGTTTAGATGTTTTAGATGATTTGGGCAAATAAAGTAATAAGCTACATTCATTAGATGTTGGATGTAAATCTAGATGTTTTAAACTGAAGTTTAGATATGTTTAGATGAAATATAAAATAATAAGCTACATTCATTAGATGTTGGATGTAAATTTAGATGTTTTTAATTGAAGTTTAAATATGTTTAGATGATTTGGGTCAATTAGAGAAAATATGAAATAATAAGCCAGATTCATTAGATGTTGGATGTAAATCTAGATGTTTTAACTGAAGTTTAGATACTTTTAGATGATTGGGCAAATTAGATAAACTATAAAATAAGCTACATTCATTAGATGTTGGATGTAAATCTAGATGATTCTAACTGAAGTTTAGATATTTTTAGATGCTTTGAGCAAATTAGATGAAATATAAGATAATAAGCTACATTCATTAGATGTTGGATGTAAATTTAGCTGTTTTTAATTGAAGTTTAGATATGTTTAGAGGATTAGGGTCAATTAGAGAAAATATGAAATAATAAGCCAGATTCATTAGATGTTGGATGTAAATCTAGATGTTTTTAACTGAAGTTTAGCTATTTTTAGATGATTTGGGCAAATTAGATAAAATATAAAGTAATAAGTAAACTTCAGTTAAAAAACATCTAATGAATGTAGCATTCATTAGATGTTGGATGTAAATCTAGATGTTTTTAATTGAAATTTAGATGATTTGGGAAAATTAGACAAAATATAAAATAATAAGCTACATTCATTAGATATTTTTAACTGAAGTTTAGATATTTTTTAGATGATTGGGCAAATTAGATCAAATATAAAATAATAAGCTACATTCATTAAATGTTGGATGTAAATCTAGATGTTTTTAACTGAAGTTTAGATATATAAAGTAATAAGCTACATTCATTAAAATGTAAAGTTAATGAGACAATAGTGAGTAAATAATGACTTGTTTTTCTTTCAAACAAAATGAAAATCCTTTGTATTTCTCTTCAACTCACCTTTCAGGAAATGCAATGAGAAAAAACAAAGAGAAAACAAACGGGATGATTTCTTCTTCTTTGTCTTCAAGTGCTTTCTCTAAATTTGGTCGATTTGTTAGGATTTCTCACTCAATCTACACAATTTCTCTTTTCTTCATTCAATTCAGAACAATAATGTCAAAGTTGAAAAGAATGGCACAAAGGAAACAGAATTAACAAATGTAAAAACACGATACAAACAATGAAATCATTGAGCGGTGTTAGAAATGATTTCGTCCCTTGTGTTTAAAAGTCCTTCGATTTCTTTCTTTTATTTTGTAGTGGCCATTACTTAAGATATATACAGACATGACAAGTCTCCGGCATTTTGCGCTGTTAACCCGCAATATTCGTTGACTCCCGCACGATTTTTTCTGAAATCTGTTTTCGTTTAAGAAAAATTGCAGGATAGCTTGTCATCCTCTCCCACATATTTCAATGTTGCGAACTACTTGAAATGTTCACACTTGGTCTGCGTGACCCGTCCATGCAGTCATTTTCGGTGACCGGCCATCACAGGTCCGAAAAAGTTACGCTGAGCCAACTACTGAAAGTAACCGGTCATAAAGTCACAGACTGAAAATTTTTGGCAAACCGTCAAAAAATGGATCGCATCCTAAAGACTGATTTGACCGATCACCGCTAAAGAAGCTAACATTTTTTTTACTTTCGTACTAAGCTGTCACGGCAATAGCAGTTTGAGTTTTAGTAAAAAACGATTATTTTATTATTTTTTTTATTAACCCAAGTATTGTAAACCATTTCTATTAATCTTTGACTGCTATTTACCCTCGTCTTAAATTGTATTAGTTTTCTTTTTTAAATCACAATGTGTAAAATGGTTTACAATAAACGAATAAATCAATAACACTGCCGTGATTAAACAAACAAAAAGTTATGATGAATGTAAATAGTAGTAACAAATTACTAAAAACTGTTTTATAAAAAATAAAATAAAATAATCGTTTTTTACTAAAACTCAAACAGTCAATGCCGTGCCAGCTTAGTACCAAAGTAAAAAAACGGTTAAAACGTCCTACTTAGGTTTTAAAAAAATAATAAAATAAGTAATATTTTTTTAATTATTTATTGTACTAATTAAGTAATGTAATATTTTTTATTGGTAAATTTAAATGAAAAAAAGGTTGTTTTGTGATTTATTTATTTCGTTTTGCTTCGATATAAGGTTGAATAAAACCTATTGTAACTACAGCCCGGCTCGTACTCGTGAAGGAAAAGGTTTAACGCTTCTTACTGGTGTACATAAACGATCTTTATTACAACATGTTAGTACAACTTTTGGTACAACTTTACATTCAGTACAACGTGAAAACTGCAAATAATAAAGCCGCGAATTAGGCAAAATACACACATACATATAAACGGTTAACATTGTAAATCGACATATATAACGTTCACGTTTGAACGTAGAAAACTGCAAATACATTAATAAAGCCTTGAATTAGGTAAAATACACACAAACGATTAACACCATAAATCGACATACATAACGTTTACGTTTAAACGTAGAAAACTGCAAATACAATGATAAAGCCGTGTCTCAGGCAAAATACACAAATACATATAAACGGTAAAAACATCATAAATAACACACACAGCATTTGAACGCACAATCACTCGATAGCTACAAAGAAGGAATGAGTTCATGAAGCTTGTTTGGAGTGGCTATCTAGTTCAAGACGAATTGAAGTAGAGCAGAAAAGTTTGAGATAAAGGTGAAAACTCTTTTCTGTTACCGTAATTCGCATTTGCCAGTCTATAGCTTGTCTTAAGGCCCTGGTGTCGTGATCGGGCGAGGAGAAAACGTGCGCTCCTGGTGGGTGATTTGCGAGACTGTCTGGAGGAGTCTCTTGGTGCCTTAATATGGGCCAAGAAATGTGTGCGTGCGCTGAACACGTGTTTTGGATTAACCCTGGAGTCATAAGGTCAAGTTATTCTGACCCTGACTTCGGCGCGATTAAATCTGGGGTCGCCTTTTTACGGAGGAAAAGTGTCCATAGATTCGCTAGGCGGTCCCTGGAGATTTCTGATCCTACTTATATTCTCATTAATGGGGACAAGACCGGGCGAAAAACGACCCTGCCTGTCTGGAAGAGATCGTTTCTTTATCACGAAGCGCTTACGATGGCGCCTGTGTCACTCCCCGCCCCAACTCTTCACCCCCAGACACCTGGTTCTTTGTAAATTTACTTTTCTCAAATTATACGTGTCTGGCGTCAGCTACACCTATCGTAATCGACAACTGATTTACTTTATTAAAATGTTACTTATTCCATTAAAAAAATATTTCATTAGTATAAGTTAAATAAATTAAAATATCTTTTCAAGGTAATTGACACAAAGTATATTGAACTCATGTGAGCTATACTTTTATCAATTACTTATTTCATTAATAATATTACTCATTCATTAGTATACATTAAGATAATACTTATTTTAGTTGTAAAAAAAATATCCTAAATATTATTTTGTCAAAAGTATCACTTATTTTATTAAATATATTAAAATATTACTTTACTGTGAACTAATTTGTTCACATCTATAGCCAGGATTCAATTATTTCTAGAGTATTCTTTCAATTATTTACTTATTTCAAGTAGAGTATTCTTCTGAACTGATTAATTTCTTTTGTGACCATGTCCACTGTGGTTTTTCAGGTATCCTGAAAAGTTCCTGTAACTATATGGAGGGAAGATTTGTTGCCGGCACCCGGAATATTTGTGGAGGGAAAGAAGCCGGACCTATTGATGAGAATTCGGCCTTCTTGTGGAGGAATGATTTTCTGGCGCACCGGCTTGAATGCATTAGATCTCTCCATAATACTAGTTTTTAAAAGGTGGGTTGAAATTGACTCCATTTAAATACGATCAATGGCAGGAAAAGGAAACGGCAACAAGAGACAAACGAAAAAGACAATCTTGAAAGAGACAAACATTTTATTCATTTACGAGTAGAAAATTAGTTAGTGCTTATGTGTGCGTGTTAGCATTTGTAAAAGTCCATTGTCTGTGTATATGTGTGTAAATATGTAAAAGTCCTTTGTTCGGGTATATTTGTTTCGTATATGAAAGAGTTCACAGTTATATTAAAAATGTGTATGCGACAAAGAGTTCATAAGTATATTAAACATGTGTATGTAAAAGGGAATTTGCTTACTTTGTTCTGGTTTGTTTTTACACTCCGCCCGCACGGGGTACGCATGATATATCACGCGCGCGTGGGCGGCAGGTGGAAATCAGGAGAGCTGTGTAACACATAACGCAACTGGGAAAAAAGAGGCAGATTCAAATCTCGCGCCTGTCATGTGATTAATTGCTGGTCTCTGATTGGCTGTTGCTACGTGAAAGTTACGAGACCGTGTGTGGAGATAGGGAACTACCCTTAATCACGGAGGACAACTCCGCTTTGACTCGCCACAACTACAGCTCGGCTTGTTCAACGAAGAAAGGGAAGTAAAAAGGTCTGACGCTTCTTACTGATGTACATAAACGACCCTTATTCTCTGAACGTGATATACATAAGTACAATTAAACATCGTAAATCAACACACATAACGTTTGAATGTAGAAAACTGCAATACGACGATGAAGCCGCGAGTTTAGGCAGATACAAGTGCGATTAAAACAGTAAGAATCAACAATATACAACATATATTGCATTTGAACACAAAACGACTCAACAAATACACAAGGGTTTTCACGATGAATTGAACTCGAACATAGAAGTTCGAGAAGAAGGTAAATATTCAGTCACTATTTACCGTAATTTGTATTAGAAATATTATTATATCTCCCTTTCTACAAATTTTCTTCTTACCCCGAAACAAAAATGAATGAGGTTAAAATTGAACACTTTGCTATTGGTTGAAATTCAACCAATGAAAAGCCACTAAAAAAGAGGTCGCGCAGTTCGAATGGCTCTCTTTCTGATCCAGCTGCTTTGCTGACAAGACCTACTCAAAAGGGGCTAACCCCTTTTGGTCTAAACTGCTAGCAGCAGCAGTAACTTTTCAATCTACAAACTCTTTTTGATTCAGCAGCCGTCCTGACAACATCGCTTGAGGGTCCTTTGGCACCTTGGTTAGCTGCCAGCAGCAGCAGTCCTTTTCAAAGAACCTCCAGTAGTTGTGCTGACCTCATCGGTGTAGGCCTTTGGCCTGCACTATGCCGATATCGTGTCAGACAAAATGATTCACACGCTCAAATCACTTCCACGCAATTTCAAAAACACAAAGAAACAACTTCTTCTCTTTAAGATTCCTTTTACTAACATCACGAAGCTGTCTATGGCACAAATAGCCTAACACAGTTTTACCGTGGCACAAAATGCTGGCTCTCGTCACATGGGTAATTATTCCACAACGCTGAAGCGAATTTCGGACAAAACGCTGCATTGATAACCAATAAAAACATATCTTCACATCAACATTCAACAGAACGTGAGGAACTCTCCAGCAATCTACTCATCTCAACGTGAAAACTCCAAGTTTTACTGCATCCAACTTTCCCAAACGAACATTGAATATCTACTGTCGGAACTAACTCGATTTAATCCCAGTGAGACTTTATTTCCACGCGAAATCCCTACCTTTTCGCAATTCCCTTCATTTTCCTTTCCCCAATACCCCTATTATCTCTCTTTTTCTCTTTTCTATTTGTTATTAAACATCGGATTGTATCGAACCAAAAATCTGCTGCATTGTTGTTCTTTCTCTCATACTTTGAGTCAGCACGATCCTGCTCGCGTTAAAACACTGCCTTTGCAAAAAAAGGTAGTTCTTCCTATTTCTTTACATTTTGCGAAAAGTGTATTATTTTCAACATTGTGCGAAAAGTGTATATTATTGTTTCCATTCGCTCTTGGCCGGTTGTAGATTCTCTTAGGACTTGTGTCGTGATTTCTGAGGAGAAGAAATTCGTGCACCGCTCCAAAGGTTGTTTTTTTGCGAGACTGATGCAGTCTGTCTCGGGGCTCTTTAATATGGGCAAAGAAATGCGTATTCTGACCCCAGCTTCGGCGCGATCAAATCTAGAGTCCCCTTTTCGTGTGACTCAGATATCCACACATTCATCAGGGGGGGGGGGTTCCTGGGGCTCGGCCTACCGCCTTGCCGAGTTGCTGGAGTCACCAAATATTCTTTAGCAAGAAACAAGGCCGGGCGAAACTCATACAGGACTCTGCCTGTCCCTTGAGGGCATCGCTTTTTATCACGAAGCACCATACGATGGCGCCCGGCCGCTCCTTACCCCAATCCTTTACCTCCGGACACCTGGTTCTTTGTAAATTTCTTTTTACAGTACCCATCAGGAAAAGTGCCCATCACGAATTCATACAGAGCGGAAAAGTGCCCATCACGAATTTATCAAGGGAGGAAAAGTGCCCATCAAAACATAATTTAATCAATGAATATTTGTATTTTATACACAAAAATTAGGGCCGGGAAAATTTTATTAGGCTTTATTCTAGACTTTTGGCACAACTTACAATTTAATTAATGAATATTTGTGTTTTTTACGCGAACATTTTATAAGGCTTTATTCTAGACTTATCCCACAACTTACAATTTAATTAATGAATATTTGTGGTTTTTACACGAAAGTTTTATAAGGTTTTATTCTAGACTATTGGCACAACTTATAATTTAATTTTTTACACAAGAATCGAGGCCGGAAAAATTGGTGCCACTTGAATATCGTCCTCCATTTCCCTAATTCAAAGATTGGTAAGATAAGATTTTCCTCAGTAGATTTTACAGATGTTAACTATGAACATTGAACTTTACGGACGCACACACGCACACATATTCATTAATTAAATTATGTTTTGATGGGCACTTTTCCTCCCTTGATAAATTCGTGATGGGCACTTTTCCGTTGGGAACTTTTCCAATGTGTATTTTTCCGATGTGTACTTTTCCTGATGGGCACTTTTCCAGGATCCGGTTTTTCAGGAGTCGTTAAGTGTTGATGTAAACCAGACCGGCCAACCTCTGAAGTGCAAAAATCTTAATATTTATACAAAAAAATCTGGAGATTTTTGGTTGATGCTAAAAAAGTAAAAATAAGAAAAACACATGATTTAGTTCTTTGATAAATGTCAATTCTTTAATCAAAATATCAATTCTTATGAACATTGTTATAGTTGACTGTTGCATTCTGGGCTTTTTCCTCATACGGTCATCATCTGGTTGCCATTTGTGACACGGGATCTCAAACTCCTTAAATCTTGACTTCATAGCTAAAATGCTTGATAAAATGCCATCTAAGGTCATTAAAACATCTTTAAACAACATATAGAAAATAGACAACAATATTACAGGTAATGTAAATGCAAATGTAAGAATGTTTTAATCAAATGAACTGGTCTCAAAAGAACTGATCAAAAGTTGTTAAAAGTGTTTGAAATGGTTGTTCTTGAAAGTTTGCAACAAAAATGTTAAAAACGTGTGAAATGATGGACACCGAATCGTGAGATCTTAAGATCGAAGTCAAAATCGTGTGACACACGACAAAACCGTGAGAGTTGGTAGGTCGGTGTAAACTAAAGTTAATCATGTATTTGATATCGTTATTTCTTTCAGCACTGCTTTACGGCAACTTATAAAGTTTGTTGCCGCTAGACGCCAATTTACCACAACACGTGACTCATGATTTGTACTACGCCAGATTTCGGTTTAATAAACCCAGAATCCATCCACAATCTACCTGACAATAAGCATGGCTGCTGGCAGAGAAGAAGAAAAAATCAAGTGTTCGTTTTGTTATAAATCAAAGGAGGGCTGGAGACTTGATGAGACTTGCTGTCATTCAGTTTCCAGCAATAACCACCAGGCATCTGGTGTGAACAAGTTGTTGTAGGGCCACTTAAGCTTAAGTAAACAATTTCGTGCAAAAACAGGCTCCAGGGATTTCATGCCATTTTTCCTATACGAATTTTCCCTCCAAAAAGTATTAACTATTGGAAAACCTCAAATATCTTAGTCCGAGGGCCAGCAGGGCCCATCGTGCACCACCCACATGATCCTACATTTAGGGTACCAACATGTTCCTTAGGATTTCCTCTTTCAGAAAAAAGATGTTTCCCACAAAAGTTGGGTAAAACTACCTCATTTACATAAAACTAAATGGCCGCCAGCACACACCAAAAAAAATAGAATTTCATATCTCGTCTCCCAGTTGACATATCTGAGTACTTTAAAAGAAATCATGTTTTTCAGACATGAGGAATTCAGAAATCCACTTTATTTTAACATAACATAATTAATTTATAGGTATTTCAGGTATACTTTATAGGCCAAATTGTGGATTTAATTCATGAAGGAGATATTCTCTCTCCCCACTCTCTCTCTCTCTCTTGAAGCTTTCTCGTAACATGCTAAATACTTAGCTTAACATTTTCGGCTGTACGTTTTTAAGCCCAACAAATACAAATTTACAAGTTACACTATTCGGGAGCTGAGGGAATTCTCTTTCTAAGGATATATATCTATATACCTCCTGATGCATGCAGAGTGACCTCTCTTGAATATCACACTGTAACGAAGAGTTACTGCCCTTGGATATCGCGCTGGTTTGGAGAGGACTCGTTAGGGGACGCAACGAGAGACAAACAAAGGATTCCCGCGACTACACCGGGAGAGACAAAGGTTTCCTCGCTTCTATGTACGGCTTGGGTTTTTACAGCCACCAAGGCCCATTCCATACATCTGAAAAGCACATTTAATAAAGTGATTCACAAAATGGAGGCAGATGACGTCATTGAGCCACACAATGGGCCCGTAACATGGCTATGTAATTCAGTACTAGTACCAAAAGCAGATGGCTCCATGCGAATAACAGTGGATCTAAGAAACCTAAATAAAGCTCTACAGGACACTCATCTTCCCGCCCTACGCGTTGATGACATTATGCCCATGTTCACTGGAAAATCTGTATTCAGCAAGTTGAATTTAAAAACAGCATTCCATCAACTTGAGCTTGCAGAAGAATCCAAACCCCTAACTGTATTTCGTGCAGAAGATTGCTTAATGCGTTATAAGAGACTCACCTTGGGGACTCTACCAGCATAAGGTGAGCTCAATTATCAACTCCGTCCCATCATTGCCAACATTCCGGACGCTGCAGTCATCCAGGACGACATTATCATAGCAGCACCCGACGAGGAAACACATGATCGAACACTAGAGCTTGTTCTCACAGCTCTTGAAGAATCATGACTAACTGTCAGCCTCAGAAAATGTATGCTCGGACAACCAGAAATACCAATTTGGAGATTCAAAGTCAACAAAGACGAAATCAAACCGGATCCGACTAAAGTTCAAGCCGTACAAGAAGCGGGGAAACCAATAAGAAAGGATGAACTGCGATCCTTTCTTTGTATGATCAGGTCAAACGGTGCCTTCATACCTAATCACGCTCCTGCCACAGCAAACCTACGTGAACTGACTAAACAAAACAGTGTTTTTAAATGGACAGATGTGTAGTGTCTCCCAGCTCGTGGGAATCTCACTGAAAGGGAAAGATGAAGCAAAGGAACAAAGGACAAAGACACATGTGATGTTTACCGATCACCATCAGGGAGAGGACTGTTCGTCATCTCGCTTTGAATGATCTACTTTATTTTACCCGGTTGGCCTGGCGCATGACCGGGTACTCACTTCCGTTTTATGGGTTT
>VCCN01003229.1:525627-544546 GCA_006491835.1 Architeuthis dux
TATAATTGTGTCAGTGCTACCAGACATCCTATGGTGATTCAATTAATGCCTGGTGTGGTGTGTTTTTGCCTTAATGTGTTGATGTGGTGTGATTTTGCCTCTTAGAATGTTTAATTTTGGTTTTTATATCAGTTTTAACTTGCCATGACCCTAGGTAATATAAGAGTCAAGATAAAGAGAAACACATAAGAAATTCAGTTACACATATAAAAAATCCAAGTCGGGCATCCAAACGTGGGTCAATGGCCATCTATATGTATTTGTAATTAGCACCATTAAATTCCTTGTCCCCAAAAATGTAGATTTGCCCACTGGAATCTTGATCCTAGCTTATCTAGGGGTTGAGATATTGATAAGCTAGTATTGGAAGGTCTGCATTTTTAAAAATCCAAGATGACTGCCATAGTGACATCTGAGAAAATGAAATCAAATATTTTCTGCTTTGTTATCCTATAATGTTTTCAAAAATATATAATTTTCATAATCCCCCAAAAATGTATAGTTTTCATAATCCCCAAAATGTTTGAACAACATTACACAAGGAACCTAACTAATACTGCAAGAGCCCTGATAAAGATTAAGCAGGGAGAAGGGGAGAGTCTGTTGGAGTTGACAAGCAGGGTTCTTAGGCTGGCAAAGATATCCTATAAGGATGCATCCCAGCACAAGGGTGGGAGTATCCAGGCTCAACTGGCAGAGTACTATACTGATGCCATCCGCAGCCCATTTGTACATGAGGATATGGCTTGGGCAACATCCACCTCCTTTGTTGAAGCATATAATCAAGCAAAAATAAGCTAGATATTTTTGAAAGGCTTAAGCCAGAGATGCATGAGAAGGTGCCACAGAAAAATCTGCACTAGGAGACCGAGTGACAGAGAAGAAGATAGGGTTGAGGGGCCACCCGACATTGGAGAACCCAACTGCTAGGAGTGCAGGCAAAAGGAACATTTTAACAGGTTTTGACCCCACGAGAAGGAATGGACATCTGAAAGGATGAGCACATACTAGTAGGGAGGCTCCAAGGTCCACACCAAAGGAAGTAAATAAAAAGGTGACCTGGATGCATTATTCGTCGAAGGGGCAGAAGTATACAAGATACAGGCTTTAATTGAAAGGGGTGCAGCAGTATCTATGATAAAAATTAAATGTTTTCAAAACTTTAGATTTAGGTAGCAACGGGTTAGAGGCCTCAAACTCAGTAGTAAGTCAAGCAGACAGACTGAGGATGGAAAGTTATCTAAATGCCAAATTATACGCAGAGAGGCAAGGTGTTTGGGATTCATATGTACATTAATGAGCCAAAACATTCTAACCACCTACTTAATGAGATATTGATCCTCCATGTGCCTGCAAAACAAGCTCTTACCCGATCAGACATGGACTCTACAAAACCTGGGATCTGATGCCATAATATTAACATCAGGTCATTTAATTGCTGCAAGTTACATGTTGGAGGTTCTGGAGAGTGAACTTCTTGGTCCCACACATCCCATAAGTGCTCAATGGGATTGAGATCTGGGGTGTTTGGTTGTATAGCTATCTTGGTCTGTGGGAGGAAAATCCTGAACTTGGAGAAAAAGGAAGACTCAAAACTTGTTTATAAAAATATATAAGTATATATTTTTATTTCATAAGATATATTGTGTCGTGGTGGAGAATGAAGAGTGGGAGAGAGACAATGAGAGCTGACAGACTGTTCCCAACAGGGGAACTGTCCCCTTGCTCCCAGCCCAGCTGCTGTCTGCCTCTTCCTGACGTCAGGTGTCTATCTGCATTTTGAGGGCGCCTGTCTCTTTTATCAGGCTCTAACGCCCACACTGATTTTCCAGTCACCATCTGCAAATTCAGTCGACATCCTGTTTGTAACCCCTGAACACCAAATGTGTCTTCCGGTCCCTGACATTGTGCAGCTGATATCCTGTCCACAACTTTTAACACCTGTGCGGATCAAATCTGTGACCTCTGCCAACGGCTTCCTAAATATCCAGCATTTGCAACATAATGAAGTCTTCTTCATGTTCCTGAAACCATTCCTGTACAACTCATGCAGTGTGGCAGAGTGCATTGTCCTGCTGAAAGAGGCCACCGTCATCGTAGAAGACTGTTGTCATGAAGGGATGTAGGCAAAGTAGGATGACTTAACCAAAAAATGCAAAACTAAAGTCTGAAAGAAAGGCCTGTTCAGTGTCTCAAATTGTCTCCCTTTATTTTTCAAGCAAATAAACAGTACAAAAAATAAAAAGGCACCCAAGTGAAGAATCTGCCAATCAACATCTGGGATAACCGTGTTCAGGAAACTAAAATTTGGGAAGATGAATGCCACCCCTCTAATTTGTGCCACACTAGCTCTTCTGTTGGTTCATACTTGACTATTCACTTCATGCATCGATGTCTTGGCCATCACCGCAGTTGGTGATTTTCTCACCTCAGACTACTGCTGATAGCTAGTCACCACAAATGAATGTGAGCACCCAACAAATCATGCCCTTTTGGAAATGCTCTGACCAGGTCTTCTGGTCATAACAATTTGGCCTTTATCAAAATCATTCAAATCTTTCTTCCTGCCCACAGCATTCAACACATCAAAATGAAGTACTTGAGCCTTGCTTACCTACATCTGACCCTGACATGTGCAGTTGTTATGAGACACTGTTGTTCTTGACACATGTCATTGGTCATAATGTTTTGGCACATCAGTGTATTTTATATTTGTGTATAATACGATCCCCACTTTGCTATGCATAGAAAGTGTAAAAGATGGTCATTCATGAGAAGTACATTAACATCTGCCTCACATGCAGAAGGTCCTGGGTTTTGGTTCCCGGTATGAGCGTAGAGTGTGGAAAACTCTTGATTGACAAATTTCCCTGTGCACTCAGCAGCTAATTAAGTTCACTCTAAGCTGTGTGTTTAGGGTGGAAGTAGCCCTTCTGTGGACTTGCACCGTGCCAAGAGGGTGGTCATAAAACTTGTAGGAATAAAGTCCTGGTCTCAACCAGACATGAAACTTGCAAGAATCACTAAGCTGACGCATGCAACAGAATCCGGGTCTGATTTTTCAAAAAAACAAGGGATCAGTTTAGCATGAACTTACATTATAAACTGAACCCACCACTAAAAACATATTTTGGGGGAATTTAAAAAAAGTTTTCTACATATAATAAGGAGTAAATGGTTAAATTTTCAGCCCTCTAGCTCCACTGGTGCACCCTGTACACATGATAGATAGCCAGCCAGCCTGAAAAACTGAAGAAACTTACGTTGTTGTTGACAGTTTTGATTGACGGTTTCTAATAACAAATAAATATTTTCTTGTTTAGTCAACAAATTTCAGTTTTGTACATTTTAATGGTTTTATTGAATGAAAAATATTTCAGTTTTGTACATTTTAATGGTTTTATTGAATGAAAAATATTTAAATTTTGTACATTTTAATGGTTTTATTGAATAAAAATGTTTATTTATTAACGCTTTGCTTTGCATGAATTCGGGTGAACACAAAAAGATTGTTAAATTCAGAAAAGAAACTTATTTTACTTGGTCTTTCATAATGACAGACAGAGAACCACATACACACATATAAACAGACTAACATTTAAAAAAAATTTTAATAAAACAAATGGAGACACTCCTGGCTGCTGCAGGGTCAAACTCCACTCTTCTATTCCGACTGAAGATGATTACTGCAACCTTTGTATTGTATATATAATAAATAAAAAATTATAAAAGTATATATTTTTTGTATAAATGTATTTATTTATTAGAAAGAAATAAACCTGTGTGTATATGTATGATAAATTTTCATTAATATCTAAGACTTGTCAATTTATTTCAGTCAGTAAGACAGCCTCCTGGCAATCAGTTGGTTGTGAGTTCAAATCACAGTAGGGGAATGAGGATTTTACATATCGGTTTGCACCCCTAATTTTGGTGAGGATTGTTCTTGTTACTGATTTGACCGATCACCACTAAAAAAGCTGACATTTTTTTACTTTCGTACTAAGCTGGCACGGCAATGACTGTTTGAGATTAAGTAAAAAACAATTGTTTTATTTTATTATTTTGTATTAGATCAAGTATTGTAAACCATTTTAAAAGATTTTTGTCTACTATTTGCATTCCTCCTAGTTTTTAATTTGTTTAATCACAATTTTAGTAAGGCCGATATGGTTTTAGTAAAAAAAGCGATCGATTATTTTATTATTTAATTTTTATTTAGACAAAGTATTGTAAACCATTTTTATTAATTTTTAACTACTATTTACCTTCATCTTAACTTTTAGTTGTTTTTTTTAATTACAATTCAACTTGGTTTTAGTAAAAAGCTATTATTAATTGTTATACCATTTTACACATCGTGATTTTGAAAAAACTACTCAAAATTAAGATGAGGGTAAATAGCTGTCACAAATTAATAAAAATGGTTTACATTACTTGATTTAATAAATAAAATAAAATAAAATAATCGTTTTTTATTAAAACTCAAACAGTCATTGCCATGCCAGTTTAGTACTAAAGTAAAAGAAATGTTAGCTTCTTTAGCGGTGATCGGTCAAATCAGTCCTTATGATGTGATGCATTTTTGACAGTTAAGTCATCCTACTTTGCCAAGATTTTTTTTTCAATTTTGAAAATAAAATTTAAGAATTGAAAACAAAAGAAGTGTGCTGATGGTCATGTTCCGCTTGGAGCCAAAAAAATTGGGGATGAAATATAATGGATACGCAATTGAGGGGACATTTTGTGCTTTCTCACCTCATCTACAACACATCAGAAAAAAGGTTTTTATTTCACATTTTACTTTTGTCTTGTTAACCCCTGCAACAAAATCATCCCCACCTCCTGTCTCTGCTCGAATCAAGGACAAATCGGCTGTGGACAAGTCTGCCGCGGACAACTTGGCCTGGACAGCTCGGCCACGGACAACTTGGCTGCCAATATTTCAAACCCAGACATTTCGGCCGTGTTTTGTTTTTAAAAGTGAAAATGACTATCTAGATGGGATTTAAAATGAAATAGAATCAAAATATATAAATCTAATACAATAACAACAATAATAAGTTAATTTTCTCGAGAAATCTTATTTAATTAAATGTGATGAAAGTTTCCACAGAAAACTGTGTTAAAACAAATTTATACTAATATTTAAGCTGTTTATTTGTTAATTGTTCCCTTGCGTTTGTTTTTGCCTATTTTGTGTAGCCGATTTCGTAGAAATCGTTGTGGTTCACTTGATGCTATTGTTATCAAAAAATCAGTTATCTACCTATTTAACAAAATCTTTTTCTATTTCTTATCAAATATTCGATCAGTAAGATCATAAACATAAAACATTTTAATTTAATAAAAAATTAAATAACATTACTCGAGAAAATAAAAAACTAGCTATAAAATATTGAAAAAAGATATATAAAACACTAAACAACAAACATGAATTAACTTACTATTATTGTAAATTGCATTAAATTTACATATTTTGATTCTATTTCATTTTAAATCCTGTCTCGATAGTAATTGTTGCCTTTAAAAACGAAACGCAGGTGAAATGTCTGTTTGAAATATTGGCGGCCGAGTTGTCCATGGCCGACTTGTCCATGTCCGAACTCCACGGGCTGACTTGTCACCCTCTGCTCGCCAAGTGAAATTCATTTGTGTAACAGGAAGTCTAAGATGCGGTGGCAGTTCCAAAGTTGAATATTCTGGTTTTTCAGTCAATCACATGGGAGCCATTTTGAATATTTAATCAGCTTAGTTAGACCTAATTGATAATAAATAAATAATTGGCTGTTTGGAGTTAATGCCCTTGAAGGCTTCAGGGTAGATGGTGCTGCCATCAGGTATTATCCCCCTTGGTGGGGGAGGCATATTGGAGCAATATAAGGAATTAGAGGAAAGAGGGGTTTTGATCACTGAGGAAATCCTGAAAGCAAAAGAAGGATTATTACTGGCATTATGACTTAGACTGCGGCAAGGGAGATAATTCTAGGTATTTAACACCAAAATATTTTTCGTACTGTTGTACTCATCTTTGGACGGCAACAGAGTTACAATGCTGCAGAGTTTGGTCATAAATAATACCTAATAATATCCATTTTGATTGTGTAATGTTCCACTAGAAATAATATAATCCTGGTATGTTTGGTTTAGAAGACAATTAACTTTCTATAACATAGTGGTAGGGGTATACTTATTTATGGGCGATACTGTACATAGCCAGCCAGACCAGCTCAAAAACTTAAGAAACCTATGTTGATAGTTTCTAATAACAAAAATCAATTCTACAAGAATCATGTGAAGACAAAACAAAGACCAAACTAGCATTCCAAGGGAAATTATGAATCACCACCACTTATATATGCTTCTTTTTACCTTGTAAATTAAACAGTGGTGGTGGGCAGTGATCACTAAACAGTCCAAATTTTCAAAAAAACAAGTGAGAATGCTGCTGGACATAAACTTACATTGTAAATTGAACCCTGTCCCTTAAAACCTATTTGGGGGGAGGGGTTAAAAAAATAAGTTAGAATGCTGCTGGACATAAACTTACATTATAAATTGAAACGTAAAACCTATTTGGGGGAGGGGGGATTTTAAAAAAACAAAAAAAACATTTTCTCTACTCATTGAGGGGAGTGAGTGTGTGCAAGATTTCAAGTTTCTACTATGAACGGTTAGGGCTGTGCAAAGTCCTGATACATAGATATATATAAATGTCAGAACACTTGAATAACCTAAACCCAGCAACAGTATTTAAACCAGTGTTGTGGATAGCAGTGATTAATTATGAATATAATTGTGTATTTTAGAAACCATCAACTAAAACTGCCAACATAGGTTTCTTCAATTTTAAGCTGTTCAGGCTGGCTATGTATATATGACGCATATAGTCCACATGAATGGAGCTAGAGGCCTGAAAATTTAAACATTTACTCCTTATTATGTTCAGAAAAAAAGGGTCTGTTTTTTTTAATTCCCCCCGCCAAATAGATTTTTAGTGTGTGTGTGTGGGGGGGGGGCAATTTGCAATGTAAATTCATGCTAAATTGACCCCTTAGTTTTTGCCCGGAAGCATTCATGCTTGTTTTTTTTAGAAAATTCAGACTTTTTTTTACTGATCTCTGCCCAACAAAAATTTTATTTATAGCACACCCCTTTTTCCAAAGATCACCCCCAACAGGGCATGCTGCCAAAAGACATTGGTCACGAGACAGTTTTTATTGAGTGACTAACCAGACCTGTTTAATTTTTACTGGTTACCCAAAATCAAAGAGGCGGCTCATATCAACATGTCGACTAAATGCACTAGTCAGACAAGTGCAGAGTTCAACCCAATGTGGCTTCCACTGATCAACAGGCCCAAACCTGACAGGACAACAACAAAGAAACACCCGAATCATACGTTATAATGGTTACGCCTTTGAAATTAAAAACTTTTGTTTTACCCCCACATTTGAATTTTACACCTGAAGAAGGCCGAAGAATGGATCAACCGAAATATTGTGTTAACAACACAAACCAATCATCTGAAGAACTATTTGAGTGCTTGTCCTTGTTTATTGATTCAAAGAGAAGTTTTTACAGTAACAATTTTAATATATTTCGATTTAAAATACTGTATATTTCAACAGATAAGGCGACCTTCAGATAATACGAGACCCCAATTTCATGGTTTTAGCTCAGTGTTTAGTCTCTGTTTTTGTATTTGGCTTAAAGAACAATCCCATTGGATGCCTCAAGTGTCATCTTATCTGCCCAAAATATGTTAGTTTTCTGCGGGATGGCCCAGTTCAGCGCTATGCCCAGTTCAGCACTTCCAGCGTTGAAAGGTAGTATTTTGTAGAACCTATCCATGAAATAAAACATGTTTTTTAAAATCATCAACAAAAATTAAATCAATCTTTTTTTTAAATGTTTCTTTTTTCATAGATATAAGTTTCTTTTTAACACTATTTTTTTATAGATATAAGCTATAGTTTTTTAGCTCAATTTCACTTATATTATCGTTTTACTATTATTGTAGGTATTTTCTTATTTTACGATAGATTTTGTTTTCAATTGCAACTAAGTCGTAGTCAAGTCCAGTATTAAAAAAGTGATAGATTATTTTATTATTCAATTTTTATTTAGACAAAGTATTGTAAACCATTTTTTATTAATTTTCAACTACTATTTACCTTCATCTTAACTTTTAGTTGTTTTTTTAATTACAATTCAACTTGGTTTTAGTAAAAAAGCTATTATTAGTTTATTTTACACATTGTGATCTAAAATAAAACTACTGAAATTAAGATGAGAGTAAATAGCAGTCAAAAATTAATAATAAAATAATTGATCGCTTTTTTTACTAAAACCAAAACAATAATAAAAATGCTAAAAATACTTGATTTAATAAAAATAAAATAATTTTTTACTAAAACTCAGTCATGCTGTGCCAGCTTAGTACGAAAGAAAAAAAAAGATTTTTAGCTTCTTTAACAGTGATCAGTCAAATCAGTACTTATGATGCAATCCATTTTTTTCAGATTTATTTTATTTGTATTTTTCTACTTAATTTTGCAATAGATTTGTAATCTTACAATGATTTTTCTTATTGATTTTTAGAATAATGCTATAGAAATTAGAATGATAAATTTTAGGACAATTTTGTATATGTCATTTTTTTTAATATTTAAAAAAAATTATCCTTATGTAATTTTTAAAAAGTTTCTGGTCAATTAAAAAAAAATCTATTAGCAAAAAACACTGCATTTAGCATGAATTACTCACAGGGTGTCCAATGGTAGACACAGTACGTCTTGAAACTATATACTTGCGCTGAATGGTCTCAGGGCTGAAACTGTATCACTTAATTGACAACTCTGAACTGGCGGCGATGAATCGTACCTAACCCAGGTCTCTGCAGATAAAGTTTGAAACTGCTGATTTGCATCTATTTCTCATATGGAGGAAGTCTGTCTGGTGTTTGACCAAGGGTCAGCATTGAAGTTCTTATTCTACAATAAGAAGCTTATTTTAGAGATCAGTGGTTTTTCCAGTTTGTGGTTTTTCAAGTATAGTAAACCCTCGGTTTAAATGGACCCCGATATAATGGTTTTAACATAAAAATTAAAACATGACAATAATTTCAGTAACTGGCGACAGTATTTTATTTTTTTTTTATCTGGCCTCATATTCTAATCACACTTATTTAAAGTTTAACATTTTTTTTTAGGCATCCAAAAAAATTAAAGAATAATATCATCACATTTATTATTCTTACTTGAGGAAAAGTATTTAGCTGGCTTCATATTTTAAGCATACATTTTACCACCAAATTGAATTTTTGTAAAGTCAGAAACAAATGTAATAATCAATAAAGAATTTTATTCTCTCCATAAATAAAAAAAATAGACTCGCTTTGTTTTGACTCAGACATCATGCGTTAGTGACAGTGTGTTTCTGTGATTTTTTAATGTTTACTTTATTCATTAAATAATTTTGCAATAAGGTTAAACTGGGCACTTATTTTCCGCCATTTTTAAGGAGGTTCAGCTTACATGAATTATCTTTAGTTATTTTTTTTAAATATCCGTATTTAGACATAAATTAAAAACTTAATATTTCTCAAAAATGAAAAATTTCCCCATGAACTGAAGTCATAATCGTTCAAAACATCAAAATTAAAACAAAACTTTCATCTTTTTCACTTTACAGTCCTTTCATTTTTGGTCTAGCATGCAGTGAATGAAGGCTTAATAATATGTGGTGGATTTTTAGAGAATATTCTAGAACTAGATATTTTTGGATATGAATATTTTTTTAAAAGGTGGCAATGATGCTCACTTTGTTTTGGCTTCATCTGCGATTTCTGAATGTTTACTTTATTCACTAAAATTTAAGAAGTTAAAAGAAATCGCATGAACTTGAATGTGGCACAGAAACTAAAGTTAATTGAAAAAATGTCCCTTACTTTGAAAATTTTTGGCAGTCCAGAACTATCATAGTTAAGAAACAATATCAGAGTGGCAAACAACTAAAGTTGGATGCTTTCATTTTGCGAACTTTACTGACTTATTCTGTATTATAATTCAATAAATTTATATTCTATATTGCATTAAAATATTTAAATTTGAAAAGAGTGAAAAAAAAGGTAAAAAATGCCCTTTCTCAGGTAACATTCAATTTAGCAGTCTTTCGGCATTAACAGACACCCGTTCACCTCTATTAGACCATTAAACCAAAGGTTTACTGTAGCTTGGGTCAGAGAAGGATTTTCTGTATCTCTTATATGTAAATGGTGTTTTCTCCAGTGTGTATCCTCATTTGAACTGTAACGGTACAGCTTTCAGGGAAAACTTTACCACACACTTCACATTTAAAAGGTTCAGTGTGTGTTCTCATATGACTCTTTAGGTAGCTTATGGCATAGAATGATTTTCCGCATATCTTACAGGTAAATTATGTCTCTTCTGCATGTTTTCTCATGTGAACTTTAAGGTTACAGCTTTCAGAGAAACTTTTATCACACACTTCACATTTAAAAGGTTTCTCTCCAGTGTGTGTTTTCATGTGCCTATTCAAGTGCCTTGTTTCATTGAAGGATTTTCCACATAACTTACAGGTGAATAGTTTCTCTCCAGTGTGTATGCTCATATGAAATTTAAGGTTACAGTTTCGAGAGAAGCTTTTACCACACACTTCACATGTAAAAGGTGTCTCTCCAGTGTGTGTTCGCATATGACTATTTAAGTTGCATTTTCTACCAAAGGATTTTTCACATACTATACATGTAAATGGTGTCTCTCCAGTGTGTGTCCTCATGTGAAATTTAAGGCCACTCGTTTGCGAGAAACTTTTCCCACACACTTTACATTCATAAGGTTTCTCTCCCGTATGTATTCTCACGTGTTGTTCCAAGGTACATTTTGAAATAAATGCTTTGCCACAAAGTTCACATATAAAAGGCCTCTCACCAGTGTGTGTTCTCGTGTGAATTTTTAAGCGTCTCTTAAGAGAATATCCCTTTCCACACACGTCGCAGTGATATGGTGTCACTCCTGTATGTGTTATCAGGTGTTCTTTCAAGTTCGATTTTAAAGAAAATGCTTTGTCACAAATTTGACATATAAATGGTTTCTCTCCAGTGTGTGTTCTCATGTGGGTCTCTAAAGCAGAATTGTAAATAAATTCTTTCAGGCATTCATTACACTTCAACCCTTTTTGTTCTTTTTGTTTAGTTCTTGAAACAGTTGAACTACAGTCTTTAATGATGCTGCCTGCATTTGTAGCTTTGTCCATGTTGTCTATGATGTGAAGGAGACTTGAAGGAGCTAATTCTTGATCTTTGATTAAATGCCTTAATCTGCAGATTTCCTCTTCTCAATCAATTTCATGTTGGTTGGCACAAAAGTCTGGCATTCCAGAATTTCTCTTCTTGATCCTCTGGAAATCTGGAAATAAAGAAATGATTTTCCGTTAATTTATCAATATCATCAACAGAATCATTACACTTTTTAACGATATATGTAACGAGATACGGAAGATTATCTACAAAATGTCAATAACAACACTAGAAATATCTTAACACTGTTCATGCTTCTGTACAATAAAAACCTGGTAGAATAATTGGTGCTTGTTAATAATCCTTCTCTTGTCTTTAGGATTTCCTCTCATTCCTGGGCTTATATACAAATCAGTAAAATTATATTTTTGATGGAATAAAATAGTTTCACAAAATTTTACACATAATAAACTGTACGGCCACTTAGTGAACAAATTCCATGCAAAAATAGACTCCCAGGATTTCATGCCAATTCCTTACAAAATTTTCCCTTCAAAAGAATTAACAGTTGGGGGATTTCAAATAGCTACATTAAAATAATAATCAACCAATCAGAAGTGAGAGTTGCTGGACCATTGCTAGGAGCCTATTATTTGTTATAAAAATAAGAAAGTCTGTTTAACTAACAGTGGGAGATTCATTTGAGTACTTTGACTCAGCAGAGGTGAATCAAACTTCAAAGAGTTTTTCCTAAGAGAACAGGGAGGCAGTTTCATTGAGAGTCCAGTTGTTTCAACCAATACAGTACAAGCTTACCACTCTCAAACATCATCAGCATCATTGCAGGAAGATACAAGCAACAATGACACTCACCATGAATTACTTTTTTCAACGAATGTTAGTTATATCATTCTATTTCCACCCCTTCTTCGTCTTGCAACAGCAAGCTGAGATTACTACTAATTTTTCACTTACGAAAACACACCATGAACTGCTTCTCACACCTGGTGATATACATAGCACACACACACATATAGACTGTTCTCTCCATAGTTAAATAACTATACCTCACTCCCAAATACGATTGTCACGCACATTGATGAACTTCAAACTTTAATTCCAACATACACACTACCTTTTTCCTCCTTTGTTGATTTAACTATATAAAAACTCAGTTGTAATTTATTATTCCTACCCTTCTTTAAATTCTTTCTTAACCAACACGCTTATTTATTTTTTATTGCTAGGAATGTCAGGCACACTCTTTCCTCAGCTTATATACCGCCAATATGGCACCCCCCACCAAGGGGGATAATACCTGATGCCAGCGCCATCTACCTTGAAGTCATTAACTCTAAACACCAATTATCACTTGTGACCTGTTTTGGACACCAGTGACGCCAGCTACTATGTCATGTCATGCTGAATAATTTGAATATCGAAAAACAAAACAAAATCATTTTGGTGCTTCTGACTTGTTTTTGCTTCATACGGTTTTAAAAAAGTTTATTTTAATACCTAGTTTAAAATAAAACAATAACAAATTACTTACATTGAACAAGCACTGATATTTCTGTTAGTTTCTGCTTCGCTTTCGCATCTTCACTTCAAAGTAAATAACTGGCGATTGAATATATTTTCATTCAAGCAAAATGGTTATAATCTTTCGAGTTTGTTACAATTTGTGATTGGGCCGATTATTGTGAAAAATTAAAATAAACTTTCTTTATCGTATGAATCAAAAACAAGTTAGAAGTGCCAAAATGATTTTGTTTTGTTTTTCGATATTCAAATGACGTTCCGCAGTAGCCAATGTCACCAGTCTCGGCAAAAATAGTGAGCTTTTGGAATGAGCAAAATCTTGGTCCAAAACAAGTGACAAGCACCAAATAATTTCTTTCCTTTCTTCAAAGATGTACAATCCATGAGAAAAAAAAATGGTTAATTATACATATAATAGCCCTATTCTGTCAGTAATGCTTGCATCAATTCCTGACCACTGACAATCCCTTTCTTCCTGATATTCAATTTAAAATTTTCTCCCTTGTCACTACAAATATTTAGACTGCTAGATCCAATTAGTAAGTTTAGTAAAGTACAATTTTTTTATTAATTTGTTCTGGAGTCTAAGTGTATAATTAATTTATTTGATAAATATGGGTTTATAACATCTTTAGCTGGAAATGGAAAAATTTAGCCATTTTAAAAGTCAGTTTTAGCTATAACACACCATACTTGGCAACACTTGCTCTGTCCCATAATATTTTCATGTAGTAGTGATTTTTATATGCAAATAAAACAACTATTATGGGACACAGGTAGAGTAATATTTTACGTTACTAAGATTTGATTAAGTCGAATATATGAAAAAGAAAAAAAGGATTTTGTTAGTAATTTTTTGTGCTTTCAATCCATAATACCTTACTTATATCTGTAGATTTGTCATTTTTGTTTTTGTTAAAAACCTTTTGGTGTGGTCTCCAACCTTTTTTCATGATACAAACCCCAAATATTACTGCAAGACTTAGAAAGAACCCTTAAACTTGATAATAGAAAGTATATATACATACACATCTTTTCATTTTCCTTTAAAAACTATACCATTTCATAAAAGCAGCATGCTGTAAATTAATAATGAAAGTTAATATAAACAAGAGCAGAAATGGTTTGACATTGTTCAGAAAATGACATTTTTGTCAAAACCGAAATGTTTTATGTGTTATTAATGTTTTACCTAATATTAACAATTTAGATCAAGCTTCTCTGTCAAACCGTACCTACGAACTCCGTCTGAACCCGTTTTTGCATGAAGCCAGGTTGGTCACCACATGGTTTATGTAACTGAGTTTCTCTAATACTTAATTTAATTTAATTGTTTTAATATTACTGTGATGAAGAAAGATTTACGAGTGAGGTGCCCGTATGTTATGCCAGCTTAATTTGAATACGTGAAAAGTTGCCAGCTACTTAAGAGCGCAGGAGAGATGGAAGGGCAGAACATGGAAGATCATGATTCGTAAACGTGGATGTGAGTGAATTCTTCAGAGAGATTGTCGGAACATAACAGTGTGTCAGTCTTTTTCGCACTTGGCGGTGTACTTCCAGTAACAGTCTACCGGATTGTTTGTTCCTGACTGGTTTTAGCGCATTTGGTTTTGCACTATTTCCATGAACTTCTGCACACAAGCTGTGTTGTATGTCATGACTCCTTCAGTACATTTGGTTTGGCGATATCTCTGTGAACTTCTGCACACAAGCTGTGGGTTCTATTTACAAAGTAACTGTAATGGCAAACTGGGTATGTACTTTATGCCATTTTCATTGAAGTAAGGACTTGAAGTATGTGGTTTGTAAACTTCCATACTATTCCATACTATGCTTTTTGAATATTTGACTTTATCCAATGTGGCTATCATTACCTTTCCTGTTTCCAAATGTTGATAGCAGATTCAACCGAGTCTGCTGCAGCCGAATTTAAAGTCAAAGAAAGAGACGAGAAGATTCCTCAGAACAGCGTTTTCGTTTTTTTAATTTTTCAAGTGGTTCTACTGATATCGGGCAATTTCATGTGGTTCAAGAGACTAGTGTTTTTTTTCTCTTATATTCAAACAAAAGCTTGATAAATACAAATGAACAAAGGATAAATTAGGGGTAGTGTTTTTAGTGTTAGGGTTGGCAGTTCGGGTAACAGATTTCTATTGATTTGCATTGGTACAATATATGTAGGTACAGTAGACCTACTACATGTAGGTAAATGTCCTTTATCCATTTTCACTTCAGAAAGTGGAAAAATTTTGAAATTGTCGTCTTCTTCTTTTACTTTAAATTTGCCATCAGAAACAGTGGACAACTTAGTCGATTCCGCTATCAGCAGCAGCTAAAGCGGTGGCCATTTGGAAACAGGAAACGTCAGGATTGCCTCAAATCTTAACCAAATATTGTTTGAAAAATTCTGACAAAAATATTAATAAATTAAAAAAATTTCCATGGTGTTCAGGTTGTCTGGACCACCGCACCCTCCTACTAGGGCAAAGCAACATTTAAAAAAAATATATCTAATTAAAGAAATTAATGCTTGTTACCTTTATTGGACCCAAATTAGACTCGTTCCAAAAGATCATTTGGTCAAGTTAAATCGAAACTAACGAAATCGTTATAAAAACATATTTTTCCAATGCAGAATAGACTGCTTTTACTGAATCTGACCTTTAGTTTCTTGGAAACCTTTTTCATCTTTGAGAAAAAATAATTTTTTTAGGGGCAGCGAGTTAATTAGCTCTGAAGTGGGTGATCAATTTACAATGTACGATTAACGTAAAACTACACCCTGACTTACTGACCGTATCTGCGATGTTCAATTTTCAATATAAATATCTACTAAACCAGACCCTAATTTTCTGGCCGCCTTTTTTCCAATGTAAACTATACAGGTACACCTTGATTAGTGCAGTTAATTCGTTACAAAGTTTTCCATACTGTTCAAGGTCTTATAATTTCATGTTTTTTTTTCAGTTTATACTTAGTTACATTAATTTGTATAGCAATACCGTAACCGTACTAACTAACCCCAACTCGACTTTCTTCAGGAAAAAAGGCGAACAGAAAATCAGGGTCCAGTTTTTAGTAGATATTTATATTGGCAATTGAACGTCGGTGTCGCAAAGGATGACTTAAAATCAGGGTCCAGTTTTGCATTATACGTACATTGTAAATCGATCACCCATTTCTAGAGCCAACACGCTGCCCCTAAAAAGTTAACTATTCTCAAAAATGAAAAAAGTCCAAGAAACTAAAGGTCAGATTCAGTTAAAGCAATTTATTCTGCACAGGAAAAATACGTTTTTATAACGATTTCGTTAATTTCGATTTAACGAATCTTCACCGTGACCGTTCACTTTTGTTCTGGTACTACACCAAGTGTGACGTCGATTGCTTTAATTAAATTAAAATACGTATTTATTTATTTATTTTGTCTAAAAAAAAGGGGGGGGGCCTCAATGTCGAGAATGTGGTCCCGATTGTAAATTTTCACACATTCACTCACTCGATATTAAAAAAAACAACTTTTTAACATCGGTGAACGAAACAAGTGTTTGAAAACGAGTTAATACACAAATCATATTGTATTGTTTAAATTTTGGACACCCAGGAGTTGATTCATATTATCAAAAACATCTAGAATCCAGATTGTCTGAATCGTATTTTAGCGTCCCAAATTATTGCGCATGCTTGACCGTTTCTTTTAAGGGTCACGCATGCGTGAAATTAACGCGTATGTTTTCCGGTTCACGCACGTGTGTAAATTTTAATTCTTCGCAAGAAATTTGGAGTCGAAATCTACATGTGTTCTCAAGTTATTATCACAGAAAAATATCTGGTGTAAATTAAAAATCAAAATTAACACTATTTCGTCAATTTAAAAAAAAAATTGAACATTTAAACATCAACATTTGTTTCGTTTAATCTGTATTCGTGTCCTTTCGTAAATTTAAATTAAAAACCTTTAAATTCAGAAATGACCCCAACTAAGGTGAGTAAACATTGTTTTATTAAAATCATTATTTGGGACGCTAAACTTCCCTAAATTCTAAATATTTCTAGATGTTTTTATAAATATGGATCAACTCCTGGATGTCCGAAAGAATTAATTAGTAATAAATATTAGGCGATTGTTACCTTTTCCGTGCTAAATTCAGCAATCAGTTTCAGCATCCAATATCATGTGGTTCTAACCACTGAGGAGTCAGTCGAAAAAGGGTTATAGTTTAAAATCAAGATACTAATCCTAATTTATATACTTGTTGTTGTTAAATTCAAACGATCATAATGCTTCGAGAAAGACCACTGAAAGAATGAGTGAATTAAACACAGAAGTTAACAGTCGCCAAATATTGTTTGTGTAGCTGACGACACCAGGTGTAAGACTTTGAACGAGTCAAAGTTGGCTACAATAAAATGTAACACGCCAGAAAGTTTATAACTAAAACCCAGGCCATGTTTCGAAAAGGGAGACCATTACATTTTCGGTGATTTCAACCATTGCCTATTTCTGCTACGGGAGGACCAATCACGTAAAAACCTCCTGCTTTAGAAACTGATTTCTACAGTGTGGGAAATTTTTCTTGCTTTCTTGTCTGCAAAGATTTTTTTTAATAATACAAAAACCAATCGCGTAAAAATCTTAAAGAATTTTAATAACAATGTTTAATTGTTTACTCACCTTAGTTGGGGTCATTTTTGAATGTAAAGGTTTTTTAATTTAACATTATTTTTTTTTAGCAAAAAAAAGTTTGTTCGATTAAGTTTTTGTATTAAAATTATTTTTAAAAAATAGAAGAAAAAATAAAATTTACGCGATTGATCTTTGTATTATTAAAAAAAAAACATCTTTGCGAACAAGAAACCAGTTTCTAAAGAAAAGAATTAGCTTTTTACGCGATTGGTCTCCGTAGCAGAAAGGGGCAATGGTTGAAATCATCGAAAATATAAACATGGCCAATCCAATTATATAATCATAAATTAATCTTAAAAACAAAACAAAAATATTATGTGCACAAAATCCTGGTTCGACCCCGGAAATTACTTTAAAAAAAAATAATAATAATATATGCATTTAGAAAGCGCCCTTCTTTCTCAGGAACCTCAATACTTAAGTCCCCACTGGACAAAAAAGCTTGAAAACCTGTGCAATCAATTGCAGTAAAAACATAAGGCATATTAAAGAAGAGTAAGAAGAAAGTGCAACTTGTCAATAAAGTTTTTTTACAAAACATTGGGCAGTAGCTAGTTACTTGAAATAGGCTTTTTTCGACAGCAGTTAATTGCGTCATTAAGCCAGCTTCAGTTTGGTTGGGCTAGGTTTAAACTAATAAGAAAAATGGTAGTTAAATTTGGTATGTCCGATATCAGAACAAAGATTATATTTTAAAAATATTGATATTCTCGGAGTGACTGTCTTTTCACTTAGGCTGTTCCATGCGTTTGCCACTCTTGACGAGTGGAACTTTTTTCTAACACCAAATTACGAAATGTATTTATTTACTGAGTTCATATAGTTATGAAAGTAAGTCTGGAAACAAGAAAGTTCTGATTTAAAGCCTGCTAATGTATGTATGATCCGGATATCATAGGGTAATTGATTCTAAAGTTTGGGTGCTATATAGCTGAAACTCCTGCGCCCATGAGTTTATATTCATAAAGTAAAGTAAAAACAAGTTCTCAATATCGGATGTTAATGAAGTTTTTCAGACGCAAAATGATAATTTGATAATGAAAACATTTGGACAAAAATAAAAATGGGGCAAAAATTACGATTGCAATTCAGAAAAGAAAATTTGTTTTTCTTGAAAAAATGTTAGAAAGAAATTAATTCACTTACTCAATGGACGAATCGGAAATTGCAATAAGCGGTGACGGGACGACATAAATCCCTCTTGTTAAAAGGTTCCGGCCACTTTATTAGATGCCCTTGATGAAAATGATTCTACGAACTAGAATCCTTATCTTTGTTGCGTTTTGTCAAATTCCAGTCCAAGTTGAAGTTGTTCTCCCCGTAACAAGAACAATCCTCAGCAAATTTAGGGGAGTAAACTTCCCACTGTTTGTCTATCACGTCACGTTAAACTAAATCTATATATAAAATTAACATTTCCCTAC
>VCCN01003229.1:547934-562926 GCA_006491835.1 Architeuthis dux
CCCCCCTCCAATCTGTTTTTATTTACAAATATACATACCACCAAACATTGACAGATTCATTGAAATGGTTGCACAGACCTAAAAGGGTTTCGATACTTATTTAAAAATAAAATTTTTCATTCCTAATTTAGAAGAACAATTTTTTTCATTTGATTCCTACCCCACCTTTTATTAATTTGATGAATTTGATTTATTTCATATCATGCTTTCGTTGATTTTTTAATTAATGCTATTGTAAAATTTGTCATAAAAGCAGCAAAGCCGACGGCCCATCCCCAATCACCATCTGGGGGTTGTATCCCTGTTTCCGGTTTGGTATCAACAGGTCTAGTTAGTCACTCAATAGAAACTGTCATGTGACCAATGTCTTTTGGCAGCATGCCATGTTGAGGGTGATCAATTAAAAAAAACTGGTAAAAGCGGTGATCAATGAATAAGTTACTTCTCTCGCTTTTTGTTGGACAGTGATCACTAAAAAGTCCAAATTTTCAAAAAACCCAATGTGAACACTGCCGGACACAAATTAAGGAACCAGTTTAGCATAAACTTATATTGTGAATTGAACCCACCACTAAAATACCTATTTTGGGGGGGTATTTAAAAAAGAAAACGCCCCAAAACGATTTTTCTAAACATGATAAGGAGAAAATGTATAAATTTTCAGCACTCTATCTCTATTGGTGCAGCCTGTACACTTGATAGATACATAGCCAGCCAGCCAGCCAGAAAACTGAAGAAACATAGGTTGCTGTTGACAGTTTTGTTTTTTATTATTTTTATCATTATTATTATCATTATTATCATCATTATAATAACAGCAATAACAATAAGTTCAACAATATGTCCACCGGTAGTAGTAGCGAGAGAAGGAGCAGGAGGAGGAAGATCAAGTAGTCTTTCTTTGAGTCAGGTGATTCTCATACTTGTAAAATATTGTGATGTGGAAATATTCTGCGAATATTATTTTCAATAAAAATCATAAATGGCCATTTTTGGCGTTTTGGGGCCAGTTTTGGCTTTTTTTAAATACAAAAATTCCAACCTCGGATATTTTATTATGACATCATAGCAACTGGTAAAAAAAATCTGAATAGATGTTCTTTTAATGACATCAAAACTTTTAATGACATCACACCACTCCCTTCCTTCCTTTTCCTATTATTTAATGTAATCGGAACCATTTGACTGTCGGGCCGACCGAAAAGTGTCTTATTGAGATGTTTGGACGCATCTAAAAACTTTATGTACCAGTTCAATCTGCTGCAAGCAGATCACAAGTACATAACCCTTTCTATGGCAAACATTGTTTTTTTGATAAAAAAAAAAATTTTTCATGAAAAACTGGATGAATGGACATCAATTAACCCATAAGAACCCACTGCGACACCGGTGTCACATACAATGTAATTGATCTGCACAGTCTCTTATATAATAATATATTTTATCCTTGATTTTAACTCGTGAAGTGTCCTATGTGACATCTACTGAACATCCTGGTGTAGTCACGTGACTGTGTGTCAATTTGCCTACCCATAATCCCACATAATGTCCCTTCAAGTATAAATGGGTCTGAATTATGGGATAAGCTAGTTGAGGAAAAAATTTTGTTCCCCCCCCCCAAAGAACTTATTCATAGCAGATATGCTACATTGGCGCATTAGGGTGAAACATAACAAATATTGAAATGTGGATACAATAATGTTTATTACATATAAAATGTCTGTCCAAAGTTTTCTTACAGGCTCATTTCCTGTCATAGTCCACAATGGATTCTAATCGATGAAATCGATTTTTTTTTAACCCAGCCCTAGTAATAAATACAGTCATATTTCCAACATGTTGGAAGTTTGCTTATCTTGACGTGATATGAACGTTGTGTGCCAATGTAGCAAATATGCTGCACATGTTTTCATCAAATATTTTACAACAAAAACAAAGTATTCACTGAAAAGTTTACTATATCTAAATCGTCAGTGTATGAAGATTTTAAAATGTGAAACAATGAATATCTCAATGAGAAAAACAGAAAAAAGCCAGGAGAATTTAGGGCAGAAAATGTACGTTATCAAGGACAAAATCGAGTGCATGTAAAGTTCTTCCCCTGCATCTGAAAAGTGAAAATTGCCTAGCAACATGTTAGGAAGGTTACAAATAGCAATGCATGATGGCTAAAACTTGATTTGAAAATGAAGCCAAAAGATAATGGCTGCTTGTTCTATTTGTAGCGGATCTGCTACATTGCCACAGAAAGAGGCAGCTCTTAATGGATCGCAATGGATAAAAACTACTAGGATGGTGCCGGTCCCACGAATTACCATGGAGTGCTTTCTCCAATTCCAAGTGTTAAGTAAGTATTTTGAGTTATTCCCCTTAGGCAGGAGAATGCTTATCAACTTCTGGTAAGGGGGAGCTGTTTTACATTCTGATGAACGAGCAGCCATATTGGTTTTATGAGATTGGAGAAGACACACGCATGTGTCGTTGACCACGGTCATTGTAAATGTATGAATAAACTGGATCTGTGTAAGTAAGTCTTGTTGCATTTTTAATCAGTTAATATCTGTCATTATACCAACCTTACACCCAGTATCGAAAAATCAGCTACTGGAACAAACTCCTCGTCTGAAAATGAAATGTTTTGCCAACAAAATCGGATTGATTTCAACCTTCCTATTGGAAATTTTATTGTCTCCCTTCGCCTAAAACTCTACTTACCCATATCCGAAAAATTACAGGGGTTAAAAATATGAACTTTTCCATTGGTCAAAATTGGACAATGGGAAGCCCCTAAAAAAACTGGGCGAGGGAAGTTTGAAACCATCATTGGCCTCTTTTTCCAGCAGCGCTTGAAGTGTTGGTGTCTCTTCAGCTGGTTTCGTGCTTGGCTGCTGCCAGCAGCCAACGGCGGGCTATTCAATCGGCCCACAAAACCATCCATTTTACTGCCAGAGTCAGCCAAATATTGACTCTTATGAAAAGTCCAGCCATTACAACAAATGCAGGCTCTCGCCACATGGGTAATGTGCCCCAACACCAAAACAGTTGGCCGACCAACTCTGCACTAATAACCAAGCAAAACAACCTTTTCACCTCAACGTTCATCAGAACATATGGAGCTCTCCAGCTTTCCAGCAATCTACTCATCTCAACAAAGAAACGGGAAATCCTACTGCATCTACCACCCCCAAGAATAAATGAACATTGAACATTTGTTAGTCGGAACTCAATCAAATCTGTAAGTTCTACGCAGATCCCAATCTATTCACAAGCAACCCTTAACTCCCCTTTTCTCTTTTCCTACTCTTTTTCTGCTCTTTTCTATTATTAAAAGAAATCTCACGCATCAAGCCGGCATCCACAAAACCTTCCTCACAGAAGACCCGATTCTCATCAATAGATCGGCTTCTTTTCCCTCCACAAAATCTTCTGGACGCTGGCAAACCAACCTCCATAAATATGCCCCAACACCGAAACAGATTGCGGACAAACTCTGCACTGATAACCAAGAAAAACAACCTTTTCACATCAACAGAACCGGAGGAACTCACCAGCTTCCCAGTGATCTACTCATCTCAACAAAGAAACACCAAATTCTACTGCATCCAACTTTCCCAAATGAACATTTGTTAGTCGGAATGAATTCAACTATACTGTAAGTTCCTTCCACGTGATCCCAATCTATTCACAATCCATTCCTAAACCACTTTTCTCTCTTCCTTCTATTTGTTTCTACACTCTTCTATTGTTATTAAAAGATTGGATTTACGGAAAACCAAAACTTGTTTGTATTATTTGTTCTTTTTTCACACGTTCAAGTCTGGGGATCCTAGTATCGTATCTACCCCCCCCCCCCCCAACACCAAATCCCAACATTCCCCCAACATGCTCTCCAACACACAAAAACAAGAAAAAGAATACACAATGAATACCATGGACAAGAGTGAATTACAAACTAGTCGCAATGGCATTCTATACTGCCCTAAACAGTAATGTAAGTAGTGCCCTTACGCTGGCTATGTCTTGGGTGCCCCTGCTTGGGCTCCACATATCACATTACTACTTATTCAGCCGGTTTGTGATATGTGAAATAAACTTAGAGACAACAAGTAACTGAAGAGGCATCACTCACTTCACCCTGCTCTATTTTATCCAAAGATAAGAGAGGGATCCATGCCTTTCCCAAAGGCCAAAGTGAACACAGACTGTCTTGGCCGGAGTTTGAATTCGGCTCGGTAAGTATCTGAGCTATTAACCACTTGGCCATCCCGCCCTTGCTCTACACCAGTGGTTCCCAACCTTTTCGAGTCATTACCCACTTTTGTCAATAAGAATACTAGTATCCCCCCTTTCCATTTTTTAAGTTGCAACAAAGAATAATTTCAAATATAACTTTCATACTAAGAATTTTTGGTGAATTAGATTGGTCCTTTAAATATTTAAATAAAGACCTACGAACCATAACAAAAACAATGCCAATATCTGATTTTTGCGAAGTACAATATTTAAAATACATAGTCCATGTAACAAGACTACCTAATTTTTCCATTCAGAAACAATTGCTAATTGCCAATGAAAGAAAAAAATTCTCTTGACATTCATGGCTAAAGATTGAGACAATGTTGGATTTATCTACCATGCAGATACATAAGAAAATGATAAATAAAAGAGTTCATGTTTTTGATATGCCAACGTTATCAGCATATCTAAAGACACTCTAAAGGCACAAAGTTTCTAAATGAGAAAATATGATGATGATGAGCATATCTGTATGATAAATTTTCGCTAATATCTAAGACTTGTCAGTTTAGCTCAGTCAGTAAGACAACCCCCTGGCTATCAGTTGGCTGTGAGTTCAAATCACGGTAGGGGAATATTAATTTTACATATCGGTGTACACTCCTAATTTTGGTGAGGATTATTTTTGTTATAGTAGGAAACAAAGTCAACTCCACACACTTGTACTGGAGTTTGACAATAGCATTAAGCAAAAAACCTCCTTATTACAAAAAAGTGGGGAGCAAATTGACTGTAACAACACACAAACAAACAACCTTAAACAAGGAACAAATCAAGTTACTTATAAAGATTGATTGATTTGTTTAGCGGCATATCAACCCTTGATGGGTCATTTAATGCCGAAATCAGTTTAAAATTTTTTTCAAATAGAGTCTTGCGACTTTGGCGAAAGGTTAGTTTTTAAAAAATAGAGTCTTGCGACTTTGGTGAAAGGTTAATTTTTTAAAAATAGAGTCTTGCAACTTTGGTGAAAGGTTAGTTTTAAAAAAATAGAGTCTTGCAACTTTGGTCCAAAAACAGGTGGTCCCTGTTTGGGGGATGTTACTCCTCTGCAGGGAATGCAGTCGGCGAATTCTAGACCCCAGCCGACAGGGCCGTACTTATAAAGAGGCCAGCAATACAAATATTAATGACTCTAGTGTGGAAGAATTTATATAAAACACAAGGACATGATTAGGGAATATACAGAAGAAGACATCATAAGAGAATGGAGTAAAGTAAAACATACAGAAACAGTTCATCATCTTTTGGCAGCATGCTGTGTTGAGGGTGATCAATTGGAAACGGGTGATCAATGGATAAGTTACTTCTCTCGCCTTTTGTTGGGCATTGATCACTAAAAAAGTCTTAAAAAGATTTTTATAAAAAACATTTGTGAATGTTACCGGGCACAAACTAAGGGACCAATTTAGCATGAACTTACATTGTAAATCGAACCCTCCACTAAAAACTTATTTAGGTAGGGAATTTTCAAAAGACAAAAAAAAACTGTTTATTTGTAGACCTTTGTAGACCTAATAAGGAGTAAATGTTGAAATTTTCATCCTTCTATCTCCATTGGTGTTGCCTGTATGCGTGATACATACAAGGCATAAAGTGTCTAAATAAGGAAATATGATGATGAGCATATCAGTATGATAAATTTTCGCTAATATCTAAGACTTGTCAATTTAGTTCAGTCAGTAAGACAGCCTCCTCGTGATCAGTTGGTCGTGAGTTCAAATCACTGTAGGGGAATGAATTTTACACATATTACACCTCTAATTTTGGTGAGGATTGTTCTTGTTTTTGTTACGGTAGAAAAACAAAGTGAGCCAGACCAACTTGAAAACTGCAGAAACCTATGTTGACAGTTTTGGATGACAGTTTCTAATAAGGGAGAGAATATCAACATGAAAAATACAGAAAACACAAAATTCATCCTTAATTATTAGATTATACAACACTGCAATTTGGAATTTAGTTGCTGACCATGCTCCAGATCTGTGTTGATGATGTATGGAGTTTGCGTACAACTCACTTGCTCATTGCGAAAATTCACCAAGTGAAAAGTAGCACACACGTCACCATGGAACAAATCCTCACAAGGTACTCTTTGTGATCGGACACTGCCTCCGTTGTTCAGTTAACTACCAAAGTGTCTCTTCCAACTCTTCCTTCACCTCTTAACGCCTACCCGAGATGGTCTCAACTAACTCGTCCGCTACTGATTAGATGTGGCTTCTATAACCCATTAGCCGACATCCGGGTGACTGACTTCTAACAACTTCAAACATCCGGATGACAAAGCCATGGCTGTTCCTATATTGTCGTCGACATTTTCCTCTTTCGGCGATATGTAGTCTCTTTGGAAGTTGGGTAAGCGGATTATCAGTATCTCCACTACACTAGCATCGCTAAACCAAATTCTATATGCTAGGGCAGGGGTCAGCCACATACTGCCCATGGTCTGCCAACTTCATTGGATATGTGACATTGCATGAAAAATTCTTTGTTTTCCTTATCTATCTTTTTTCTAGTGGCCGCAATGTTTATATGGTAGGATTGGAAGGGGGTCCTTTACTATGAACTACTTTCAGAGAAGCAAACGATTCAAACAAGTAGTGATCCTAATTAGACCAATGGAAGGCAATAATTGACAAAAAGCATCAGGAATTAGTTGAGAGAAAAAGCATAATATTTCATCAGGACAACTGCTAGGATGCACGTTTCTTTGGGGACCAAGGCAAAACTTGTTACAGCTTTGATGGGAAGTTTTCACCAGATTTTGTACCTTCAGATTACCATTTATTACAGTCTTTATAGAATTATCTTAATAACAAATAATTAAATTCAGTCTGATCTGGGACATTTTTTTTCTTTTTAAAGTGATCAATTAAAATTAATAATCAATTTTGGGATCTGGATACTCCATTTGATCCATGACTTTTTCTTTTTAAAGGGATCAATAAAATTAATAATCAATTTTGGTGTCTGGATTCTCCATTTGATCCATGACATCTTTTTTTTTAAAGTGATCAATTAAAATTAATAATCAATTTTGGGGTCTGGATTCTCTATTTGATCCGCAACATATTGTTTGTTTTTAAAGTGATCAATTAAAATTAATAATCAATTTTGGGGTCTGAATTCTACATTTGATCCATGACATCTTTTTCTTTTTAAAGGGATCTATTAAAATTAATAATAAATTTTTGGTTCTGGATTCTCCATTTGATCCATGACATCTTTTCTTTTTAAAGTGAACAATTAAAATTAATAATCAATTCTGGAGTCTGGATTTTCCATTTGATCCGTGACATTTTTTTCAATTTTGGGGTCTGGATTCTCCATTTGATGAGGTGACATTTTTTTTCTTTTTAAAGTGGACAACTAAAATTAATAATCAATTTTGGGGTCTGGATTTTTCATTTGACATGGTGACATCTTTTTCTTTTTAACAGGCTCAATTAAAATTAACAATCAATTTTAGGGTCTGTATTCTCCATTTGATCCATGACATCTTTTTCTTTTTAAAGGGATCAATTCAATTTAATAAACAATTTTGGGATCTGGATTTTATATTTGATCCATTTTTTTTCTTGTTAAAAAAATAATTGATTATTAATTTTAATTGATTAAATTAAAATTAATAATCAATTTTGGGGTCTAGATTTTCCATTTGACAAGGTGACATCTTTTTCTTTTTAAAGTGATCAATTAAAATTAATAATCAATTTTGGGGTCTGGATTCTCCATTTGATTCCTTACATTTCTTTTCTTTTTGGACCCCCTCCCCCACCCCAGCTCAGGCAAAACACAATTAAGACAAATTTTAAAAAATATCCAGATAAAGAATCTTCATAAATGACAAAGCCAAATAATCCCACATAATCATAAATTAACCGTAAAATGCTAAATTTATTACATCCATTGTCTAATTAGAAAGATGGAGTCCCAAAAATACATGGACCCCACCCAGTGTTCAAAATCCTGGATCCCCCACCCCATATTCCTGCATAAATCTACACGGAAAATAAACATGCAAACACATCCTATAAGTAAATACTATCATTTTCGTATTCCATATTTTATTTTCCTTTTTATGGAATTGCTATTTTAAAAAGTCATGGCCACATTTAATAGAAACCACGTTCCTGGAAAGTGTTTGAATCTACACCCGGGTTGCCAAATGTCAAAATTCTTTATAAAAGCAATCAATTTATTATTTATTTTTATTAGAATAAGTATTGTAAATCATAAGTGGCAATTAAAAAAAAAATGTAATACTACTGTTTACCTTCATCTTAACTTTAAGATCATGACTTGGGTAAAGTTGCAATAAAAAGCAAATGAAAAATTAAGATGAAGGTGAATACTAGTATTTAAAAAAATTAATAATAATGAATGTTTATAAAACATTGCAATAATGAAGTACACACCAAAAATAAGAATTTATTAAAAATACAACTGCAACAAAATTGAAATGAACAAACATTTGGCCAAGTAGGATGACTTAACTGTCAAAAATGCATTGCATCATAAAGATGGATTTGACCGATCACTGCTAAAGAGGCTAACAGTTTTTTTACTTTCGTACTAAGCTGGCACGGCAATGACTGTTTGAGTTTTAGTAAAAAATGATTATTTTATTTTATTTTTTATTAAATCAAGTATTGTAAACCATTATTTATCCTCATCTTCATTTTTAGTATTTAAAAAAAAAATCACAATGCGTAAAATGGTTTTACAATAAACAAATAAAACAATAACACTGCGGTGCCAGCCCTACTGAAATTGTGATTAAACAAACTAAAAATTAGTATGAATGTAAATAGTAGTAAAAAATAAAATAAAATAATTGTTCTTTTACTAAACCTCAAACAGTCATTGCCGTGCCAGCTTAGTACAAAAGTAAAAAAAAATGTTAGCTTCTTTAGCAGTGATCGGTCAAATCAGTCGTTATGATGTGATGCAGTTTTTATGGTTAAGTTATCCTACTTTGCCTAAAATTTAAATATGTCCAAACCAAAAAGTTTATTGTCAAATGCTTTTCAAAAATGCCAGATTTGTTAACTTTGGCCAAAATGGCAACCCAGATCTACACTGAAAATAAACATGCAAACACAAGAAAATATTTTTTTGAATTATTTTTTCCTGTATTTTCTTGCAAATCAGCAGAACAAGTATGGATGGTAATTTCAAGTTTGTGAATTTGTAGGTATGAACAAAATGGACGAAAACTTCAGCATGGAATCGCCACTAAATCAGAGCCATATCTAAAGATCAGCTAGATCTTCTAAATGTTAACCACACTCTATTCTATTTTCCCTCCCTATTGTCTCAACTACTAACCAGTACTAAAGCCACTAACTAATGCTAATACGTAAGAAGAAACAGATGAACTGAAAGAACCGACTGATCACCTTATGTTTCTACATAGAATAAAAGGTACGTTGTCTTTTATATATTTTGTTTGACTTCCTTCGAAGCCCAAATCATCACATGTAGAATTAAGACTAACTTTATGAATATAAATAACTAGGTATGAACAAAATGGACGAAATTTTCAGCTTGAAATCGACACGTGAGAAATTTTAAAAATCTGGCAAATATCAGCTTATTATCAGATTTTAATAAAATTTTCAATACTTATTTATTAAAGAACGAATTTAAAAAAAATAATTTTCCATTCAAAATTTCGGAGAAGAAGAATTTTTTTTCATATGATTCCTACACCACCTTTTATTAATTTGATGATTTATCTATTTTATATAATCATGCTTTCGTTGATTTTTACACATTTTACAGATATATCCCTCGAGATACTAATTATGTTTACCTTTTTTAGAAACAAGAAAAGAGTCAACAAAATATTTAAAATTATAATTATGTTTTCAAAGTAGGTTATCGATTTCCCGTCGAGAATGTTCCTTGCTATCGTAAAGAAGTCCAGTAAGCTCACTGTGCTTAACAATGTAAGTAATTTAGTAAGTAAGTAAGTAATGCCATACACATAATTTCCAAGTTTAAAAAAAAATTGTAATTTAACCTGAAAATTCACTCTTGCGGTCCGTGGCTAATCTTCTGCGATCAATGTGGCACTTGCCACTTTTGAGTTGTGTAGGCCTGGTATAGATAATACATGTAATAATGAATAATCAGTATAAATAGTTTATGATTCAATTATCATACAATTGTACAATCATAAAAACAAGCTGATGGTGAAATTTTTAGATATTTCTGATTCACAAATTTTCAATGCATTATTTATTCCAAAACTTATGAAATATTAACAGAGATAATGAATTTAACTTTTGACTCTGGTAGAATCCTTGACGACGGTGCCGACCACGAGATCGAAACAGAGACCTCTGCCCAACCGCAGCCTTTCTACTACCCAAACACAGTATCATCATAAAGAACACTGGATAAACTTGAAAATGGGAAACAAGTGTATAGATAACAAATGTAATAATGAATAATCAGTATAAATAGGTTTTGATTCAATTATAGACAAAGTAGGACAACTTAACCGATACATCGTATCATAAGGACTGATTTCCCGATCACCACTAAAGAAGTTAACATTTCTTTTTTAGTTTCGTACTGCAATGACTGTTTGAGTTTTAGTAAAAAACGATTATTTTATTTTATTCTTTATTAAATCAAGTATTTTAAACCATTTTTATTAATTTTTGAAGGGAGATACAGAGACATGTCGATTTAAGGAAAAAGGCCGAACATAAAGATTGGGGGGAAAGCATGCGTGTTGAAATGATCGTGGAGAGAGAGAGAGAGAGAGAGAGAGAGAGAGAGGGGGAGGTTAAGCTCAGTATGAGGAGATAGGTAGGTACTAATTGGCAGATACGAAGGTCTGATCCCTAGGCGACTAAGGGAAGCTGACTGATAGGTTAGTCACGGTACGGATGGAGCTTACAAGCGTGTTTGTCGGCTGAGGCGAGAAATGTGTTTGATTTCGATCGCGCTATTGACTGAACACAACTTGCTCTCGGCGTATGTAACAACATACTGGAGAATTAGCTTGCGGAGAAAGAGAAGTGGAAAGGAAGCCAGACAAGAGGTTTGTCTTAGAAGATAGCCAAGCCATCAGGCTAAGGCAACTGGAGACAAAGAGGTCGCTGGATAGAAGAAGAAAGTGGTCGCCGGAAGGGTATGGTGAGAAAACTAGTACAAAGAAGTAAGCTGAATGAAAAAGGTTTAATGTATGTTCGCTTAACACACGGATCTACGGCGGGAGGGGTCGCCGAAAAGTGAGGTAAAGTTTAGGCGTTTATTGTAGCCACGACCAGCAGCAGTCGATCCATGACGTTAGCCGAAAAATAGAAGTCCTTAGTTTTGTATTTCATGGCATAGAGCCATTACGGGGCAAGTAGGCTGTAAGGCTGTTACATACTACCTGTAGGCAGTAAAAAAAATCTGCCTTTTCGCTACAACCAGCAGTCTTGGCGCAAGACGGCTGACTGTAGCTAAAAGCGGACTCAATAATAATCGGATTGGATGAAATAATATTAGCAAACCGAAGATAAATCATTAACAACGGCTATGCTGGATGACTAGTACCACTTGTCAAAAAAATTGTTTTATCCTTTCAGAATTTGTAAATTTTCAGTTTTTAAAAATATTTTTAAAATGCTACTGTAAGATTTAAGGATTCCATTGAGTGGATCTTAATTTTGTTAAATAATTGAAATAAAATCTGAGAGTTTATGCTAAATTGGTTCCTTAGTTTGTGTCCGGCAGCTTTCACGCTTTTTTAATGAAAATTCAAACTTCTTTTTAGAAATCACTGCCCAACAATAAGTGAGAGAAGTAGCTTATTCATTGATCACCACTTTTTCCAATTTTTTAATTGATCACCTCCAACACGGCATGCTGCCAAGTCGTTGGTCACGTAACGGTTTCTATTGAGTGACTACCTGTTTACATACAAATTAAAGTGAAAAATATGTTTTATTACAATGTAAGGCAATAATAAATGAAAGAAAACACAACAAAATGGTGAGATTGTCTCTACATGTTACAGTGATAACTTTATTAAACCGTAGCAGAGGCATGTACACTGAAGTGCAGCCTTATTGCACCTGCTGCTCTTTCTGCAACCACTCTTGCAGCCACAAGAGATTAGCTTCAGGATGTTGATGCTTGTGTGGCAACGTTGTCCAGTGGGGCTCATACATTCATTCTGTCTTCATCCACCCCGGTCACATGGTGATGGCAGCACAGGGTCTGGCACCAGTGTCTTCCCCCAGATGTAACCACCCTGTAGACTGTTCTCTTAACGTGCTCCACCAGAGCAGCTCGGGTAGGCGGGATTTGCTGCACCGTGGAGAGAGCTTCCTTCTTGCATGGTTCACCTTGGTGCAGGTGCTGGTTCTATCAAAAAGGAGTATGGCAAACCTCTCAGCAAGGTTCATTGCATCCTCTGGGATCTCCTTTGGTCTATTTGCCAGCATCAGTAGTGCTTCTGTCAGTTCCAACAGTGACTTCCATGTTGATCATGCTGCCTTCTTTCCATGTCCAAGAAAATTAGATATAGTGTCACAGCCTGTCAAAGCATGGAACATTGGAAGTGCACATGACATCTTTGATCCGAGGCACGCAGCTATTTGGTGGGATGTCAGGTAGCTGAGCATCCCCTTCCCATCAGTGACAAACCTCTCACTGTTCATTGTCTTCCTTGTCTTCCACACAGAATGCCTAATGTTTCCTGGTATGGCAGCCTTCCCAACCACATGTCCACATACATCATTTCCATGCTTGGCTCTTGCTTCTATTTACCCAACCCGCCAAGAGAACAGGATGTGACAAATGGTCGGATTATCATGGGGAACCCCAAATGCAAACGTATGGGGCAGGAACTTCCTCAAAAATCTTTAGTCTTCGCAACTATTGTTGCGGGGACATAAGAGCACTTGACTTGGTCATAAGACAAACCCTGATCCCTTTGGTCCAGACTACACAGAGCAATGACAAGGGCATCACATCGCTTGGCTTTGGTTTGCCTTTCAGGGAGTCATCCTTGTAAGTATCCCAAACGAGGTCTACACGTGACACACTGCACAGCTGAGAAGAGATGTGTGGGATGAATACTTGCTAGTCATATTCATCAAATGACTTGGCAACTGCTGGCTTCATCATCTGAATGATGGCAGCTCCATCATAAACTACACAGGTAGCATCAATGACTTTAGTCTGAGCTGGAGACAAGTCCTACAAGTCCTTGGTCCCAAGTCGCAATCTCCCCCCATCGGAGAGTGCCATGCTTGGTTCTCATGCTGAAAGAAGTATTCCAGGTTTCCAGCTCGACATCACTTTTCATTGATATCAGCCTCTGCTTCTCCTTACTTGATGTTTTTGTCGATGACCCAACAAATCATTTCAACCGGTTGCGGTTGATTGTGTCTCCACAAGACATTCCTTTGTGAATGCTTGAAATTGTTGTTGGCTAATCTTCCGTGCCTTCTTAACAGTTCCACTGCTGATGTTTCCTTTGTTTCAAGAACAAGCAGGTCTTCACTCTCCTCTTTGAATGTGTTGCCATTACATTGAGGAGTGAACAGACATCTTTCCTAAATACTTTCTGCACATTGTCTGGTCAAGATGGAGCACTTCAACTCGTCTTCCTATGATCTGGTGTGCATCTGCAAAGTCCTAACCAGCGCTGTAACCTCATGGCCAGCTACCATCCATCTCCGGTGGGCACTAGGGCAAGTATTATTCTGCTCATATGCGTAATCGATGGGGATTGCCGAGAAGACCCGGTTGGTCTTCTGAATGGTGAAATTTCCAGCATTAAATTCTCTGGCAACATCTGGGTCTTGTTTGTAGTTCAGTCATGTCATGGAGATGAACTGGGATCCAGCGGGCATAGTTGGTATGGTCCAGAGCAAAGAACCAGGAGACGAGCTCTCTCAGAGCATTGAGGCACATATATAGAATAACTGCTGTGCCTTGGTGGGAACATCTAGTGCAAGCCACATTTGCTGGATGCAAGACTCGAACTCGCATCCATTTTGCCTCGTTTTTCTGTACCAGCTGCTTTACCACTGCTATGAGAGCCCTACGACTGGTAGAAGATCTAATCTAACCCTTACATTGGTGAGTGAGTACTCTATTTGGCTTTCAGGGTGACTAGCATTTAGATTATGCCCGTTATTATTGCATGTGGTTTGAATGGGATAGGAAAGTTTGACCAACCGCTGGTGGGCATTTTGAAAAATGTCTGCCACGACCACCAGGGGGCGAATTTGTGATGGCCCAATATCCAGTTTTGTTCTAAATATATCTATCAACACATCTTCCAAAGTTCGTGTTTCATCACAAAATGAACAATTATCTTGATATGTTGAGCTATGCCGCCCACTATAAGATTTAATATAGAGTTTAATGATATCAAGAATATTTCCATTCTGTGCGGAGCTGTAGATTTCCATTCTGTGCGGAATCCAGCGATTCTCCATGGCCAAGAATCATTTCCCGCGACGGTCGTGATTTCTTGGGTCAGTAAGGAAAGCATAGCCCTAGTCATAAATATGTATTATTATTGTTTGTTTTGTATAAAAATAATTCACGAAGAAAACAATTAAAATGCAATCATGATAACGTTTGAATTTGAAAACGGGACGTTTATATGTAAGGAACTTTTTTCGACTAAGACCGGCTTACGATTTCGTCAGGAACCCAAATACTACGA